>CM071939.1:23120876-23720876 GCA_036784905.1 Acrossocheilus fasciatus
CGCACCCAGTCAGGGCAAAGGCGCTGAAGTGACAAGATGTACGCAATGCAACCGCCAACACAGCCACTTGAGAGGAGGAGAAGTTGAGCTGCACTGCTGAAGTCTGGTAGAAGGGCACACTCAGGTTATGAGTCACATTCACCACTAGGGGGTTATATTGACATGACAGCTCGTACGAACCTGTGGACAAGCACACACAACAAAGTCACATAAAAATACAAAATGCACAATCTTTCACAATCAAATTAAGAATATTATGTGTTACCAAGATTGTGTTTTTTCCCGGTGGTGTCACACAGTTCAATGGTCACTGTTTTCCTGCAATTTTCGCCATGCCAACTACCATCATAGGCAAGGTAAATAATAACAGAGGCTGCTACACCCGGTCGCTCAAATCCTACCTGCAAAAACAATGTATCAGTATTATTAATAATTAATATATGGCTCCTTAGCTATCATAATTTATGAACAGTATGAGTGGGTATGGATGGCATGTATGTGCCTTAAATAAATCTGAACATACATTATCATTCACAATTTGGGGTTGGTAAGATTTTTGGTAACACTTTATAGGGACCAATTCTCTCTAACTAGTTACTTATTAGCAAGCCTATTACCGTATTGTCCCGAATATAAGACGACCCTCATTATAAGACGACCCTCATTATAAGATTGTTAATAGCTAGAATTGGACCTTAAAATAAAGTGTGACCAGAATTTATTTCATGTTTTTGAAAGAAGTCTCTTATGCTCATCAAACCTGCATTTATTTGATCAAAAATACTAGTGAAATATTACAATTTAAAATGTATTATCCTTCAGAAATCATACTAATATGCTGATTTGGTGCTCAAGAAACAGTTCTTTTTATTAGCAATGTTGAAAAAAGTGGTGCTGCTTAATATTTAGGTGGAAACCCTTTCTGTGATGTATAGAAAGTTCAAAAGAACAGCATTATTTGATATAGAAATCTTCAGTAACATTATAAAATCCTTTACTGTCCCTTTTCATTAATTTAATGCATCCTTGCTTAATAAAAGTATTAATTTATTAAATAAATAAACTCTTACTGACCCCAAGCTTAAACAGTAGTTTACATAAAACTGCTCAAATTGAATTCTATTTTTTTCCCCTTATTTTACAAAACATAATTTAAAATTTACTCAAGCATATTTGAAAAAACACAAAACGTGCATTATTTATTGACAAGGCTGTCAGCAGAGGGGGAAGCTAATACTTACATCAAATGGCCCAATATAGATTGAATAATCTGTCAAATTCAAAGTCTTTACGCTCAATGTTTGTTCACTGAGCAAGTGTGTGTGTACCTTTAGCCAGACAGGCTGATCCTGAGTATAGTAACCGTTCAGATGGGCAGTACAGGGGCTCCAGGCATCATGAGCCACAACTTCATTAATGTCAAAATACTGCGACTTGCACATCTGATGAGGATATAAAAAGAAAAGGATATTTAAAATATGCATTTCAGTGGTTCATTTATGTTCATTGGTGAGGCAAATAAATGATTCATGATGGCTAACGAATTCTAAACAGTTTGTGTACCTGAGTGAGCACAGGCTCCCCGGTGACCTTTGAGGCAGGGCAGCTCTCGTCCTGATGTGAGCCCGAGGCGGTGGACGCCCACTGATCAGTGAAGCCCTGGGGAGTGAAAAAGCCACAGTCCTGGATGCTGGAACGTCTTTCAAACTCCTCACACACTCCGTCCCCTTCAAAAACATAGCACAGGCTCGGCCGACCTGAGAGAGACGGAAAAAGAAAGAGAGAGCGAGCACAAACTCATCATAAGTAACAAATAATGACTCCCCTGCCAAGATCTAATTGTGTTTTCATAGCAAGTCAGTGAGACTCCACTTCACTTATGTGTGAATTGAAAATAAAAAGGAACGTGATTCCACCGGGACGATTAAATAAACGATCATATACAAATATGTGGATGATGTCATGGCATATGAATGAGTTATGACAGAAGTGCACGTGGTGCTAAAAGGGGAATTAGCATGCCATTAAAGCAAATTCGTTAGAGAGGGATACGTGTGAATGACATCAGAGTCTTGCATGAGCTCTTGTCTGAGAATGCTGAAAGGTAAGAGGAAGATGACTCATCGGCGGGAACAGCTTATCAAAGGCGAGGGGCTCAAAAGGGTTCTAACAACAAATGAAAAACACAAGCATTTGATTGGCCGTCTCTGCTGCAGAACAGCTGACCTAACCCACATGCCAATGCCAAAGGCTTTACTCCTAAGCTTTGTTGATCTTTGCTCCCCAAATACGCTTGTGGAGATAGTATATGAGAGCTCCTAATGCGGCATTAGAGAAAATATCGCAAAAAAGCCATTCCCGAATGCCCTAAATCCACAAAAATGCGGTTACAAGCTACTATGAAAACATTGGGAAGTTTGAGGCATGTGAGTCAGTTGCTGCTTCGTCTATGGTCGTGTTTGAATTAGAGGCTTCTCGTGCTTCACGCTGACAGAAAATGTAGCGCTTTCAGTCACGAAAACAACATTGACTAAATTGTAGTGAAGTATTTGCCTTTTTTTCTCCTAACATTTCCTGTGAGTTTTCCTGTACTGCATTTACTCTCACTCAGGTGCATTACGTAATAATGGTGTACAGTTAGATTGTTACAATTGTTAAGAAGATCCATTGCAGCTTACGAAATACTGTATGTTCAACACTTTGGACCATTTCCAATAGTGTGATGACATACAACTTTGACAATATTGAATAAGATGATCTTGATTATATGAAACACCACCGGCTGTGTTACAGTAAATGACCTAAAATCCACAGTTTGGACTGGATACTTTGCAATCTGGATTGAATCTTTGAATGCTCAAATATTCAAACCGAATTGTCAGATATCACAGACTTTGCTGTCAAGGAAATTACTCATAATTCATAACGAGGATTTTTTTTTTTCCTTTTTTTTTTCTGGTCAGCCTAGGAAAACAACAACAGTAAGATCGGGTGATCCACAACTTAGCAAAACAAGACAACAATTATTTTGACTGTATATATATATATATATATAGCATTCTAACAGACTGTGTATATATATTAGGGGTGTAACGATATTCAAACCGAACCGAAAAACCGCGATACCACAGCCACGGTTCGAACCGCGATACTCGCATGTCGAACCGAACGCGCCCCGCCCCCTGCTGCCCCGGCCCAACTTTCACTTCATTTTGTCACAAAACTATTTTTTTCCTTGACATTTGATTAAATAGTAATTGAGTACACTTTTAACAACTAATAAGAGCTGTAGTTTTAATAAATATTATTTTAATATTATTTACTAAATAAAGTGCATGTCACCATGTGATTTGGGTGATCGATCACGCACGGGAGTTTACATACGCTACGCACTTCAGGATGGCAACTCCGCGGCATATTGAGATTGAAGACCCACCGGTCACATTTGTTTTTATTAAGTTAAAGTGAATCTAGTGTTATTATTGCTGGTGCCCTGCCATGAACCCTGCCCCCACAGCAAACAGAACCGAACCGAACCGAACCGTGGCTCCAAAACCGTGATATGAACCGAACCGTGGCATTGGTGTATCGTTACACCCCTAATATATATATATATATATATATATATATATATATAAAGTATATGTATATTGTGACGAGTCGGTTGCCCTCCCCCTTTTCTTCATCACCACCCTGTCCCTTATTCGCCGCCCTTCACCAGGCTCCCAACGGGAGTGGGTGTGTAAGAGAGGAGGGGCGTAGAATCAGCGAGGGCTGGCGGCGTGTGATAAGGCACAGCTGGACTGAATGAAGCCTCATCACCGCCGCTATTAAATGCCAAGCGCGCCTCTCCTCGAGAGACCGGTCTCTTCCCCCGTGCATGCACGCTGGTGTCCTCGTGGGTCCAAGAAGGGTGCGTTGAGGGACGTCGCGCCACCAGAGATGTGAGCTGCAGGATCCAGAGTCAGGATGAAAGCCGCACCCGTAATTACGGCCGACGGGCCAGGATGCCGGGTCGTACATCCCGCCAAATGCCGAGGAAGAGCCGCCGCTCAGAAGAAGCCGCCGCCCCTCGAAACCGGACCAGAGCGGGAGCGCGTGCGGCCACCGGACTCCGCCCCTTCCCTGGACCCCTCCTTCCTCCCGGAACACTGCCCTCCTTCACGAGCCCCGCAGCACAACGAGGATACCAGATCCCCCTGTTTCGTTTGGACACTTCTTCCCCCTGGACACTTTATTTTATTGACTTTTTTTAATAAAAGCCTCTCCGAGGCCTGACGCCATACCCACTGTGTCTGTCGTTGGCTCCTCCCGTCACAATATATCAATCTAACAGAATTAGGACTAAAAATAACTGTAAATTACTCGAGAAAATAATTATTTACACACTGAGTTCAAAAGATTGGGCTCTTTTAATGTCTTTGAAAGAGGTCTCTCCTGCTCACCAAGGATGTATTTATTTTTATTACGAAAATGCAGAAAAATAGTAATATTGTGAAATATTATAATTGAATAATATATGTAATTATACTAATGTAATAATATATAATAACTCAATATTATTAATTTAATAGAAAAAATACAACTATCCTGCATAATATTTAAAATTGCATCATCACAATATTTTTATTAGCAAAGTTTCGGACAATTGACCTTCCTCAGACCTTATATACTTTTTCTAGTTTATATTGTACTTTCATCCCACATACCTACAAATAATGTCTTAACAAATTTTAAAATGTAATTTATTTCTGTGAAGGCAAAGCTGAATTTTCAGCAGTCATTACTCCATTCTCCAGTGTCACATGATCCTTCTGAAATCATTCTAATATACTGATTTGCTGCTCAATAAACATTTCTTATTATTATTATCTACTGTATGTTGAACACAGTTGTGCTGCTGGAAACGATAGAAAAAAATAGGATTCCCTATTGAAAGGCAACTCCTGTTGCGTCGTCATTGACGACTGCTTTTGGGAAACTCCTGTTTACTCTGTTACTGAAGCCAGATTGGTTAACATTTGTGTAACTGCACAAACCAATGGCGCTTGAGCCCGCCAAAGGGGGTGGGGTGGGCTGGCGACTTGCTATATAAGTCGGCCCAGAGCGCCATTTCATCAGAATCTTCTCCTTCAGCAACGAGACCATCTCTTCGCTGACTCTGCAAGAAGCCGAAGAAAAGAAGCTTACCTGCTCTACACTGCTCTTCACCACTCCCACCGTTGAATATAGCCCCGGCAGTGGACAATTTCGCCTGCGGCCATCCGGCGAGGAAAAAAAAGAAAATTCTTGAGCAAATTTCCAAGCACGTTGATTCAAACGGGCACGACGAGTGTGTCGCATGTCTGGGCGTCGCCCACGCAGAGGCTGCACTCGCAGAGGCTTCGTGTCCTCACTCCCTTTTTCCATGAAGGTGATCCTTCTCGCTCCGTTCCCCCGTCTCCTCGGAGGAAGAAGCAGCGGAACAGCGGGGGATCTCTCTCGGGCGTGAGCGGTGCTGCGTTGGCCTAGCACCCGCGCACTCCGCTCTCCCCGCAGCGCCTCACGCCGCCGGTGTGCTACGACGCAGGCGGTGGGCAAGGCCATGGCCAACCTGGTGGTGCTGGAGCGCCACCTGTGGCTGAACCTAACAGACATCAGGGACGCCGAGAAAATGGCCAGTTTTACGGAGCGCTTCACCAAGGCACATAAGACATCGCAAGCGCTGCGTCATTTCCTGCCGGAAAAAATACTAGCGCAGCCTCAGCTCTTGCAAAAGCCGGATCCGGGGCTTCAGCAGTGCCCCAGATTGGCGAAGAGGTACCCCTTCCCCAAACGTCAGGGCCCCCGCCCTCGCCCTCGCGTAACGCTGGATCCTGGGCCTCAGAAGCCGTCCTGATCTGCGTGCGGAGAGGAAGAGGAGAGGGATGATTCTCACGGACGCCGGAATCCCCTCAAAGACAGCTCGCAGTTATTCGGTGGAGGTGTTGTAACAGGACACGTCCTGTCATTTCAGTGTGTGCCCCAAACTACCGCTGTGATAGCGGACCCACATACAATAAAGAGCAAATTCCCTCTCCCTGCACTCACATATGTCAGTTCTCCCCCTGTTGGCGGCAAACTCTCATCAGTAAAGCCTCTCGTACACGTCTGCTCTTCACCTTCGGGCAGCAAGCAGTCATTACTAAAGGCAAAAACACTCACGAAGGCCAGCTTCCCGCACGGCGAGTTGCCCTTGATGAAGATGTCCACAAATGTCAGTTCTCCCCCTGAGGGCACCGATACGTCATCGATAAAAATAGAACCTCTTGCCTCCCGGCTGCCGGCTTGGAAAGCCATCCCAGGCGTGTCGAGCTGGGTTCTAAAAACCATAGAACGAGGTTACTCGCTCCAGTTCACTCACAGGCCGCCTGCATTCAGAGGTGTGGTGCAGACCTTCGTGCAGGACAATATCTGTAGTCCTCGGGAACTACTTCAAACAGCTGGCTTAAGGGTCATGATGCTCAAAACCGCTCTGCTTTTGTCCCTAGCGTCCATCAAGCGAGTGGGTGACTTGCAAGCCCTGTCTGTCAGTGCTTCTTGTCTTGAGTCCGGACCCAATGACTGTAAGGTCATTCTTCAGCCATGCAGCGGCTATGTACCGAAGGTGATCAGGGGCCTAAATTGCTATGTCAAGTCCGGGCAATGCGAGTGTACTTTGAGCGTTCTAAGTCATTTAGACAGTCAGAACAGCTCTTTGTGTGCCTTGGAGGCCGCTCTAAAGGGTTGCCGTTCACAAAGCAAAGGCTATCACATTGGATAGTAGAGGCTATCGCCCTAGCCTATGCCTCAGCGGGCATACAGTGCCCTATAGGTGTGAGGGCCCACTCCACAAGAGGAATGGCCTCCTCCTGGGCCTGGTCCAGCGGAATCTCTATTGGGGAGATTTGTGCGGTTGCCGGCTGGTCGTCGCTGTCGACCTTTATTAGATTCTACAGTTTGGACGTCCCTGCCCTGCAGGTGTGGGTGCTATCTGCTTAATGCTACTTTTTTAAGGCTTATGACAAGCAGATCCCACTCGGGTCTCTCATAGTTTGAACTCATGGGGCCCTCACTGAGTTTGCCTGAGCTGAGCTCGCGGAGCAGGCTTAGTTCTGCTTCTGCTTATAGCATGCATTACTGGATGCATTCTCCAAAGCAGTCGTTAATGACAATGCAACGGGAGTTACCTTTCCATAGGGAACACTCCGGTTACTCACGTAATCTCGGTTCCCTGAGATAAGGGAACGAGCTTTGCGTAACTTGCCGTGCTGTAGCTGCAAGTGAATCGATGGCTGTCGCTTCAGTTGTTGATTCTGATGAAATGGCGCTCTGGCCCGACTTATATAGCAAGTCCCTTTGGCGGGCTCAAGCACCATTGGCTTGTGCAGTTACACAAACGTTAACTAATCTGGCTTCAGTAACAGAGTAAACAGGAGTTTCCCCAAAGCAGTCGTCAATGACGACACAACGCTTGTTCCCCTATCTCAGGGAACCGAGGTTACTTGAGTAACCGCAGCAATCTTTGATGAATGGAAAAATACAAAGAACAGTTTAAATATAAAACAGCATTTAGTGTAAAAGACGCAATAATGTTAAAAAAAAAAAAAAAATTAACTGAGAGCAATAAACGTAATATTGACATAATGAAAATCAATGATTATTATATGACGCCCCCTAACAACAACAACAACTAAAGTAATGTTTATTAACAATTTATTTATTTTAAATGTATGTATGTATTTTGCTACCTAACATGCAACAATTTTATTTTTTCATGCAACCTTTTTTTATTTGTACATTTTCCCATCTGCAGATTACAGAGGATGATTTAAACAATGTTAAATTTGAACTCCAGTGTAATGATTGTTTGTACCTGATGACAAATATCGTCTAGTGTTATGAGAATGGATTAAGGAAATTGTCACTGTCTGTTGCATTTTATTCTATGAGTTTCAGAAGGAGTACTTCAGACATAATAATTATTAGGTGCTTTGCCATTTTGGGATTTTTGAATATGACGACCTCTACATTTCATTCAATATCACTATGATAAACTCACTCCCTAATTCAGCATGAGAGAGAAAAACAGTAGCGGAGGAATCCAAATCTACAAGAGACATAGCAATATTATATTGTTTTGGTTTGCTTTGTTTTGTTTTGAGAGTTGGTTATGATTATTACCCAGGTTTATTGTCCTGTGTGGAACTTTTCTGGCGCTTCTGTTGTGGTGTTTACAGTCTGAGGGCCAGAGTTCTCAGTGGACAGTGAGAGTATTTGTTTTTTTGAGTGTGACTCACCATGACACTTGAAACCTGGTTCAACTTGGCATTTTTTTGAGCAGCCGTCTCCATCTAAGAGATTCCCGTCATCACAATCCTCAGTCCTGTGGGGGAGAAAGAGCGATGCCAAGGGTTACAGTTATGAAATATGTGGAAGGTCTTTGGCTATGCTTCAAAACACCAAAGACTCAAACAAATACTCAAAAATATGAAACATTCTTTAAAAATGACTAAAGCACATAACATGCAAAGCCTCTGACAGACCCTATAAGTTTATACTGACCCCTGTAGTGTGCCATCACCACAGAAATGTTCTCCATGAGTGTAAACCAGGCCTGGGGAAAGTTCACTGAACAAATCGTCTGATTCCACCTGGATCCTGTACAGGTACTGAACGTCCCTCTGCACATCACTAAGCACACAAACACATTCAGGACAAAATCTACATAGTTAAGCAAAAAGCAAGCAGTGAGAGAATGAATGAATGAATGAATGAATGAATGAATGAATGAATGAATGAATGAACGAATGAATGAATGAATGAATGAATGAAGGGGATTTTTTTTGGTGACTCTTTCTGCAGGTTAGTAATCGAATCGTTCATTTAACCGTTTTGTTCAAAAACAATGACACATCCAGGAGTGAAATGTGACCGCCTTTATGGGTGAGTTACTGGATTATTCCCTCAAACATTTTGTTAAAACACTGTTCAAAAACACTGAATCATCCAGGAACAAAACACCACTCGGTTTTGCAATGGTTCTGCTGTGGCTTTGTTTGAACTTGAAATATTGCATCTAAAATATTTGCAATATTTAAAGTTACTCAATATAAACTTCATGTTTATTGAAATCTTAAAAACAATTTCATACAATATAAATAAATACAGTGGTGGCTAAAATCATTAGAAAACTTGGAGACTCTAAAATGGAGACTCCTTGTGCAAACAAAAATCTCATGAATGGCAAAATGAATGTTTGGAAATGAAAACTGATATTTCCTACCGACAAACTACAGCAAAAGATAGAAATAACTGACTTGAAACCTCTTTTTAACTGGTGAAAATACTAGTGTTCCATTCTATTAATTTTGGCCACCACTGTACATATATGAACAAACAAACAAATACAAAACTACAAAAAGTGTAGTAAATTTATACTATATTTAGTAATAAAGTTACATTTTTCCAACTATAATCAGGCATACTGTATACAGTTATATTGACTGTGTCAGTATAGTTGAGAAAGCAATATTTCGGATAGAGGAATCAACAGTTTGAGGTTAAAAACAAAACAGTTAAAAACGTCTTGATGGATTTTACAAACATGCAGTTTTTCATGTCACAGGACTAGATTAGAGTGGGTTACTTATAGATTATTTTGGTGTTTTTATCAGCTGTTTGGACTCTCATTCTGACAACACCCATTCACTACAGTGCATCCATTGGTGAGCGAGTGGTGTAATGCCAAATTTATCCAAATCTGTTTCAATCTTCCTGGGCTGCATTGTCCAAATGCATCATAAGCTTACGTACATCGTAGACCAGTTGAAACCAGTGGAGCTACGATCAATTTAGGCTTACGATGCTTTTGGGAAACGCAGTCCTGGATGGTCTCAAGATGAGTACATTTTCAGCAAGTTTTCATTTTGAGTTGAACTATTCCTTTAAAAGCGATCATAAACCATATTGAAGAATGCAAAATATGAACCTGAAATATGCTGCAGAAATACTTGATCTAAGCCATATCTATTCTCAGGGTGATCTCAAATCTAACCTTGTTAAAAATGGAAATGACCTTTTAATGTTGAGGGTATCACTGCATGTCGCGCTGTGATGTTCCTCGGGGGTATTGATCTGATCTGATTGAATGACCCTATAAAAAGAGTCTAGCCATGATTGCCAAGGCTTGTTTGATTTCAGTCGTTTTCCGGCCGGGGTAAGAGGATGCCTAGATAACTGAGCATCATCTACTTTCTCCAGCGGGTCTTATTACTCAACAAATTGCCCTTATTAATTATGGATTGCTTCCAGGGACAGGGAAGGGGAGAGAGACTACTTAAAGCTATTGTTCTGAGGTCGCAAAGGGAGATCCAATGAAGGATTCTGTGCAAGTGATAAGATAAAGTCATATTTCTTTCTTCGTAGCACAGCCAGTTATAGAGAAAGGCAGTGACCTACAGCACAAGACCTCCTCTGGTGAGGTATAACATATTTTATTTGGCAGCTGTACACTAGAATAGCCATTAGTCCCATGAAGGTGACTAAGGAGAACATAACACACTTGAGCTTAAATGCATCAATGCATCAAATGTCAGTGCACATTTGCGCTTTTGTAACCTCAGAGGTTTTGACCTTCTTGACTGTATCCAACTATTTAAATCATTCAATGAAAAACATCATTCAAAAAGTAACATTTTAAACATTTTTACAGAATGACAAGTAAATAATTGAATCTAATAAGCCATTCTAATGTTCGGCAACAAAAGTACAAATAATGCAGCATTGCATTTTTATGATTCATCAGTTTTACAAAAGTTACTCTTAGAAATAATGATTGAAAATGAAAATAATATCAAGTTTATCAATTAGTGTGTGTGTGTGTGTGTGTGTATATATATATATATATATATATATATATATATATATATATATATTTATTTATTTATTTTTGTCAATACAACACAATCACACAAACATCATATAAAATTGGGATTTAATATTACTGTCCCCTAAATGTTGGCAAAATCCGCAAACCTCATATAAAATGCATAGAAAATAAAACAGCTCATATAATATTTAGTTTGGGTCCTCCCAAGGTTAACGATTAAAATTTTCTGAAGGTTAAGCACCTCCTTTCACTGGCTGTTTGCTACATTACCCATTTCATGGAAAGTGCTTTGTTTTTGCTGCAGACCTCACGGTGGCACTGTAGCCTACTTTCCCACAAAACCATCTTCATTCCCATTCCCTTTTTCAGCCTCTACTCGTTGTCACTCTTTTGTCTCCCTGCATGCCAAATGACAGGTCTCTCACTTACTGCACACACTAACAACATCAAGCACACTACTCCCTTCAGCAAGAGATTGGAAACAATTAGAGCAGCTACAAACAGCCACGGGTGTTTACTGTTTCTACGGGTAAAGCGGTCACATTTGGTTTATATTCCAGGGTTTCATTGTACCACTCTCTCTCTCTCTCTTAGTCTCTCTCTCTCTACCTCTCTCGCAGATCCAATCTGTCTTTCTTTCCTTTCCCTATCCACATAGCTCAATTCCCAGTAGAGTTTCCATCTTTCTGAGCTTACAGGACTTGTGGAAGGAACTTTTCTGGATATGTTACATTCTCTGATCCACACTATTAATCTCTGGACATTTTGACCTATTGCAAGTACTTGAACAACAATCCAGTGCCCGTTGATGAATTTGTATTGGAACAAACAGAATAAAATGTGACAGGAACTGAACTTGAATTTGGCTATGCCTTGATACTTGTAAAATTAATGGCTAATGAAATGACAACGTCAAATCCATGATATTGTTATTCTTCTTATTGTGTTGGCTGTGGAAATGATTTTTACAGGCAAAAATCATTGCACAATACTTGAATAGTGATATGGCGAATATACAATTCGATTTAGAAACACAACATGTTCAGCATTTATACTTAAGCCACACTTAAAATAATACTCCCAGAAATGCTGTAAATCAACTAGAAACACAATAAAAACATGACAGAGAAATTATTATTTGAAAACGCTTGACAGTATTACTAATGACTCGCCAATTTCAAATAAATATTTAAAAATATAGTCTTTCAAAGCGTCTGCGTACAAAACAAAGTGCTATTGTTAATCATACAAAGACGCTTATTCTTACCTGTCAGTGTATGAGGGCTGTTTGACGAGGACAGGACCTCTGATTGGTGGTTCTCTGAGCACTCTGTAGAGAAGGGGGCGGCAGCCAGAGCAGAGAGGATTTTGGGGCCGTGAGGTCAGCAAAACTGCATCGATCTCCAGCTTCTTATCAAAGGTGGAGATTTTAATGGCTTTGACCTTCTTACTAGTATGTAAATGAAGGGTCAAAGGAATGTCACAGAAAGCATGCTGAGGACCTGTGTGAAGAATCTCGCCATTCTCAGTTATGAGCACAATATTAGCAATTGCCTTTTGATCTGTGGAAAAAAACAAGAATTCATTCATATAAATATTCATATACTATCGTTCATAAGATAATTGTTACATCCATGGCATGCCCTATTTTTATTTTATTTTATTTTTTTTATTAAAACAATTTTTGTTTGCAGGTCCTCAACCCAAGCACATGCTCTACACTTCCCCACAATGGTAACCCCCCAAAACACTAACATAACAGAAACTCTCTTAAATACAAACATGAAAGAGCATTTAACATTAATATGTATCTCCATTGTATCATCTTGAGAAAAGATGCATAAAATAACATTTTATTTGAACATTTACTCTCCTTATCCAGCCCCGTGCAAAGCATGATGGGAAGTGGAAATCCTGTTCCTAGATTATATAATGATACTTTAACACAACTAAAATCATATATGTATCTTAACTCAAATGGATTAAGTAATGTGGTAGAAAATAATTGTGTTAGGTTAACTTCATTTAAGTAAAATGAAAAAGCACCAAATGCTATTTTGACCTACTTAACTGACACATGTTATATCAAACTGAAAACATTTAGTTGAACCTAAGCATAAGTGTTTCAAGTCAGTTTACCACAATGCAACTGTTTTTGAACGAGAAATCTAATACAATGGTGTTAAATTAAAATTAATTGTTTAAATTGTTTTTGAGTGTAAGTTTGGGGTTGGTAAGATTTTTTAATGTGTTTGAAGTATTTTATGTTCACTAAGGCTGTGTTTATTTGATCAAAAATACAGAACAAAATGGTAATGTTGTGAAATATATATAAATTATTATAATTAATATTAAATTATTTTAAATATATTTTAAAATCCAATTTATTCCTGTCATGGCAAAGCTGAATTGTCAGAAGCCATTACTCCAGTGTTTAGTGTCACATAGTCCTTCAGAAATCATTTTAATATGCTAATATGGTGCTCAAGAAACATTCATTACTATAATAAATGTTGATATTTTTGTAGAAACTGTGATAAGAAATTTCAAAAGAACAGCATTTACCTGAAACATTAATAACAATGTAAAAGTCTTTCACACTTTTGATCAATTTAATGTGCCCTTGCTTAATAAAAGTATTAATTTCTTTACAAAACTAAAAAAAGAAAACTCTTACTGATCCCACACTTCTGAACAGTAGTGTATATTGTCAGGTGTTTTATATATTCAGACAGTACTCACTGGCTGAGATGTAAGTGATCCATATGGTCAAACTGTCAGGGACAACCGGGTGAAGGAAGTGCAATTCCAACACACAGCCCTCGATCTGGGGGCACGGCGTAGTCATGTTGGGCTCATACAGGTTAACTTCAGGACTCCAGGCCTGCATGCTGGGCTCACATGGCTGGTACACATCAGGGGCCCCTGCAAAAACACACGTAAACCTCATCCAAAGCCAAAAAGAAAATACTGTAACTCGCCATCAAAAGCTAAGAATCTTTTTGGCAAATGGGACATACACCTGGAAGGATGAGATAATTCATTGCAATAAAATTGGCATATAAGCCCTAAAACGAGCATTTCCATAGCAATGCATAGCAAAATCTTGACAAAATAGTGGGCTGTTTTGCACACTGCACTTATAAGTGCACTCATTATCTCTGAGAGCTACCTCATCGCCTACATAGGCAGCTACCTTCTTCTAAGGAAGCTTTCTATATGTATGGATGTTAGCATGTTGCTAAGCTAACAATAATGTAGGCCAATAAGCATTAACAAAAAAAGAATACACAAAATGTCAGTTAAGAAATTAAGTTGAATTAAATGTAAACTGCATTCATCAAAATGCATTCTGGTATTAACATCTTTGTTAAGGATGCAAGCAATTTCTCCTAACTAGAATTAAAATAAAAGCAGCATAATTAATTTGCAAACCTTTTTATAACAGCATTTGCATTGGGAGCGCACTTTAAAATGCTGCCTCTGCTGGCAGCTCACTAGATTTTGGAACTGAGCAATTCTGTGTGTTTATTATGAACAACCATTTAATCTCTTGAATCTTCAATCTTGTTATGACAATTTTCGAAAAAAGACAGGATGGGAGGCAAAGAGGGAGAAACCGAGTGAAAGGGAAAACAGAAAGAGAGAGTGTCTGGGAAAAACCACATGTCTTGGCAATGGATGTGAAGCACATTTCCCCAGACCTCAATCGACCATAAGACCCAGGTGCAACTTGGCAAAGGAGACAGATTGGCGCCTTAATTGGGACAGACAGGTCTCACAAAATAATTTATTAAACTAAGAGTTAATGCCCGCGGTGGCCTGAAGAACAGGAGCGAGACAGGGAAAGGTGATCCCAGGAGAGCCCTGGGGCGGTACTCTCACTAACACATCAGGGGGGCTTCACTAAGAATTAACTACGCCCACTGATAGCAACATTTAATTGCACACACGATCAACACCTGTGTCGTTTATATTTCAGTGTTAAGATTGTTAAGACAGTGAAGCAGACTACTACAATATAGCACACTTTGATAGGACTACAGCTTCGCTTCACCACTGCGATCCAGACACCTATAGTTCAAAAGTTTGAGAGTCGATAAAGCTGCATTTATTTGATGAATAATACATTAAAAACTGAAATATTGCGGTATACTATTACAATTTAAAATAACAATTTTTTTAGTTTAATAAAAAATAAATAAATTAATTAAAAGACAATTTATTCCTGCAATGGCAAAGCTGAAAACAGTTGTTCTGCTTAATATTTTTGTGAAAACTTCAGTATTTTTTATATACCCCGCTGCCTTAAAATGTTTTGCTTAGTCAACTAAAATATGTAGTTATCGCTTAGTACAACTTAACATTTTAAGTTGGCTAAACTTTTTTGAGTTGACTAGACAAAGAAATGTTAAAGGGATAGTTCACCCAAAAATAAAAATTGTGTCATCATTTACTCACCCTCAAGTAGTTCCAAAACCTGTATGAATTTCTTTGTTCTGCCGAACACAAAAGAAGATATTTTGAAGAAAGTTTGTAACCTGGCTGTTTTGGGGCTCCATTGACTTCCACAGTAGGGAAAAAAAATACTATGGAAGTCAATGGTGCCCCAAAACTGCTCTGTTTCCCACATTCTTCAGAATATCTTCCTTTGTGCTCAGCAGAACAAAGACATTCATACAGGTTTAGAACTACTTGAGGGTGAGTAAATGATGATACAATTTTCATTTTTGGACGACCTATCCCTTTAAGGCAGTGGGGTAACAAATTATTTTAAGCTGAAACAATTTTTTTTTTTTTTACTGTGAAATTAATAGAAAGTTCGAAAGAACATAATCTATTTGAAGTAGAAATCTTTTGTAACATTATAGATGTATTTACTGTCACTTTTGATCAATTTAATGCACCCTTGCTGAATAAAAGTAGCCTATTATTTTCTCTTAAAAAAATCGATCTGATCCTAGATCGAAGAGTGGTGTAAATCAGCTCTTTATAAATAAATACATTTATATATAAAGGTAAATAAAAGTTAGACTTTATGAACAATGAAAAATGTAATAAAATCGTAAGTATATATAATATTTATAAAAGGATATAATCCTGTCAGGATATAAGCTTATTTATACTGATTTGCTTGTTTATACTGGATGTATGTACTAAAGAAATCTCAGCCTGGTTTTTCTGCAGCCAAAAGCGGTGTGTTGTTAATTACTCCAGGGAAAAAGTACTGTTTGTCCTTTAATAACCCTGTAATTACAAATTATCTGTAATAATTATCATTTAAATAGAAAAGAAATGAATGCAGCCTAGTTAAACTGAACTGAAGGGGGTTAATTTGTAAGACAGTGTTACGCCCAAATAATACACGCTTAAGTGATAAACTCCTCCTATTGTGCATTAATGTAAAGAGCACAAGTCTTAATATCAAGCCATGTGAACTCTCTGCCTCCAAAAGGTTTTACAATGATAGATTAAACTGTACTCCAGGTCGAAAGAGATAGATAGACAGACAGCAGCCTTGAGTCACAGAGCGCTCCTTTGCACCCAGCGTGGCCTCACATGTGTGGATGTGTACAGGGTAAACAGCAGCAGGCCAAGGCAAACCATAAAACTCAATTGGTCAGATAAACAGAGCGAGGGCCTCCACACAGGGTAGAATTAATGAGTGTATCAGATGTGGTGTAATGCTCCCGCCGGGAGAAGCAATGCGGCAAGATCTGTGAGCGTGTCATCCTTCCTTCTTTCAGCAACCTTAACCAGATCTCTGCTCACCCTGGCTCGAGACTTATTTCTCGAAAAGCTGCCTTATAGCACATACCGAGGCTATGGTACAGGTAAGCAGGGGCGAGCGCTACAAAATGTAAGATCTGAGATCCAGGTACCGTATGATTTGTTGGTATCGAATTGGCCTGCGTTAATAGAGTTATCAAATGATTCACCGTGGTATTACCGTGAGCATTATTTCATACTGCACAAACAGTGTTGTCATATTGCTCCTAAAGTCTTTCTGACATGATTAACTGACCGACAAAATAATTCACATTAGGTAGTCATCATGCACTTTATCATGTTTTTAAAAATAAACCAAAAACAATAGGTTACTGTAATTTATTACAGACCTGAACCAATGGTTTTAAATCTCATTCATCATTAATATTGCAAAGATATTGTTTTCTTAGAGATATATACATTTTTTTTTTTCAAATTTAAGACTTCATTTCTCATCAATCTGTTTCTCAAAACAAGACTCAGGGCCAAAAATCACTCTCCACTACCACCTAGCTGGATGATTTTATGTTTGACCTCTCCCATGATACTGTGCTTTATGAAAACGACTGCATACCAGGGGAGGATTTCCACATTTTGGGTGGACTTTTCAAAGCAAAGTCTTATCCATGACACGTCAGTGAGTGGGCAGACCAGATGCTAAGAGATTTCTGATTAGAGTAATCAACAACATCTGTTACGTGAGGTATAAAGTTGAAAAGCTGCACAGGATACACATCGCTTTTTATGACGGGCCGCTTCTGGACGCCACCCAATATTACCAAAACTTGAAGCTGTGCCAAGGGCCTTTTTTATTCATTGATGGCAAAAAGAGTGTTCTTTATCCAGGCAATTATGATTTAATGATTTATTCCCTAAATTTTTCCAGACTCGCACGCACCTGGCCCGCATGAGACTGAGCGATCCACCTGAATGTGAATGCACAAGTTCGGAGAAAGAAGCCAGGGCTAAATTCTCTCTATCCTCATTAATCAAAGAGCAGGTATTGTTTTTTACATTGACGATCATTCGTGACATTTTCAGTGGTGTGTTGAGGATCAAGCACACGTCCAACAACATTTATGTAAGAGACGGCATTCAGTCATGCGCTCACCATCTCACAATTCATGACATATGCGTGCGGAAGAGCTTTGTTAGATCATGATACAAAAACTATAATACAGCAGTTAGTCCTGGTCCTCTAATTTGATTGGGCGAACAGGATTTCATCAGTTCTGATATACAACGCAACAGCAATGAGATTTTTTTATGGTTTGTGTCATTCTACCTGCACAAGTATGAAGTAAAGTTGTGTGACTAATGTTATAATAAAGAATGACTGAGTACTAACCGACTGCTTCCTCTGGTGTCCAGTATCCAGTGGAATCACAGGCGTGAGGAGAAGTGGCCTCATGGGCGTACTGATGGAGCGCTCCGTTCTCATCACAGAGATGACAGTTCATGTCACCTTCCCTACAAAACCACAGAAAAAAAAAAACATTTAAACAAGTGCACAGAGAACGTGATATAGTGGGGAGCTCAAAATACATCACTTCCTGTGCTGTGATTTGGATATCAATGGAATCACATTTCTTTGTGTTCACATGTAATAGAATGAAATAACTTAATTTAACATTTAAGATCATTTAACACCCGGTTAATCTGCATTGCAGATGGTTAGTGAATAAAATGCAGGTTTTTGCACTGCAAAACTGCATGTTAGAGAGGCACATTTGCAACACAACTACATCAACATACTTTAGTTAGCGTAAAATGAGCTCCAGTATATATTCTCATGGCTGGTTCATATCTGTTTTACAAAAATAAATGGTAACACTTTACAATAAGGTGTCATTTATTAGCATTAGTTAATGTATTAAGTAACATGAACAATCAATGAACAATGCATTTATTACACTATTTATTCACCTTTTTTAAATTTAGTTAAGGAAAATACAGTTGTTCATTGTTTATTCGTGTTAGTTCACAGTGCATTAACTAATGTTAACAAACACAACTTGTGATTTTAATAATGCATTAGCAAATGCTGAAATAAATTAACATTATCTAAGATTAATAAATGCTGTAGAAGTATTGTTCATTCTTAGTTAGTGTTTACTAATGTTGTTAACAAATGTTAACTAATGAACCTTATTGTAAAGTGTTACCAAATAAATTTGAGTGACCAAGTATAAATGGATTTTGTAAACTAAATCGGATAAAAATTGGTTGTAAGAGGAAACTAAGTGAATTTCTCATAAAAGCTTTGAGAATACAAGAAATAGTGTAACATGAATGCATAAAAAATTGAATTGAGTTACATATGTAACCCCAGTTCCTTCGAGGTAACGAGACGCTGTGTACGAAGACGCTAGGGGAACGCCTTCAGCGTAACCGGCTTTGAATATAAGTGAAATCTGTCCAATGGATGGGCGAGACATCATGGACGAGGTGACGTAATGACCAGCTGGTATAAAAGCACGTGCGGTGCAAACCGGCGTCAGCCTCTGGAACGAAGCAAGCGCTGGCAGTGATTTCGGAAGTGTGGCATCGGGACGCAGCGTCTTGTTCCCTTGAGGAACTGAGGTTACATACGTAACCTGAGACGTTCCTCTTCAGGAACTTGAGCTGCATCCAAAGACTCGCACTGGACACATACAGTTAAGTTTTGCTGGTCAGGCTCCCGAAAGGGAGGAGGACTAAAGGCCTGCAGTACGACTGGCTTTGGTGTGACAGAGGGAACTTTGGGGACTTACCCTACACGAGGGTACAAAAAGGTTTTGGCCATGCCGGGTGCAAAGTCCAAATGAGTAGGGGCCACTGACGGGGCCTGCAGATCCCCAATTCTCTTCAGAGAAGAAATCGCCAGAAGAAATACAGTCTTCAGGGTAAGATGGCGATCAGAGATCTCCTCAATAGGCTCGAAGGGAGGCCTACAAAGAGCATCCAACACCACAGCCAGGTCCCAGGGAGGAATCCGGGACCGTACTGGGGGCCTTAGCCTCAGCGCACCACGGAAGAAACATGTAACTAGGGGGTGATTGGAGGATGGTCTCAACAACCTCGGTTGAGAGACCAGAAGCTATAAGCTGCGCCCCCTCAGGGGCCACACCCGCAGCTTCCATAACTCCGGGCGGGAGTGCACCAGGGTGCCTCCTGCCTGTGAGAGGAGATCCTTCCTGATGAGGATCTCCCATGGAGAGTCGTCGAGGAGGGAAATCGGGTCCGAGAACCATACTCGCCCCGGCCAGAACGGGGCTACAAGCAAGAGCCGGACCCCGTCCCGGCGCAGTCTCTCCAGAACTCCGGGAGTAGAGCAATTGGGGGAAAGGCATACAGACGAAGCCTTGGCCACGTCTGTACCATGGCATCCAGCTCCCATGGCATAACTTGAGAGTACCAGAGGGGACATTGCGCTGTCTCCTGAGTAGTGAAGAGGCCCACCTGAGCCTGGCCAAACACTCTCCAGATCTGCTTCACCACCTCGGTGTGAAGCATCCATTCCCCAGGCCACAGCCCCTGTCTCGACAGAATGTCTGCTCCCACATTGAGATGCCCAGGGATGTAAACTGCCCTTAGTGAGAGGAGTCTGCCCTGGGACCACACAAGGATCTGGTGTGCCAGCCTGTTCAGGGGACGCAACCGCAGACCTTTTTGGTGGTTGATATAAGAAACCACCGCTGTGTTGTCAGTGCACACCAACACATGGTGACCTCTTAGATCTGGGAGAAAGTGTTTCAGAGCCTGAAATACAGCCAGCATCTCCAGCCGGTTGATGTGCCAAGCGAGAAGTTGCCCGCTCCACAGACCTCCTCATGACCGCTCCCCAACCGGTGAGGGATGCGTCCGTCGCTATTGTTACACAGCGACATGGAGCTCCCAGCACCGGGCCCTGAGACAAGAACCAAGGTTGTCTCCACATAACTAAGGCACGTAGGCACTGCCGTGTGAACTTGATCATGCAAAGCGGGTTTCCCCTCGGGGAAAACCCCTTGGTCTTGAGCCACCACTGTAGGGGTCTCATGTAAAGCAGGTCAAGAGGTATCACGTTGGACGCAGCTGCCATCAGACCCAGCAGTCTCTGAAACTGCTTCACAGTGAGTGACTGGCCTTCCTTCACTCTCCTGACTTCCGTGAGGATCGACTCGATCCGAGCAGGGGACATACGTGCATGCATCGTGGTCGAATCCCACACCACACCAAGATAAGTGATTCTCTGTAATGGAGAAAGCACACTCTTATTGGCGTTCAGTCTTAACCCCAACACTTTCATATGGGCAAGAACAACATCTCGATGTCAAGCCGCCCTTTGCTCTGAGTGAGAGAGAATCAACCAATCGTCAATGTAATTGAGTATGCGGATGCATCGTAGCCGCAGCAGAGCTAATGCGGCATCCACACACTTGGTAAAAGTGCGGGGTGAGAGTGCTAGGCCGAAGGGAAGAACCTGATACTGGTAAGCTTTGCCCCTGAAAGCAAAACTCAGAAACCTCCTGTGAGTGGGAAGGATGGAGACATGGAAGTATGCGTCTTTTAGATCGATCGTGACAAACCAGTCCTCGGACTTGATTTGAGACACGACCTGTCTGAGTGTAAGCATCTTGAACTTCAGTCTGCTGACTGAGCGGTTCAATTGACACAGATCTAAAATGGGACGCAATCCTCCATCCTTCTTGGGAACTATGAAGTACCGGCTGTAGAAATCAGACTCTCTTTTGTGAGGAGGAACCACCTCGATGGCCTCCTTCCTTAAGAGAGTATCTACTTCTCGTTCCATTACCAGAGCCTGCTCGGGATCCACCAGAGTGGAATTCCCCCCTGTTGAATTGAGGCGGAAGAGGACCCACCGAGACACATTTGGCAATAGTTTCCACGTTGCGAAATAGTCTACTAAGGGAACCAGTCTCTCGAGACTGGTCTCTGGTGTAATCAGGGCTGCTCCAGAGACCCCCGAAGGGGTGGCGAGCATCTCCAACCTCCTCGGAGGAAGACAAGAGAAATGTTGATGCTGCTGCTCGAGGGGAAGTATCCACCTGGCGGGCTTCCGTTCTCGGGGAGCGGTCATGGGATCTGACGGGTGAGGGCGGAGATAGAGACTCGCTCCTCTCCAATCCCTCCGCTAGATCTCACTGCAAACCCCATGAGCGCTGCCGCCGCTCCTCCTCAACGGAAGCGGGGCCAGCGCGACGGGGAACGTTGATGAAAGAACCCTCCTTAGAAAAAAGGGCCTTTCGGGAGCCAAGTACACGCAGAGGGAGGCTCTCACAGTGCGGGCACTCAGCCCCCTCGAGAGCCGCCTCCGCATGCCTCGCTCCCAAGCAAACCAAACAGAAGCTGTGTGTATCACCTGCGCACAAGTAACATCCGCAGGGAGGAACAAACAGCTTGTACTGTGATTTGCTCTCGCCCTCATACTTAGCCTTGAACTGGCTTTTAGACATACTTGTCCTTTCTTGGCAGACAACACCAAATAGGACTTACAGACACACAGAACACTAGCTGAATGACAGAAAGCTGATGCCGGTTTGCACCGCACTTGCTTTTATACCAACTGGTCATTACGTCACCTCGCCTGTGACGTCTCACCCATCCATTGGACAGATTTCACTTGTATTCAGAGCCGGTTACGCTAACGAGCTCGAGTTCCTGAAGAGGAACATTTATTTCCTCTTTGTCTGTTATATGTATGCTCCTTACTTTACCTGTGGGCAAGTGGCCCACTGATTGGGTTCAACCAATGAATTGTGACGGAATCTGCATCTTGACCAACCACCACAGGTGCAAGAGGAACAGGGGTGGGCTTTCTGCCATGGACCCAGGTTTTGTAGACCAAATCAATATAGCAGTGCATCCGAGCTACTTGATTGGGTGTAAAATGGTTTGTACAATCATCATCTGTAATGAAAAAAAGGTTAAAATCTTTGACATTAGATATCTACTTTGGTTTATTCACATATGTGAATTGATAAGACTGATATATCACAGTCCATGACTGTGATTAACGTGATTAATTTTTTTAATCGATTGACAGCACTAATATATATATTATTTATTGTTTTTGTTTTTTTCTATTAAATAAATTCCTGCTTTTATTCAGTAAGGATGCATTAAATTGATTTTAAAAAATGCAGGTAAAGAGATTTCTGTTTTTTAAAAAATGCTGTTCTTATTACAGGAATATTACTGTTCTCTCATTACAGGAATACATTACATGATAAAATATATTAAAATAGAAAAATTTTTTTTTTTACAATGTCACAGTGTCTTTTTGATCAAAAATGCAGCCTTGGAGAACACAATAATTATTTCAAATACATAAAAAACAATCATACTGATCCCAAACTTTTGAATGGTTGTGTATTACACTACAAGCATGTAGGTGTAACTTTGACAACTAAGTGGCAATAACATAATTTTAAAAGTAAAGCTGGTTGCATTTGGTGAGCAAACAAAAGACATAAACTGATCATGACTACCTGTGTAACTCATGTAGTTGTTGTAGGGTGTGTTTTTGTATTGGGTAAGGCCACACGTGTCATTGACTGGATCAGGGTCATGACAAACTTTAGACTTTGGTGTTGGCGCTGTATCGGCACACAGATCTCCCGTCTCCATTGATGCGGTGGTCTCTTGACAGGGGTCATCACATGACTCGCGTTCACTCACACCCTTGAACACATGGTACAGTCCCAAAATATGACCCATCTCATGGATCATGGTGTTGTTGTGTCCTTTGGTGCCAAAGTAGGAGGGGTTAAGAATCATTCCGCCTGAAAAATAACACAAATCGACATCTCTGCAGTTGATTCAACAATACAGACTTTCACCTGACAGAACACTGAGGTGTAAATGTTCAAGTTAAATTTAATCTCAAAGCCAGAAGTCTGTGAGTATATGAAACTGATTTATTCTGAAATATTGTTGCATAAAACAGTGTGCACTATCCTGTAAAACGGGACCACCGCAGCTAGGATTACCAGAAAGAACAGTACATCTGGTTATCAGTGTTGTCGAACCACATTCAGAACATTAAAATGCATTTAAGATCCCACACCTGCTGAAAAGTAACACATTGGCATCTGGTTTTATATACAAATAATGTAATAAAAAGCTTAAAACAATGTGACATCCACATTAAAATCCATGCAGATGTTGTTTAAGAACAAATATGAAATGACATTGTGAGACTAATTTGCATAATTTTGGTTATATTGCACTTGCAATTTATATAAGCTATTAGGTTTTAAAGCAAAATGGAATTTGTTTACTAATTAAAAACAGAAGTTGGTTTATGTGGGTATCTGCGAAAATCTTTCTCTTCTGGAGATTTGTGCTCCACCCCAGACAGGCCATTTACAGCAGATATATAAGATTTGAGCAAACAACCTTTTTATTTAGGAAATATCCATGTTTTATGGGAGTTCGGCCAAACGGACAGAGCTTGGCTAGACACATCTGACAGACACAGATCGTTTACAGTTATACCAAAAGGATCAGCAGTCCACGCTATGGTCTGATTTTACTTAAAGTATTCAGAGCTGTAGTTTGGCCTTGTTCCTCAGTATAAGACATCAAGGTACTCTCGCAAATAAGCTCGTGATTTATGTGAAATTAAACCATAAACCATACCGAGTCTCCTAATTTATGAGAAACTAATCTTGCTTTTTAACCTCCATGCAGGTCCAGCGAAACATTTGTGGACAAAAATCGTCTTGCACGAAAGACTGTTATGACATGACAGTAAATCAAAAGCAGAGGTGGATTATGGGCATAATAAGAATGAAGCCATATCTCTGTGAAAATAAGAAAGGGGCCATTTCTCTGTGTGATTCAAAGCAGCACGGTAAGTCATTCATGAATTTCATGTTACCTTTCATGTCTCAGACCACCTCTCTGCTCAGAACATTAACAGGACAATTGAGAGCAAAATAAAACATAGCAGGGTGATCAGGACACTAAAGGCCCCTCCTGAAGGGGTTCATTTTGTGATAATAGCTATGTTTCCATCCAAAGATTTGAATTTAACTTATGCGCAAAATTGGAATATTGCATGAAACATTTGTATATAAAGCACTGTATCCAACGAGTCAAAGAGAACAAAATCATCATGTCCTGATAAACTGGCCCGAAATACCACTAAGAAAAGTAGGAGAAGCTACTTAATATAATAATTTTAAAATATGCTTTCAGAACGACCAAAACAACATTTCAGATGCCGTGCAACGAGATTGGTCTGCTGGTTAGTTAAGGTATCCCGTCCCATCGTGCAAAGTCACATTACTTTTTTGATGCGCATGGTGGAATTTATTCGATAAATGTGTTCCCATTGTGTATTTTTTCTTCTCCTGTCTCCACCTCCAGCCTCCGAGCCCTGGACTACACCTCGGTCCTTTGACCCATCGGCTCTGCCTTGGCTCCTAGCTCCCTCATCTCCCCCGTGGCCCGTCATCCCACAGGCTCCACCGGGCTCCCTCGTCCCTCCGGCTCCGCCTTGGTCAGTTGTCGACCATCCTCCACCTCATGACTCCACTCCTCTGGCTTCGCCTCATCACTCCGTCCCTCTGGCTCTGTCAGGCTCCTCCTTCCCTTTGGCTTCACCTCCATCCTCAGTTGCACCGGCTCCACCGCGGTCTTCAGGAACCCCACCTCCACCTTGGTCGCCTGAGCCTTCAGCTCCGCCTAGGCCCTAAACTCAGTTTCGCCCTGGCTCTCCGTCTGCTCAGCTCCATCCTGGGCTCCTCATCCATTGGCTCAGTCTCCATCAGTTGGCCCCCTGGTGTTGTTGACCCCTTCTCCACCATGGCTCCTCCCACCGTCGACTCCACCGTGGGCTGCTATCCTGGCTGGCCTCTGGATTTCCACCTGGCTCCTCCTGCTCCGGGCTCCTCCCACCCTCCACTCCCCCTTGTACTTATTTTTTGGACTCTTTTTGTTTTTGCCCCTTTCCTGTTGCCTGCCCCTCACCTGCTCCACGCCTGCCTCCTGAAGCCCCACCCTCCCTCCTCTGTTGGACTGTTTTGTTGGCACAAGGATGCGCCGTTCTGATGGGGGCGAAATGTCACATGTATGATCTGTTTTGGTTAAATCTTTTGTGTTTCCGTCATCCTGCCTAGTTAGTTGCCCTGATTTGTTAATTAGCTCCACACCTGTATCTGCTTCTCCCTGATTGCCTGCTCAGTATTTAAAGCCTATGTTCTCCCCTGTTCCTTTGTCTGCTATTGTTTGGACTTGTATTTGGTTGTGACCGTCTTCTCCTTTTGGATTATTAAAAAACTCTTTTGGATTATTCTCCTGTGTCGTGCGCTTTGCTTAGCACACCAGACCGTGACAGTTTATTACATGACTTCTCCTTATTTAATAAGAAAACAATTGTAAAATTATACAGTTTGGCAGTCTAGAATTCAACAGAGTCATGTAATAAGCACAGAAGTTTTGAGGGACTTAAAATATATCTTTGAAAGGATAGAAATATAATGAAAATGAATCTTAAATTAAATGTATTAATATATGAAGTATGGAAAAACTTTGCAGTATGATGATCATATTAATGATATTAATGCAACAAAAAATGGCAAAAAAAAATTACAGCATTTCTTATTTAGGTTTGTTAATTTCTATGCACACTAATGCATTTTTAACATTTACAAGTTGTATAAATGAAAATCCAAAATAAAAATGAACAACTGTATTAAGAAATTAGCAAAACTATAGATTAATAAATGCAGTAAAATTGTTTGTACCTAATAAATGAGCTAAATGTTAAAAAATCAAACATGAATGCAAAGTGTTATCATGTACACATTAGAAACAGACTGTGTTAATTCAGGAAAACTCATTAGCAAATTCAAGCTCACAAAAACAAGTTGGCGCTAATTACTCATGCTAATATTGGTTTAAAAGTTCACATTCTACGCACAGACCAAAATGATCTCATTAACAAAAGCTATATCCCAAAAAGCCAAGACCACAATGTCTGATCATGCGTCCTGAACCAATGGGAGGGGAACTTACATAAGAAACCTTCCTGCTTGAGAGAAATCTCCTTTTTAAAGGAGCTGGACTTAACTGAGACTGCTTTAATGAGCTCTAAAACACAGCAATGACGAGTACTATAAAATCAGCTGGCAGTTGGATGGAGATGGCAACAATACCCTTCTTTTGTTTTTGTTTGGTTGTTGTCGAGTTCCTTTTCTTCTCTCCCGGTGGACGACCTTAATGATTAAGGGGCAATCTACAGGGAAATCTATGCGTGCTGCAAGTGTTTTCTTTTATGCTTGAGATTACGGCCCATTAATCTTGTAAAGGCAAAATACACACAACAAGGAGGAAGAGACAAGAATGTGTTTCTTTAAAGAAAAGATTTAAGGTGATTGGTCATAAACAAGAAGATGCATGGCATTAGGTCCAAAAAAACACATGTGCTGTGGGGAATGTAGTGACAGGAAACAACTTCTTAACTTGACATTGTCCATGGTAGAATGAACCCAGTTGGGTTTAGAGGCCAAGAGGCAGATCTAGCATAATGGTCTTTGTGTATAGTCCCCGGTCTTTTATTCTGAAATATTATGTTGTCTTATGTTTTAAAGTTCTTTTATCATGTTATCTTGCCTGTTTTTTTTTTTTATCCCTTCCAAAAATGCACACACCCCCAATCTGTTCACTAGTGACAATACTGAGCTGTGATGTGAAATGTAGTGGAAAACATAAATCCATTTCATGCTTTTAAGAGCATTTAAAAAAAAGCAATAAAACAAATTTAAGGTGATTAAATATTTCAGATTTATGTTACCTGAAAAAAAGTTTTCCTGTCTTTTGAAAGGCCATCAATGGATAAGAGATGCTTTTTAAAGCCAGATGTGTAGTTACAGCATCTACCAGCAGGGACTAACTGAGCCATGCTAACCAGCCAAAACCATGTGAAGTCAAATCATTTCATAAGGCATCATTAAGTTTTCAAATTCACATCATTGTTTGGCTAGTTTTTCACTACATTTTCACATAACCTCACTTCTAATAAAACTGGACTCGGGTTGTTCACTTCATCATGTTCATGAGCTCTTGTGATCCATCTTACCTTGATGAGTAAGAGCTTCTTTTGCCCATGGCCAGGTGGCAACCCCAGCAAGCTCCTCGCGTGCCGAATTATTAGCGAAGAACACGTTGAGAGTGTCTGAACTGCTCAGATGGAGCAGCTCCTTCAGTTCCTTCACGCTCAGATAAGCCCTGCATCAGAGACATTGACACGCAGTCAAGAAACTTTGCATAGAAAACAATTTATTATTAAGGGAACTGCCATAAAAATCAGCGAATAACATGCAGGTTATTGCATTTTTCTTTGATGGATTTAGTTTATTCAAGATTTAGAAGGGAATTAGACTTTCAAATTTGACTGAATTACGAGTTTAAAACATAAACGTTTTAAATAGTTTAGTTCATGTCATCAGATGTAAGCAAATGGAATTTGAAAGAGAACTAACATAAAAATTACTGCTTCTTTGCATCTTGACTTTTATTAGCAGTTTTAACAACAATGATAAAAAAAATCACTTTATGTCACCATGATTAGGGATTCTAATTGTTTGAACTGCTTATGGTGCATGAAACGACTACCCACTTTTTATTCTACTCCCAGCTGTGATAAATCGCCATACAGGCACTTTGATGTGTGATGTTAACTTATTTGTACTTTGGAATATGTCACATGTCATTTTTCTCTTTTGCTTTCATAGCTGCTTAAGCCTTTGCACCTCATATCACTGAGCTGTTGGATTGAAGAGGTCCGGTTCTTCATGCCCTTTGGATCGTGCCGAAGGGTCGAGCCTATTAGCTGAACCACCTACTGTTTCTTGGACCCGTTCCATGTGAGAATAAACCAGGTATCGTACATCTTACGTCGTTTTTTTATTAAACAAGCAAAGGCTGAGCCAATCTTCTTGAGTTTTTCTTGAGTGTTGCCTAAATCTCTCCAACAGTGCTAATTGAGCAATATAATTCAAATGATTTTACAATTTATGTTCACATGACTTAGGCTTAAACAATGTGCTGTTCCAGATCTGTTCTGGAAAATACAAACATATTTTGGACCATTTCTCTTTTTACATTGTGAATTGTTGTCAGTTAAGTAAAGCCAATCAAATGCAGAATACTGTGAGAGTGCTACACCAAATATTGAACACCATGGTTATGTGCATGGGCAAAATTTCCAAATCTCTGTCCTCTCTTCTCAAAATGACTCTCTTATGTCTCTTGGCATCTCGCTACTGACACTTAAGTCATCAACTGATGTAGATACACTGAACAGATCTGATTTCACTAACTGCAATATGGCCACAAGGTCAGTAAGTCCTAAAAATTGGATTTAAAAAATGAATCGGATTAATGTGCTATTTAAACAAATCCATAATAAATGTTGACAACAGTAAATGGTTATTAACAGTAAACAGTGGTAAATTATTATGAAAAAGTAAAGTAGTACAGTATACGTCATGAGCCACTGTATGAAGTATAAGACTAAGCATAACACAAGGCATGAGCCATGGTACAATGGGCATGACAATTACAAACTGTGAATTCACAAGGACACATATTTGAGTGTCACAATATAATCCTGCCTACTTCCTCTGCTGTCTTATTGGACAAAATATTCATAAAAATCAATTCAAAGAATTGGCATTCCTTACAGAAAATGAGTGTGAACTGTGTAGAAAAGGAAACCAAATTCACTTAGAATGCAATCTTGTTATCAAAAGTTGCTTTGGATTAACTAAATGGGTCAAGTTAAAGGGACAGTTCACTCAAAAATTAACATTTAGTCATCATTTACTCACCCTCAACTTCTGCTGAACGCAAAAGAATATATTTTATTACCCCCCCCCCCCCCCCCCCCCTTCCTATACTATGGATGTCATTGGGGGCCAGTTACCAAAATTCTTTAAAATATCTTCTTTTATGTTCAACAGAAGAAATCCATACAGGTTTGGAACAACCTGGGTGAGTAAAATTCATTCATTTTTGAAAGTGAACTGGTTTAAACATTACCAAAAGTTTTAAATCAAGTTAATGCAACAAGGTTACAAACTTGTGTACTTTTAAGCAACAAATCACATTTTACAGAGTAAGAGACCAAAACAATTAACATTTCTAGTGGCTTCAGTGATCAGGACACAACACATAAATAAATACTCTCTCCAAGCCCAGCTATAATAATTGTACGCAGAGAGTGCTGACAGTATTTTCCAGTCCAATCTTTGAATATGGTTGAGGAAGAACATATTTTTATACTTACAGATGAATCAAATAAAATATGAAAAAAATAATAATAGTAATAATAATAGGCTAATAAATAAGCAAAAATAAAAATTGCATGTTGTCAATTGTTTTCGAAGCTACCAACAAGGAAATGAAATACTAACCACAAACCAACCGATGCCACAAAAATGCTTATTCAGGGAACAAATACAACATGACAAAACAACTGCAAATGAAAATGTTCAACTGTCAGCATGGTCCTCAAGAGCAATCACGGATGTTGGGGAAACTCAGGTTGGTAGGCACCAGGGATTGACTGGCACAGGGTTAAATCCTGACACGGAAGTGGGTTCTGCCACAAAAATGTAACATCTGAATATTTCCCCTCTTGACTTGCACTCATTGATTCCAGACATTACAAGGTCAAAATGTTGTCTTTTTTTTTTTAATATAATGCAATCAACAAACAAACAAACAGATAGATAGATAGATAGATAGATAGATAGATAGATAGATAGATAGATAGATAGATAGATAGATAGATAGATAGATAGATAGATAGATAGATAGATAGATAGATAGATAGATAGATAGATAGATAGATAGATAGATAGATAGATAGATAGATAGATAGATCTTCCATTATTCAGACAAACAGGTACACATGTCCTAAACTCACACCATTGACATGTCAGATAACTCAAACAAGGAAATGTTTTAAAAGCACCTTTTCTGGGTATTCATACTTCCATGAAGTCATCCAATAAAACACTGATCCACTATCACGCAGCAAAATGAATAAAGAAATAAATACATCATAAATCACTGAAATTGCTAAGCATCTATCAAAGTTAATTACTAAAGAGAAGAGTTATCAGGTAGTCCAGTTCTATTGGCTTAAATGTCTGGACTAAAATGTCTTTACTTTCTTCTCGTTCCATTTCTGAAGCTTGCCAAAAAGCACCTGGTGGTTCCCTTGTGCTGTTTCTCTCTGCTTCAACAACAAATTTGCGTAGTGACAGCCATTGGCAAGTACTCGAGCTTCACTGCCCAGCAGCAGATACCTGGGCTATAACTCACAGAGCAAAACATTAAAATCCCAGACCTCCACATAAAAAGCACGCTATACAATTGCCATCAAAATGTCATCCCTGCATTAATTCTCTGCAAACTCTGGACCTCAGCCTTAGCTATACACTCTTCCAGCATGGTAAGGAAAGACCTCTCTAAGGGCTTAGTCCATGAGCCCAAGGTTAATCCGGTCCCGTTGGCTATTAGCATTTATACTTATTGACACATCATATTTAGAGGAAAACAAGTCCAGTAAATGAACCTTTGGGTTATTCAGTACCTTTGGATTGTTTTTTGAGTATAGCGTGCCAAGGACAGTATGCTACTCCAGGTCACCACTACTACAAACTGTTGGCCTTGGTAGAAATAAGGAGGTCTGAAATTCCCTGAAGAAGGCTATATCTTTTAGTATTCCCATTCATCTCAATGGCAGTTGCTCGGCTGGCACAGGAACGCAGGAAACTTACATCATGATAATGCTGATTGGAACAAGCCCCAAGCTCTTTAATGACTATCTTGATCTTTGAAAAGGAGAATTATCCATTTCACACTTAAAGAAATGTTAATGATATAAACTGCAGCTCAAAAGTTTAGGGTTGATATGATTTTAATGCTTTTGAGACAAATCTTGTTCACCAAGACTGCACTTATCTGATCAACAAAACAGTAAAAACGGTAATATTGTGAATCAATATTACAATTTTAAAGAACTGTTTTATATTTTAATGAATTTTAAAATGTAATTTTTTGTAAATGAAGACAAAAGATCTGCAGAGTGTGTAATTATGTCATCTTCCACCAGGGGCGACAGGGCCATGCTAATCAGTCAAACCTTAACCCCTTGATGCAAACAGCATTCAGATGGCATTCAAATGATTTATTATCCACCAGCCTTGCACAGAAAGAAATGTTCTGCCTGTGGATTTTGGCTATGAACTTGCTGTTGTTCTCTTTAAAAGGGTCTCAGTGCAAAACAACCAAAAGAGTGTTTCTTAGACCACCATCCAATGGTATCATCGTGGCCCTATTAATCTCTGTAGGAGACCTTCAGGAACAGATAGGCGGTTCTTGAAGAAAGTTTGTTTTCAAGCAACCATAAAATGTCAACAGCTGGTGGCTGAGACACAAGGTCTCGTTGCACACTGAGCCTGGAACAACACTTCCTAGACTGCATCTGGAAATTTGACATATAGCAAATTAATCCTGCTGATAAAAAGACTTGGTGTAATCACATTTTCAGGATTTTACAGTTTCGTGAACATCTATTTACGTAGCATACGTAGCATCAGAAAAAAATAAAAGACCCTGCAGTAAGCCGTCAAACAGTATGTACGGGAGCAAAACAAGTCCTGCCTTTCACAATGAATAGTGCCGAGACCTCTGGTTTTGTTGTTTAGCCACATTAAGTGTATACTTTGGCTCAGTTATGCATCCAAGTTTTGCATGCTTTTTAAAGTTATTCCAGAAGGCCGATTTGTATGCTTTGCATGTTGAGTAATACAGAATGCTCTGACAATCTTGAAAATAAAAAATAAAAAATGAAAAAAATTGAACACTATTTCACAATAAGACACTTTGGTTTCCTTTTTCCTGATGCTGCTGTGAGAACATTTAACAAGCACATAACTTTTGTCAATTTCTTGAACTCAAAAACCAGTTCACAGTGATCCTGAGCGAGGGATAGGGAACGCTTTCAATCATTTTGTCGGCCTAGCACTTTAATGCAAGCAGTTTTTGTAGGAATGCATCTGCTAAGGACATAAATGTACATGGCTGATGTAATGATATGGTAGCTGACTACGGTACCTGCATCAATTTCTATAGAAGCAAGCAGGCGGTCAGATATCATCCTGAGGGTTTTTTTGCTAGAAAGATTTCGCTATTCTTGAATTAAGACCAAAGCATGAACCCTCTTGCACATCCCACTAAAATTATGCCTGGGTTCAAGTTAGTTGCCAAAGTGGAACCATATTGAAGCACACGCTCACCTCTGAGAAGACTCGGGATCAAAGCAGGTCTTTGCGACATCTGTGACCTCGGGGTCACAGCAATCACCATCATCGTAATCATAGTGAATGCTGTTGCACTCGGGGTTGCAGACTCCATCCCTCCGCTTCCAGTTGTAGCAGGGCCCCATGCGTAAGCAGTCGCCCCCATCGTGGCCCGTAAGAGGATGGTCACATTCGGGATCGCAGTGGCGGTTCCCCACTTTGGCAATGTGGCAGTTGCTGAGGATAAAACGTCGCTGGAGGGAAGAGTTGTAGATGGTGTGAATGCTGAGCTCAAGGGTGATGTTGTAAGGACGGAAGGCGTCTTGCAAGGCCTGGTGTTGGAGCTGGATCTGCTGGAGAGAGACCGTAGGGTCGCTGCCGTCATCCTTACAGATGTTCACGATGCGGTAGCGTAGGCGCTTCTCAGCTCGCAGTTGCCAGTGCTGGTTATAACTGAGGGCGAAATCTGCATTGTCACACATGGTCACGCCACAAAGAGGTGGAAGAAATGGAGAAACAAGTTGACGCTCGGGCACAGGAAGAGCCACAATGACTGGGTTGTGACGGTTTTTGTAGGGCGCCCACTGATTCTCAACCTCTGAGAAATCTGCCCACTGGGACAATATGGGACTTTGTTTCTCTGCATGGGATTGGTGACCTTTAAGAAGTTCTTCATGAGTGCGCACATAACCCCATAGCGCAACACCTCCCAAATGCCCGCGGAAACTGTGTTCGTGATCCGACTGGTCCCCGCCAAGCAGAAACAGGCGACAAGCCTTGATGTAGGGACTGTATAGGTCACCCAACTGTTCTCTGCTCTCACCAACCTTTGAGTTGTCTATGTACAGCGCCATCTTGTGGCCATCATAACTGGCCACCACATGAGTCCAGCTGTTGGGCTGGTAGCGCTGGTGCGCGATGATCGTGGTGGATTTGAGCGCCCGATCCGTGCGAAGGGAGAAGAAAAACCTGCCGTCTTTTCTTCCTGTAGGGTCTGCTGCTCGAATCCCAACAGACCAACCTTTTTCGCTCAAGGGATACGAGCAGTTGTCAAACACGCCTAGAAAAAAAGCACAAATGAAGGAGTCAACAAGCTTCATCAAGCACAGAGTAATTGGTGTTTAATTATCTGAAGAGTTTAAGAGTTTAAGTCATTTCCATTCAACAAATCCACTGATATTCCCAGCCGCCTTTCTTAGGAGTAGTCACATCTGGCAGCCAGATGTTACCGTCGAAGGACAGAGAGAGGTCAGGGAACCCCTTCACCCTTCCAACAACACACGCACATGCGAGCACATACACACTTGGGTGCATTATTCCCTGCAAACGGGAGAACGAGAGATGGGCAGCTTTAAACAAAATATCCTGAGGGACGTGGACCACACTGAAATTTCATTCATTGGAAGAGCCTGCCGAAGTGTGTGCAGAGCTCCAGCGTCTGACCACATCTGCTAATTTCTGTGTGTATCAGCCCTGAAGTCATGAATTTGAAGATAAACCTTTCCAGAGTACTATCGACTTGGATGCTACTACATTCTCAAAGCCTGAGTTCTTATCTTACTGTTTTTATAGTGTCTGTCTCCCACTGAATAAAAGACTCATAATAGTAGTACCTCAGACTGGCCCGGAGTGCTGAGTTTGGCTGTGTGCAGAGACAAAGTGTGCTGAAGAAATACTTTCTTTGTAACCTTGTATAACTGATGGCTTCGATATGATAAGTGTTTATGAGAGACAGAGAAAAAGTGAATGTTTTCGAACAGTATCACTTAATAGTTAGTGCTGAAAAGACCACTTCCAGTAAAGCCTTTGAACGCTCATATGGCAGCGTGAGGGATTTTTTAAAAACTGGCTTTATAACAATAGATTCGTCCACTGATTGTTAAAAGAAATCCATTGACCTCAGAAAGAGCTGGAGTGAATGTTCACATGATTTTAGTGATGATGACGAATATGTCAAAGGGAAATAATACAATCTTAACAATAGCAAGATGGTAGAAACCCTCATTTATTTAAGAGGTTTGTGAGATTTGACGTCATTGGGGAATACTGATTTTCTCCAAGTGGTGGATGATTTTAAAATGGAATATCTAATGCTCTCTTTGAGGTCTGATAGATGACTCATCAGTGTTAGAAGCAGATGAATAATATTTGCACCCCCTTTTGCCTAAAAGCATGTATTTTGGCATCCGTGGTAGAGGAAAAGCCTCGCGCAGGTTACAACCAGAGAACTCTGGGCTTTGTTCTCCTTACTGGGAACTAGTCTCAGAAGCACTTCCAAATATAATCATTTCCACATTGACCCTCCTCAGCAGCCATACAAAAATGCACATTTACCTGATTATGAAAGCTCCCTTGGGGGATCCGGCACCTTCTGTGATGTTCCACAGCTAATTTTGTTTGTTTTCGTTTTTGTAATCATAATGTGTACTTCGAAAAAGTCTACTCAGATGCCCGTCAAAACCATACAGCAAGATAACTCTAACTAACATGCTGGAGGAAAATAAGGCCATACACACGCACACAGACACGTACACGCACACACACGCACACAGACGCGCACACACACGTGCACACACACACATACACACAGACACACACGCACACAGACACGCACACACAGTACATACAGTACATACAGTATACATACACTACCGCTCAAAAGTTTGGGATCAGTAAGTTTCTTTTTATGTTTTTTTTAAGAAGTTTCTTCTGCTCATCAAGGCTGTATCTATTTGATCAAAAATACAGAAACAAAACTGTTATTTTGTGAAATATCATTGAAATTTAAAATAACAGTTTTCTATTTTAATATACTTTAAAATATAATTTATTTATTGTGATCAAAGGTGAATTTTCAGCATCATTACTCCAGTCTTCATTGTCACGTGATCCTTCAGAAATCATTCAAATATTCTGATTTATAATCAATGTTGGAAACCGTTGTGCTGCTTCATATTTTTTGGGGGAGACCTGTGAGATTTTTTTTAGGATTCTTTGATTAATAAAAAGTTAAAAAGCTAAAAAAATAATTCAAAACTCTGTAACAAAATACAATGCTATTCAAAAGTTTGGGGTCAGTAATTTTTACTTTCTTTTTTTCTTCTTTTTTTAAGAAATTAATACTTTTATTCAGGAGGGATGTGTTAAATGATGTTAAACGAATAAATGTCACAGTAAAGTTTCAAAATTTCTATTTTGAAAAAAATGCTGTTCTTTTTAACTTTGTATTGATCAAAGAATCAAAGAAAAAAGTTGTTCCAAAAAACAATATTAAGCAGCACAACAGATGATTTCTGAAGGATCATATGACACTGAAGACTGGAGTACTGATCCTGAAAATTCAGCGCTGCATCACAGAAATAAATTCTATTTTAAAGTATATTAAAATAGGAAACCAATATTAGAAATTGCAATAAGATTTCACAATATTACTGTTTTTTTCTGTATTTTTGATCAAATAAATACAGCCTTGATGAGCAGAAGAGACTCCCTTAAAAAACATTAAAAATCTTACTGATCCCAAACTTTTGAGCGACAGTATATATATATGTGACTCTGTTAGAAATCTCATGATGGGCCATGTTTGGATCTTCCAACCGGACAATAATCCAAGAACAAACTTTTAAAACAACGCAAAAATGGCTCACTGCTATGGCCATTCCAGTCCTCTGATCTGAACCCTATAGAAAATGAGTGGGGTGAACTGAAGAGAAGAAGCACCGTTATGGAGCTGGGAATCTGCAGGGTCTGGAGTGATTCTGGATGAAGAGGTGGTCTCTGATCTCTTGTCAGGTGTTCTCTAACATCATCAGGCATTATAGGAGAAAATTTAGGGCTGTTATTATGGCAAATGGAGGTTTCAAAAAGTACTGAATAAAAGGGTATCGTTAATTATGTCCAATTAGAGAAAAACATTTATTTCATAATGATATTTCCCCCCAATTTAAATTCTTATTCTCCAATGAAAGGTTAGATTTTTGTGATTTTTTTTTAAATAAAAGATCAAAATAATTAACAATGCAGATTTTTTTTCACAGCCGTCTTTGATCATATTTACCATGGGTACCAAGAATTCTGACCATGTGTGTATACACACAAACACACACACACACACACACACACACACACACACACACACACACACAACATCAATTGGAAAGCATTAACAGGCAACATTTCACACATCAGCTTTGCATGTGAAAAACCACCTAGTTTCTGCTTTGAAATCTTTTAAATATATCAAACAATTGTGCTGGATGGCAGCTAGCTGTCAGTGTGAGTACGGTGTCCGGAACATGCAGCTTATGAATCAAGCCTTGGAAACGCAAAGTGCCATATGCACTAAACAAGTGATTAAATAAAGCAGACAGGACACATTGAGCAGGTGGTGGCCACTTGTTCCTAACACTCCTCCCTTAGCACTACTCATCGTTTGCACCTCGTAAGCAGCTGATTTCCCCATTCTCCTTTCATCTGCTTGTCAGCTGATATCCTCAAACAAAGGCCTCTTAAATGAAACAACAAAGTGTCAAAGCCATGACACAACACAGAGTCCACTGCACACCATTTGATGCACTTGATGAACTAAGGCGAGTTTGAGGAATGAATCTGACTTTCCATAATCATTTTGGTCTGTATGGCTGTATGCCTTTCAGCACTATTTATTCTGATTAGACAGTTGCTAATTGTAAATTATGTATCCTTCAAGTTACAACTGCTGCTTTAAGTAATAGCCGATAACAATTCCAATTCCTAGAAAAACAGTTTTCAGAACGTAAGAAAAAGCTGCATCCCTGCTTGAAAAAAAATGCAAAACATGATTTTGGACAATGAGAATGATGTATGAATGCACCCACCTGCAATGATGGCAGGATTATTCTGGCCACCCTCCGGCTTGACCCACAGCTCTAAAGTGAACCTGGAGCGGGGCAGGTCTATGCCAAAGGCAGGGTTCACCTTTAGTTGCTCAGCCTGGCCGCCAAAATACACGGCTGTCATCCACTTTGCGGGCACATTGCGTACATCTGCGCTCCACAGCTCCCCAGCAGTGCTCTGCAGCCCCTCTTGCTCCCCGGAATACTCTTCATTTTCTGTAGAGAAGTCAGTGTGGTGGATATGGCTGTGCTGTGTATCTTTTGGGACTTCTTCTTCATTGTTGAACTCCGGAAGGCTCCTTCCAACCCTTCTTAGTGAGGAAAAGCTGTCTGTCAATTCACCTCCCTGTTCTGTCTGTAAAGGGTGTCCTTTTGATATGGACTTAGTAGAGCCAGAATCAGTGCCCCCCTGTAACTGTTTGCCTTCTTTCTTCCATGTAAAAGTTTCTTCTTGAGGTTCATCAAATGTCTCATTAATATCCCAGTTAGTTAATTCAACCGCATCTATGCTACTAGAGTCGCACTCACCTGAACACGACCTCACCGTTTTACTTTTCCTTAAGTGCAAGTCTATCAAGCGAGTGTACCGTCCAGCGACTCCCGCTAGAGGGTACTGCTGCGCCGCGGAGCGCGGCGGCCGCTTGCGGCTGATTGAGCCGCACTGTTCACCAGCAAGCGCTCGGTCCGCTCTCTGTGCCAGTGTCCGCTTATACTTCTGGATATGATCTGGCTGAGCCCTGTTTAGCGGCCACGTGTGAAATACTGCAAGAATAATAGCCAGTAGTCTAAAAAACATCATTTTATTGAGGTGAAGCTGTAGCTTTCAACGCGTGGACATCTGTTTGTTTGTTTGTTTGTTTTGAATTGCACTTGGGAAGGGAGCTAATAGTTAATTTTCTTAAATTGTTTTGGGTGCCTTTTCTTCATTAATGATAGCATAAATTGTGTTTCATTTACAATAGGTGCGTTAATGAGTTTCTATTTTACTTGGTCTTTTAAGTAATTAAACTGTAATGACAAGGGAAGTCGAAATTGTCAGTGCATTAAGGTGGAGAGTCTGATTTATACTTAATTTATCATTTATGTAACTGGATGTCGGAATTAATGAGTGAATGACAGCAAACTTTCTACTTTAAATCGTTCCTCATTGCTTTTTGACTGTTCAGGTTCAAACAGAGCATCTCGCGTCTCAGGGATCTCCTTAAAGCTGCCTCTTTAGCGCGCAATGACTGCGTAAAAGTCTAATTGTCATTCACTTGTAGTTCATTTACGCGCGCAATAATGTATCCTCTTTATGGTCGAATGAAAGCGATAATACCGCGTTTGGTTGCAGACTTACATAGCTTGCTGTCTGTACAGTGTAAGGTTGTTTGGAGAGATGTAACGCTGGGTATAGGTTATTTGAGATTGTCACCTTTCACCGGCGCGCAATGGGTCGCATCCAAATGCTTGCGGTCACGCTTCGTTCTGCGAATAAACCGCCAAAACGGTCAAATAAAAAGTCTGTCGAGATTTATTCTAACAGTGGAGTATTTCAGATATCAGGGAGCTGTGAAAGTCCGCTTAAAAGAGTTTATTTTCTCAAAATATGGATCAATATCCAAGAATGTGGAGGTACTGAAAGGAGACTTGTCTTTTTGGCTTGCTGGTCCAAGTGAAAACGGCTCTTTGGATCACCTTGAGATGGTGCGGAGAGTCCTCTTGCGCTCCGTGTGTGTCTATATTCCCAGGCTCAGTCCCGCTGCACGCGCTCTCCACATCTCCACATCAGATCAAACTAACGCGCTAAACGTTTTATCTGTTTCCTCCAGCCTGACATCACAAACCCAGCCCCTTACCCAACCATTAGGAAAGAAAACTTCACCCAGGTCCAACCCAGCCTTTGCATGCATGCATCTACTCTCACTTTCTCCCCAAGTGCCATTGACATCTAGCTGCTACACCTACTTCTGTACTGTAATGCAAGAGACAGCACATCTGCCTGGCATGTGAAGCAGGGCTGAAACACTGCACATGTAGGAAAAGACAAGTGAGAGATGTGTAAACACTGAAAAAAAAAACAAGGATGGTCCTATGAGCAATTCCAGAACACTCTCTTAAGGAGAACTTAACAGAAATGACTAAAAGATGCTGAGGGAATGAAAAGCACATAGTCAGGTGGATCTGTTTTCCCCAAATTGAACAATTATTGAAGTAAAACTGTCGTATTTTAAAAGAAATTAATATCATTGCTTGTCCTGTTTCTGTTGGAAATGTTGAATTACACAATGACCCCTTTATATATATATATATATATATATATATATATATATATATATATATATATATATATATATATATATGCATGTACAATGGCTTTAAAATACTAAATTAATTAATTAATTACTAAACAAAAACATTTAAAAGGCCAAATCTTTGGAATTTGTAAATATTTCCACTTTATAACAAATTAGGTATTAGATTAATTCTGATACAATAATAAAACCATTGTCAACTTTTTGAAATTTGTCAAATAAAGGAGCTATTGGATTGCAAAATCTAATTTGACAAGAAGGACCTGCTTCTACTTACTGCATTAATAGCAGTAAAATCTCCTTTTAAGTAATTAAAATTTTGTTCTATAAGAAATTAATGTTTGGAAGGACTTGTGAGGACAGTTCATGTCTGTCTCTTCCCCTTTTTTTCCTTTCTACAGAAAGGTCCCCGAACACAATTAAGCCTCTAGCTCAGATTGCTCTGTTAAAATTTATCAGTAAATTAGGCAGGTATCTGTAATTTATTTGTGTTCACAAAAAAAAAAAAAAAAAAAAAAAAAAACAACTCAAGATACAGTCTGTTCCTAACAAGCACTGAACAGAATTTCCTTACAATGGTGTTTAGTTGTGAAATGGCTGGAGAGAGACAACTGCTTAATCTATACATAACGTAAAACTATTTCTGCTTGTTAATATATCTGTGTTTTGCCTCAATTTTCCCTGTGTGGAAGTTTGCATCTTTCTGGGGCTTGTTCCTTGCAGTGCATTCCATGAGAGTTCACATACTAGTAACAGTCATTTGTTCTTGTCACTCTTTCTTAGTTTGAGTTTTAGTGAATTCCTATACTGCAAGTCAACTTAAATTACTAATGTGATTTTATTTTTCTTATTATTATTTGATATTAATTGTGTAGTTACTGTGCTTCAGTCATATGAAAACATGCAGTTAGGGAAAGCCGTAGTGGTTCCCATTATCATTATAAAGAGTAAAGACCAAAGATAACTTTAAGTAAAATCTTCCATTTCTCTCCCTCAGGACTTTGTTTTGCCATTCTTGAAAAATCTCATCTGAAAGACCCAGAAATGATTAATGAATTAAAATTAGACATGTTTCTGATTATGTTTGTGAATAAACTGCATATTACATTTTAATGTGCCAATTCTCTTCTAAACACCCCTGTCCCTTCTCATGAATTAAACTGATAGAGAATGACTTATATAGCCATCTAGTTCTATTCAGAATCATGAAGTGCCATTGGACACACACTTTCATCTACTTTCGTATGTTCTGTTTCCTTACATTAATGCTGGTGTGCCATATTTATTTCCAAAAATATACATGAATTCCCACTTTCAGCTGAGAGTTCAAAGACATCAATGAAGAACATATCAGAGCTCGCCTGCCACATTTTTATATGTCAGAGTTTCTTTACTGTTTTGTACAGTGAATAATAGCCCTGAATGGCTTTCAGCACTGCAGGTGCATATAGGGTGATGTGACTTGCAAATGAGTAGATTTGTGACTACAAAACAACTCAGCAACCACACACAACACCTCACACTGCAATGGTCAAAAAGTTAGACATGCCGCTGTTTAATTTCCTAAACGTACTAGTTTTCGCCTCAGTGTATTTGTCAGGCTCAATTTGCAAACGGCCCCGACTTGGGGTAACTGGCAGTCATGGTAGGGGCCCCTTCGGGGGTAAAAAGGGCCCTAACAGTGGGAGGTAAGAATTCCGCAACCAGCCCAAGGATCTGCCTGCAAAACATTCAGCTTTTTTTTTTTTTTTTGTATCAAAGTGCTTTGAGATACAGCTGCAACTGTGTAAAAAAAAAAAAAAAAAGTGAATGGTCGCTCCCGGGCCTCACCCCCCACTGCAAAGGACCTCTAAGAGATTATCCTTCATTTGAGGCTGCCCTACCCCAACCCAATTCTAAATGACCAGAAACGCAATGGGAAAATCCAACCTGATGTGCTGGACAAAAAACAAGGAGCCTAGTCCAAAGTCAAAGGCAACCCTTCCTCCCTCATCAGCAGTGGTAGAAAATCAAAAATAGACACTATAAATCCATTGCAGATACTTACCACATTTTCAGCCAGAGACAAAACCAATTCATTCTTTGGGAGACACAACTACCTTCCACGACAGAGCAAATAATTCCACAGAATAGATATTTGAAAAGATACAGTGAGGGAAGCAGGTGTGCACTGTGTGAACTATAACGTCATTTCCTAGTTAGTCATGGCTGGCTTGGCTTTAAGACTGGATTATTCGGAGTGAGCATCTGACGGCATTTTTTTTTTCTTCTGTATTTCCCCTCCTTATGTTCTAGATAATACCTCAAAAACACATCTCAGTGAATTTTACTGCAGAGGGAGTTGATACAGTTCATCTTCAACAAACCAGGACTACGGGGTCTTCTAACCACTTTTCTTGATAATCTGAATAAATAAATAAATAGATAAATAAATAAATCCTCAAAAATAAGAAGAAATAAATAATCACTTCACGATTCAATAATTTTAGCATTTTTAAATCTCCTTTAGTACCGTCTCAATCATTAAATGCACTGTAAAGGCTAAATATTTGTAAGTGCATCATGAATCTGTTTTGTATGCTTGTATCCATATGACAGTGTGTGTGCATATGTGTGTGTTGGCGGGCAGGAGGTGGACAGCTGGGATTTGTTACTCATTTTCCTGCGCTGCCCATTAATATCAAAGACAGACATCTGATCTAATTAAAGTGCCTAATGTTTTAAAAGATTTAATTTTGTTATTGTTTTTTTGGACCATTGGATCCTAAGCAAACAATTGGTGTGTCTCAACAATTAAATGATACGTTTTTAACTACAGTAAGAAAGACAATCACATAACAAACTCATAAAATAAATCAAGGCTATCCTTTCAGCCAGAGATTAACAATAGAATTCATAATTCTTTTGCTTTATAAGAACAGAGACAATAATTCAGCATGATAATAGCAAAATAATGGTGCTTTTTTTTTTTTTTTGGAGTGGTGTAATTTACCACCTTCCTTCCAAAATACACACTGTACTCAACAATGGCAAATCAGTCAAGCCTCTTCAATATATTTGAAGTATATTATCAGTTAAAAGGGGTTTATTTCTCCCTTTAGGGCCATAACAGAAGCACTAGAGATATATAAATGTTTAAAATGGCAACCACAGTTAGCCCATTTGTAATTGAGACACAGTGCTGGCCAATGTGAGCAGACACAACTCATCCAGACATTTTGCCCGATTCCCTCCCATGAGGGCTTATCCATTTGGAATTTAAGTTGGCTTTTGAATGCTTTTGTTAACTGCATTAACAACGCCAGCGATTAGAGCTTAATTTCCAATGAGATACAAGTAAAGAACATCTGAATCAACAAAAGTAATTGTTAGGGCTTTGAAGTGTGGTCCATTATGGAGGTCAGGCAAGGAGAGCAGTACTGTAATTAACTTATTGCATGTGAAGAAAAGGATTTTTCCCGCCAAAAGAACATATAATAATGCAGTACAGTGAGAATAGTATAAGCAATTCTCATCTTTCATATGGTTCCCTGTCAAATATATATATATGAAGATTATTTCTACACATGTCCTTCAGTCAAATTAATGTGTTCTGCAAGCTATCCAGTAAATCTGCCAGAAATTACCATTTTTCCAGCTTATGAAAACTGAATAAGACACTTGATCACGGACAGTGAAAATCCCTTTTACAATGTATGAATAACACTTTTAATAAATAATAAAAAACATTTGAAAATTTTGATATAATCTTTAATTTTTAATAAACCTAAACAAGAATACACCCATACCCGGAATTCTAAAAGGGTTAACGTTTCAGTTCAGTTATGTGGTAAGTGTCTCTTTAATTGATTTTAATTTATTGCATAATTGAGCATTTCAAAATAATATTTGACTGTCAAATAGATGTATAGTGATACCTGTGTCCTCATTTGAATCTCTGGCTGTAGTGCTTCTTAAGATACAGTACTCACTCCCCCTGCTGTGTAAAATGGAAACTTCAGCCATGAGTGTCCATAGGAATTATTACAGACAAGCAGGTAAAGCTAATTAATCATAGCTCTTACGCTGCTATCCAATCCCTATGCAATCTATAGTTAATCTCACTAATGGCCTCAAGCTCTTCAGTAAATGCCTGGTTAACATCACTTTGAGAATTTTTTTTTTTTAAAAATGGTAGTCTCTTAATGTATTTAGCAAGCAAATATATATATATATATATATTAAAACCCTATATCTTTATTCTTCAGTCTTTACATTTTTTTTTTTTTTCAGATTCGTTTCAGATTATTGTATGCCTTCAGAAGACTTGGCAAATAGTGTACAGTTTATATGGGCTACTTTCATGATACTTTTATGGGGCTTAATGAAGCTTGAAGTGTCAGACAACATGAGCATGAGTAAATGATGACAGATCTTTTTATTTTTGGATGAAATATTCATTTATGAAGTCTGATGGGACACATCCTCTGGTCAACGATGTACCGATGACAGAGAGAAGGTATGGTACAAGATCAGAGAAGATATTTTGGATCGTGAAGGCAGGTGGTCACACGGTGGGTGGTAGAAAGCTGGAGCAGCTTCTCCTCTGGCATGGTCTCAAAAAAAGTCTGGGTCAGAGTGGGTTGTGCAGAACTGTGGACTACTGATGTTGACCACTTTGTTTTTGAAGTAGATGGAGAAGGGGGAACAGGTTGGGGGGCTCTGTTTCTCTTTTCCTAAAGCCACAGCTTAAGGTAGAGAAACATCCTGACTACACTCCTCAGGATGGATATGAGGACATGTTTTGGGTAAAAATCAAAGTAAAGAGGTTTTTTGTGAAAAAAAAAAAAAAAAAAAAAAAAGCGGAATGCAAAAGGACTTGTTCAGCTGAAGCCTCCACTGCACTGCTCACATAGACTACTTAACAGAACAGCCCTAGACCAAAATAACTTTACGATGTTGGTTTATTAGGGGTGTAACAATGTATTGTGTCACAGTATATCACAATACAAAAATGCAACAATATGTATTGTGGATAGTGGAAAATAGCCAAATAGCCACAATAGACAAATAGCCAAAAATACATTGTATGGGTCAAAATTATTGATTTTTCTTTTATGCCAAAAATCATTAGGACATGTTCCATGAAGATATGATAGATTTTGTAAATTTCCTACTGTAAATACATCAAAACTTAATTTTTGATTAGTAATATGCATTGCTAAGAACTTTATCTGGACAACTTTAAAGGCGATTTTCTCAGTATTCTGATTTTTTTCAAATTCTTCTGATTCCAGATTTTCAAATAGTTGTATCTCAGCCAAATATTGTCATCAACGAACATCAATGTAAAGCTTATTTATTCAGCTTTCAGATGATGTATAAATCTCAATTTTGAAAAACTTACCCTTTTGTGGTCCAGGGTCACATACTGTGTATAGTTCAGACAAAATGAAAGTATAGACAGATTAAAGCTGCAGTCCGTAAATTTTGTCTCTTTGTCGCCATCTATGTTTGAAAACCTGGAATTGCAAGCTGTTTGTGGAATTATCTGGTTTGCATGGGTTGTGAGTTGACACGGCTCCAGCGCGGATTAATCTAATGTTTTGAGGTGAATGTGTGGATGTTTACTGTATTTAGCAATCACAGATTCTAGCCTATGCCTTGGAATATATGACCCAAATAAGAATGGTCACTGTATATTGCCATTTGACCATGTAAGTAACAAGTCTGCCACCTTTGTTCTGACCAGCTGAGGAAAAAAGAATTGCATATTAAGAAATTATTTTAACCCAAAAAGCGAATTATTCTCCCTTCGAACTAGTTTTCTTTCAAATACAAATCTTGTGTGATCCCAGGCTATCTGTAATCGGAAGCACATTTAAAACTGAAATATAATTTCATTTCATTCACATGTGTTTCATAAACACATAATCCTTTCTGGATTACAATCCACCATCAAAATTATACATTTAGCCTAATTATTATTGCTGCTGTGAGAAAAGGCTATAAACGATCCGTCACCTTCAGGATCCTCACATGCTATAGCATACTAGCCGGGATAACGTCTTTATGTAATGAAGCGATGCCATGCTCGAATTTCCCGCGAAAACCTACCTGTACCACTCACATTAGAAAACATTATTATAAGACAACCGTTGTGAATCGGGCTAAAGTAAGGCGATAGTTTTGAACACTGACTGGTTATGTACTTGCTCAAATATTGATTTCGGATCATTTTTTACCAAAAAGAAAAAAGAAAAAAAAAAAAAAAAAGTGACGGACTGCAGCTTTAAATATAGCATCAGACATGTTAAGACAGCATCAAATACGGTAAACTCTGAAGGTCACTTTTTTTTTTTATGTGCAATTAATACACTAAAAATAAAATAAATTGTTTAATAAAAAAACAATATTTAAAAATGTTAAATGTATATATTCAAGGAAGTAATAGTTGTGTTAGAAGTAATAATAATTAGCATTCATTTAATTTACATATATAGGAGGACCAACATTGTATATATTGTGCATATTGTTTAGAAAATGGTGACACAAGACAACGTATTTTGGCAGCTGGTGTGTCTTTGGTAAGATTTCAATTTTGCTTTAATAATAATTGATAAAATAATTAATCATGCTTAATCTAATGTTTTGTTTTGTTTGTTTGTTTGTTTGTTTGTTTGTTTTCTGTTCATTTTAACCTTCATGTGCTCTTGATTTAAAAAAAAAGTTCTCTGTGGATGTAACACTCATGCTCATGCTCACACACACACACACACCCCACAAGATATTTCAGCATAAAAAATGCCTAACTTTATGCTTAACTTAATGCCAATTTGTATACCTATGTGGAAATAGCAAATGAGCCATTGAGTGATAGGATCCAGCCATTTTGTGGTCATAGATGAAATTTCATATTATTTCAATTTTATTTATTTATTTATTTATTTATTTATTTATTTATTTTCGTTTTCTGTAGAAATCTTCCACTAAACTATAGCACATTTTTCATGTTATCACCATGAATGAAACTGAAAAATGTAGATCTTCACTAAAGTCAATTTTACATAAAATGTTACTATTTTATATAAATGTATAGCCTATATTCAAATTATTACAGGTTGAGGCATTTAAAAAACGGATAAAAAATATCTACGACGGTTAGTTAGAATGAAGAAAAGTTTCTCAACGGCTCTAGTTAGAATGAAGAATTTCAGAACCACTTTTTTGGAAAAATGGTGTTGATTGGCACTTGCAGTTTTCCTCCAAACCAATAGATGCCGTTGCCGAGTCATATGAACGTTTGATTTGGGGAAGTTCTCGCGTGAACATCCTGCAGACAGTGGATTGAAATTTCTAAAGCTCTCAGAGTTGTCAACAAATCTCTGCGGAGCTGCATATCCACATTAGCATCGAGCAGACCCAATGTGAACCTCTTGCATGCAGAAGAACCGCTTCAGCTGTGCTCAAATAAGCGCCTTTCAGTGCTAGCAGTGCGCTTGGTGGAAGTTTCTGCTTCTTTTCTCTCATCGGTGTCGCTTTAGCTAGTTAGCGTATCTCCCACAGCCGCCCGGATGCGGTGAAGCCCCGCAGTTTTACCTTCAGCTCCGGCCTTCCGACGTGCGCGAACGGCTTCAATCATGTCAAGCACTCGGCAGCAGCAGCAGTCCGGCGGTGCAGCGGGGTCCGTCCCCGGGACGAGCTCTGGAACTATGAGCAGCAGTAGCGGCGGCGGCGCCGGTGGAGTGAACAGCGGGAGCAGCGGCGTTCAGAACGGGAACAGCTCGGCTAACGGGGTGTCCTCGCGGACTCTGGGCTCGGTAGCCGAGGGACAGAGCGCTCGACTGGGCTCGTCGAGCAGGAAAAGACCCTTGTACAACGGTCTGATCAATCCGTATGAGGACAAGAGTAATGATTTTGTATGGTAAGCACATTCACCTTCCCTCAATTGGCTGCAGAGAGCTAAAGCCACTGGAAAGTGAAGTTTGAGTGTGCTTGTTTTTAGCAATTTCCCACATGCGGGCTTAATTGCAGGTTTATCTTGCAAATCCTGTGATTTTTCTCCGCACTTAATCCTGTAATTCCTAGGATAAAGCTAATTGATTATTGTCAACAGGGTGTTAAAGGGGTAGTTTCCCATAAAGGAAAGTTCTGTCGTCATTTCAAACGTATATGAACTTTTTTTTTTTTCCTGTGGACCCTAAAATGAGATATTGGACTTAATGTTAGAGACTAACATTTTATCTGACACTTGACAAACTTGTGAAGGGAATTCAGCTTGAGTGATGCCGCCATTAAAGTTTTAATGATTTACATTTTCACTCACATTGATAAAATATTTTTTTATATAAAAAATAACTCATTTTTAGTGGTTGTCTCAGACTTTTAAACCCCACTTGTGTACTAATTCAAAACAACAGTCAAGTCTCAGCTATTTGTTGATTTATTGGAAAAAGGAAGCAAGCTTTGCATGTCATTATTTTTTCTTTCTTTCTTTTTTTCAGCCCTATATGTTTTGAGATGATAGAGGAAGCTCACATGACAAAGTGTGGCCACAGTTTCTGGTGAGAAGCACTTGTTCTCTAAACTGAGTTTATTCTTGCCTTTTCATGTTGCATTTTCCAACTCAATTTCCAGACTTAAACAGTCATGTCTTCATTTCTATCTAGTTATAAATGTATACGACAGAGTTTGGAGGACAGCAACAGATGCCCAAAATGTAATTATATCATTGATAACGTGGATCAACTCTACCCCAACTTCTTAGGTATGTGTATGCTCATAATATTCTAATAATGTGTTCATTACTTTTCAAATTTGACAACATCAAACTTTTATTTTTACCACCCACTACATGTGTTTCTGTATAAGATATTTGTTTGAATATTGATTTTTATGGATTGCTTAACTGACATGATTCTCTAATGATTTTACAGTGAATGAACTAATCCTAAAACAAAAACAAAGATCTGAAGAGAAGCGTCTGAAACGGGATCACCCTGTAAGTGCATCCATCTCTTCGTTTGTATAACAAGTGGAAACTGTTTAAACAACCACATTAAACAATGTCATCTTATTCAAGCTTCATATGCTGTTTATAGAATGGAACCAAATGGCAGGTTTTCCAAGACGTCCTTGGTGCAGATCAAGAGAATATGGATTTAGCCAATGTCAACTACATATTAGAGTACCTGTTGCAAAAAAAGAAACAACTGGAGGCGGTTGGTACACATCCTCAGATAACATTACTGTTGCCTGTCCCAACACTTCTGGGTTCTTCAGGCACCCTGAGAACAGCTGCTTTATATTAGCATTTCATTCACATTGTGGCACCTAGGCTGTGGAAACTCTCAAGATTGGCAGAGATTTGGATTTTGTAGGTTTCTTTTACTTTCTGTGGATTAAAATAAATCAAATTTGATAAAATATGATCATACAAACCCTCAAATTGTGACTAATGATTTCATTTGACCAAAAATAAGGCCAAATAAACCATAACCTACTATTTATTTTATTTATTTTTTTATTTTTTTAACCACAGTATTGTGAAAGAATATGCAAGTAAAAATCTTGTAATCCTGATAAAATATGTCTTAAATGGCAATCAGTAATTGGTAAAACTTTTACAGTATGAAATATTATTTGCCATGTGGTGAAATGGAAATGTAAGCAGCAAAGACACTGCATGTCTGCTATGTAGTTTTACATTTTAAGGCCAAATGTTTCTGACTTTTATTATATGTGACTAATAGATCAAAATACTGTCTAAACTTAAACTGCTTTTGTCTGATTTGTTAAAAAAAAAAACCTTTATATTCACTATTTAGAGGTGTACTAATTAGAGGTGTCAATTTATAACTTTCATTAAAATTAACAAGCATTATAGATTATATAATGCTTAAAAGATCATTAGATTCAAAGCTCTGTTGAAGAGCCTGGAAGCGTGGTTGATTGTTGATGTCACGATAATTTTTTTTTTCTTATAAGGGGGTACAAAACCCCCCGCTGTGACTCATAAATACCAACTGCCTCTCTTTTGCTGATCCATCAATGATCTCTGTCCACAGGAATCACAAGCTGCTCAGCGCCAGATCTTAATGGAGTTCCTGAAAGAAGCCAGAAGAAATAAAAGAGAGGTTGAGCCTCCACATCTATTTTTAAAATGTTGAGTAATGCACCGTTGACAGCAATGAGGTCTTTAACTCAAAGTTTCCCTGTCTGTACTTCCAACAGCAACTGGAGCAGTTACAAAAAGAACTGAACTTTTTGGAGGAGGATATCAAACGAGTTGAGGTCAGTTTAATATGGTGAACCGGATTTTTTTAATTTATTTTTTATTTTTTTTAATGAGTCCAGCATAGAGATATTATGTTCTTGTAATATGTTTATATATATGGTTAATCATTACCGTTAAAACGTTTGGGGCCGGTAAGATTTAAAAAATGTTTATGAAAGACGTCTCATGCTCACTAAGGCATATTTGATTCATATTCATATTTGATGCAAAAAACAGGAATATTATAAAATTAGGATTATATGATAAATTATGATTATAAATGGTTATGATTGCAATTTTAAATAACTGTTTTCTATTTGAATACATTTTAAAATGTAATGTATTCCTGTGATGGCAAAGTTGGATTTTCAGCATCATTACTCCAGTCTTCAGTGTCACATGATCCTTCAGAAATCATTCTAATATGCTGATTTTGTGCTCAAGAAACATTTATTAATGTTGAAAATAGTTGTGGTGCTGCTTATTATTTATGGATTATTTTTATTTCAAGGTGAGTAGAAAGTAAAAAAAAAAAAGCTTTTTATAACATTATAAATGTCTTTACTGTCACTTTCAATCAATTTAATGCCTGTTGAATAAAAGTGTTACTGACCCCACACTTTTGTAAAGTAGTGTACATCTGACAGATATGATTGCGTTTTATTTTAGGAAATGAGTGGTATGTACACAGTGAGTGAAATGGACCCCAATTTAGACAGCACTGTACCCCAGTTTGAAGCTCCCTCTCCTGCACCCAGGTAAGACCAACTATGCAGGTGTTTGCAATATTTCAAATAAATGCATTAATAGCATTTCAAAATAAAAAAGGTCTAAAATCATGTAGATAAGATGACAGTCTTATTATTAACAATTATGTAGTGTTCGTCTATTTAATAAATCATTTCTTGTTTCTGTCTCCAGCAGTAGCATAATAGACCCCACAGAATACATGCAGCACCCTTTTGGTGGAAGCACACAGGTAATTTTATTTTTTTTTCTTCATGAATTGTTCTTATTTGCTGTTATGACTGGTGTATATCCCTTTGAGTAATGCTGATATCCACTGTTAATTATTTTTACTTTTAGGGTAAAAGACAAACTTGGTACAACAGCACTCTGGCGTCACGGCGTAAGAGACTGACGGCACACTTTGAGGATCTGGAGCAGTGTTATTTCTCCAATAGGATGTCTCGAATAACGGGTTGGTTGATTCAAAGCAGTATAAAAAAATAAATTAAATAAAAATGTATATCCTCAATGCACTGTAAGTAGCTTTGGATAAAAGCGTCTGCTAAATGCATAAATGTAAAATGTATATACTGTGTATCTGTTCATAAAAAGTATAGTATATTTGTTCATAATTAATATTCTGATATATTCAATGCAGTCACTTTTCTCCTTAATAGATGACAGCAGGACTGTTAACCAACTGGATGATTTCATGGAGTGTCTATCAAAATTTACCCGTTACAACTCTGTGAGGCCTCTGGCCACCCTATCTTACGCTAGTGACCTCTATAATGGCTCCAGTATTGTGTCCAGGTAAGGTTCCAAAAATCCTAATTGAATTTTAGCCCACATGTTGTTCAGTTGCATTCTTTATGTAACCAGCAGAGGGTAGTATTGTATTTCTGAATAACATCATAGATATTGATTATGAATTTTGAGTACCATCTATTTTACAATAGCTGAAATTGTGGCCAGCTTATACATGAAATATATAATTGCTCATGATTCTCATCTCTGTACCATAAACGATCATCAGCTTCAACAAAATGCCCAAATGTGTATCTTTTAACTGTGCATTCACATTAATAAGTCAGCAATTACACAGATTCCATTCTGATAAAACTTGAGTAAAGCATGACACATTAACATTCTTGGTTTATTTAGAATTGAAAGTAATGGCTTGTGATTTAATGGTAAAGCAGACGTTAATTAAACTGCTCTGATTGTGTGAGTGAGTCAGTTTACTGATTTCTTTAGGCTTTTTTGTAAATCGCTTTCTCCAATTCATTATAACAGCCGTAAACAAAGTAATATTAAAAAAAAAATTGAACTGCAGGTCTTGCTGTTTGCTTGTTGCAAGGTTTAAGGACAAGATGTCCTATCTATTTAGGCCCTTTTTTCATTACACTAGTGTTCAGAAGTTTGGGGTCTGTAAGATATTTACTGATTGATTTTTTTTTTTTTTTTTTTTTTTTTGTTGAAAGAAATTAATACTTTATATAGCAAGGCTGCATTAACCCTTTTATGGTGTTCTGGTCTGTGGGACCCATTTTCACTTTTTATCAAAAGAAAAATGATACTATTAATTATGATTTCAAACTCAGACTCACTGGCCTTGGCTCATTTTCTGTGAAGAACTCCCCCCCCACCCCCCCACCCCCCTACACACTTCTATTGCATACAGGATGTTCGGGTCCATTGGACCCGGGGCTAATAAAAGAGTGGAAATGTTAGGTCCTGTGTACCTTCGCTCTGTCCTCCTATTGTTTGGGCCTGCTATTAGTGCGTGTGTGCGCGTGCGGGTGCGTGTGTGAGAGAGAAAGAAAGTGTGTGTAAGTGTGTGTGTTGTGTTTTTGCCCCTGCCATTCCCACACATTCATTGAGAACTACTTTAAATCATAAATCTATCTAACATATATGCTGTTTATATTACTTGTAATTGTGATGAAATAAACATCTGTTGAGTATTTTAACATATAATTTTTGATTGTTGAATTAAAAACCCAAAACTGCAGCGGGTCCCCCGCTGACCCACAAAGACTGGCTGAGTAACCAAAATATGAACACCACACGAGGGTTAAATTCATATTTGATGTCATTCAGAAATGACTGTTAAGACATTTATAGAACTATAAAATATTTAATTTCAAACTTTTTTTTCTTACTTTAAGCAGCCCAGATTTCAATATTGATAACAAGAAATGTTTTGTGAGCAACAAATCAGCATATTAAAATGATTTCTAAAAGATCATGTGATACTGAAGACTGGAGTAATGACTGCTGAAATTTCAGTATTACCGTTACAGGAATAAATTACATTTTTACATATATTTAAGCAACAAAATATTTTTTAAATTGTTATATTTTAGGGTACTACTGTTTTTACTGTAAAAAAAAAAAAAACATTCAAAAAATCTTACCAACCCCAAAATGTTTAACAGTAGTGTATATTTCACGGCATGCCAAGTCTTTTTTTTTTTTTTTTTTTTATAATCACTATGTTCAGACTGTAAGCTCTCAACTAAGTTTAAGTTTAAACAATTTTCTTTTATAGATTCAACGGTGCAGGAAACATGATCTGAGTGTTTTAGAATGGTGTTTCCTCCACATCAGTGAAAGATGGCAGACAGTTTGGAACTGTTAGCAGATCCAAGTGTCATGAAAATCATTTGGTTCAGTTCTCAGTTCCCAAGCCTAGTATTGGGTTTACAAATAAAATCATTGAAATAATGGTTGATTTGAGCCAATGTTTTATGTAATGTTCAGAGATATTACACCAATCCTCAACCAGCCAAAAGAACCTTGCTCTGCTTGTATAAAAAGTGCTTATTTCATCACACCAACATTTTTCAGACATACTTATATCTGATCACCTAAGCGTCTGAGAGGCTGTTTGGATGCATTACAGCTCTTGTCTCTTTCAGTGTTCGTGTTTGAGTGGAAGTAGAGCAGATAATGAGCATGCACAGTCAGGAGAACTCGCTGTGCTAACACTTGTTCTGTCTCCTCTCTTTTCCCTCTTTTGCAGCATTGAGTTTGACCGCGACTGTGATTACTTTGCCATTGCCGGTGTCACTAAGAAAATTAAAGTGTTTGAGTACGGCACTGTGATCCAGGATGCTGTGGACATTCATTATCCTGTCAACGAGATGACATGTAACTCTAAAATTAGGTATAAAGAGTGTCTGAAATCAGGGGTTGGCCTCAATGTTCTTGGTGGATTGTGCGGTAGCACAACAGAATGTCACATTTTCTTCTATCTTGTCTCTTTCCAGCTGTATCAGCTGGAGTAGCTACCACAAAAATCTGTTAGCGAGCAGCGACTATGAGGGCACTGTCATTCTTTGGGATGGGTTCACAGGACAGAGGTCAAAGGTCTACCAGGTACCCTTATGTGTCAAGCAGCGCCAGATGACATTCATTACTCTTATACCCCTTTTCTATACGAGAGCAATTTTTACAAATTCCCTTATTAACTCACAGACTACTAGAGATCCACTTGTCCTCTTTTGTTATAGTACATAAAACAGAAAAAAAAAAAAAAATAGAAATGCTTAGTAGTATTATAATTGTATTTACTGTCACTTTTAATCAATTGCATCCTTGCTCAATAAAACTAATCATTTATTTATTTTTATTTTTTTACTGACCCAAAATATTTGAATGGGGTTTCACTTTATTTTGATGGTCCCTTTAACACATTCTACTGACTATAAGTAATGTTGCACCTACATTTCTACTGACTCTCATTAGAGTGTTAGTAGTGTATTAGTTGACTGGTAGGGTTAGGGTTAGATTAAGTTGACACGTTCTTGCAAAGTTACTTATAATCAGTAGAATATCTGTTGGGAGACCAACACAATAAGGAGCGAGTAGATATGAAGCAGACAGTCTACTAATACTCTTATGAGAGTTTGTTGACATGTAGTTGCAACATTACTTAATTTCAAAAGAATGTTCAAAAGGGACCATCAAAATAAAGTGTTACCTTGAATGGTAATGTACAACAATGTTTGATTTGATGATTGATTCATTTGTTGATTATTTCTGCTATTAATGGGATAAAAAGCCTTTTGTTATATACTGAAAAAACATTAAATATGACAAACAGATTAAATTAAAAATTAAATGTATTAAAAAAACTTTTTATTATCAACTGGATAAGTTCGAAACTTGGGTTCATTTTGAATTTAATATGTATGTTTGTTTATACATCTGGGATTTGCAATTCCTTCAGACTTCATTTAAGTTGGATTCTGACCTTCGAGTTTCATTTCCACAGGAACATGAAAAGCGGTGTTGGAGTGTCGATTTCAACCTTATGGATCCCAAGCTCTTAGCATCAGGATCAGATGACGCAAAAGGTATTTTTGATGAAGTTATTTGATTTGGGATTCTTATACTGATTTGATACTTTATACTTCTTATATTTGATTTGATATTCTTCTAGAAATACTTAAGAATGAATTCTCTTTATCCCCAGTCAAGTTGTGGTCCACCAACCTGGACAATTCAGTAGCCAGCATTGAAGCGAAGGCCAATGTATGCTGTGTAAAGTTCAGTCCATCCTCTCGATATCACCTTGCCTTCGGATGTGCAGGTGCATAATTCATTTGAATCAATCCATTTAAAAATGTTTACTTCCCATTAAAAAAAAATCGTAAAACTTTTCAATTCACTCTAAATCTTTTCCAGACCACTGTGTGCACTACTATGACCTGAGAAACACTAAGCAGCCCATCATGGTTTTCAAAGGCCACAGGAAAGCAGTGTCCTATGCCAAATTTGTCAACGGAGAAGAGATTGTGTCTGCGTATGTATACATTGAAATTTCCTCTGCTTTTTTTATCCTGTATCATTGGAAAAATGGCTTGAGTGTAAGAGCCATTGGAAAGAAGTTAATGTGTAATAATAGGGGTGAAACGGTTCTTGGAAAAAACATTGTATGGTGTATTGCTGTATCACTTAACCTAATCAAAACATCAGCTATTGGAACAGTATTGGCTTATTGTGTTGCAAAAATATTGGTTATCAAATCATCCTTTAATTTCCTAACATTTGCATTGCTATTCAAACCGGAACCATGATCCAAACCGCACCATTAGAAATCTGAACCATTACACCACCAATTACAAACAACTCTCAAGTTGAAAACCAAACCAACTGAGTAAAATTGTAACATCCCCACAGATCAACGGACAGCCAGCTGAAACTCTGGAACGTGAACAAGCCTCATTGTTTGCGCTCATTTAAAGGCCACATAAATGAGAAGAACTTTGTGGGTCTGGCATCTAATGGAGACTATGTAGCATGTGGTGAGTGGCACTACGCAGAATTGGTTAAAACGGTTGCTTTTGGCACAAAAACTATTTCAGTCTGGTTACAATCAGAACTGTGAGACCTTCTATGATAATTTCAAATTAATGAAGGGTTTATTATTAAGTAGAAAGGTAATAATTGTTTATCTAGTTACAAAACATACTAAAACTCCTCAATAATGCTCTCACTTCATATACCCCACAGGAAGTGAAAACAACTCACTGTACTTGTACTACAAGGGGCTCTCCAAGACGCTGCTGACTTTCAAGTTTGATACTGTGAAGAGTGTCCTGGACAAGGATAAGAAAGAGGACGACACCAATGAGTTTGTCAGTGCGGTGTGCTGGCGAGCTCTACCTGATGGGGTATGATTCAGTCTTATCTCACTCACATTTGACATGATAAATCACTCTTTTAAAACCAGCAGTAGAACAAGAACGGCCATGGAGGCAGGCGAACTGAACTCCTTGGTACATTAAGGACAAGTAATGGCAGGGTAGCAAAGGACAGTGGGTTGGGAGAAGGTTGGTGTACATCCGCTTTCAGAAATCCATGCTTATTAAACCCACACTCCTCTGCTTGACTGTCTAAAATAGTGTGGTTTGCAGGAAAAGGCATTGCTATAAAGTCATCTTTCAGCATGTGGCTAATTTACCATGCTCGTTAGGAGGAGGATCCAAACAGGGCTGTTACGATCCTGACATTTCTGATTGAGTTAAATGTCTTTTTGTTCATGTTCATTGTTTACAAAACTTGAAATATTGGAATCATACAATACAATGTTATTATTTTACAGGGTTTGTTTTAACCAGAGCCCAATATGAATAATGCCATTTTAAATATTTAAATATTTACTGATGTTTGAAATATTTCTCTTTAGGCTGCTTTAGTTTTTGGTGAGGTCTTTTTGTTTTGTTTTGTTTTATTGTCAGGAACAAAGTCCAACTGAATGATATATTATAGTAATATAATACTGATTATTATTATTATTATTATAGAATATGAAAATTTTAGTACGCAACACTAGTATATTTCTATCCTATAATCTTACTTGAGTAATTTTAAGGCAGTCCTGATAAATCTGTGAGCCTTCGTTTTGCATGATGGAAGACCTTCAGTTTATGTGTGTATTTAGTCCCCCTCCCCCCATATCTTCTTTTTTTCGTCATCTTTCATAAAGAGTAAGTGTGTCATTTTTTTTTTGCAACTTAACTTTGTGAGATATGTCTGTAACAGCCCGAAATATTTCCCACTATGCAAATGCTAAAATTAAGTGAAACCAAAGCGTCCCGGTGTTATTTTAGTATTATTTTAAAGTATTATAGTATTTATTAACATTTTCAATTTTCATTTTAATCTTAGTTACAATTTTTATGTACTCTTGTCATTTGTATTAGTTCTTGTTTTAAAAGATTTGTTTAGATTTTTCATTTTTAGTTTCAGCAATTTTAGCACTTCAACTTAAATGTTTCTTTTTTTTTCCATCTATTATTTAAGCTTTACTTCAACTATTTAAATTTATAAATATATTATATATTTTATTTTATTTTAGTTCTATTTTCACTAAAGATTTCTTATTTAAATTTCAGTATGCTATCAGAATTGAAAATTCACAGAGAGTTAATATGTAATAAAAGTAATTGTGATCAAGCCTAATAAGCTCAGAAATATTAGAAAATGAAACGCGCGGATTTATGTTTTGCCTGCTTTATCAGCTAAAACCCCAATATAAACATTACCTCTTCTTCCAGATCCCTTGAGTATTACATACCTTTTAGACTTGACATTTTCCCAGAAAAAAAATCGACAATAATTGTGTGCAAAACCAATGTGCTGACCAGGCTGAATTTCTGCTTAGTGTCTTGGTCTTAATTAATTGCCTTTCTCATCCTTACATAAATTACGCACAAATAAAATGTCAAGGCCTTTTTGCGAACGTATAACAATAAGGAAACACAAACTGAGTTTTTGAGTCTGGAATGACCTGGGAAGTTCAGGCCAAACATCCCAGACAGGCGAATATTGTTTTGGACATTCTGTCAATGCTCTGAAATGCCCTCATTTTTCTGTTTTGATTCTCAGGAGTCAAATGTGTTGATTGCAGCCAACAGTCAAGGAACAATCAAGGTGAGTTGTACTGTAAAACAATACATGGCTACACAAATGCCAATATTTATTGCAGAGAGCTGTTTTTTATTACTTTAAGCAGGAGGATCTGTCCACCTGTAGTCGCATTGGTTCAGCTGTTGAATATGTCGTTTCTCAAAACTCTAAATTGAATCACACTGCAAATGTTTTTCTTGTTTCTAAAGGTACTTGAGCTGGTCTGAAGGTCCACTCCAATCTGTTGTCAGAACCTACTAAAGAACTGTTGCTTCACTGGTCGGTCGATGCAAGGGCGCTGAAGCTGGGTGGAACTGAAGCAAACATTTCCAAGAAAACAACCAGCAGAACTGGTTTTTATCAGCATTATATTTGTAAAAGACTCAATCATTTTGCGTCGTCATACTATCGCTGTATGTGAAATGTTGAGATGAGGACCTGTTTGTGCTGACAGGGAGATGGGCGCAAATGCCTTTTTTTGAATAAAGTTGTTGAATAAAGGTATTAAGGAGTTATTGGAGAATAGGTGAACATCTTTAAACATGGAGGGGAAGACACATTCTCAAACCTTTACTAGAGGTAATTCTAGCCAGAACAAGAGCTACGAGACATTTAAGGCCAAAGCACAAGACCATAACACAATGAAATACTTTTAGTTCTATAAATTAGCTGTCTTTGACTCCTTTGAGCCTGTTGTATCTATTATACTTGTTCATTTTGTTTTTGATACAGTGTGTGTCTGTTATCCATAAGATATGTGTAAGCTTTGGCATATTCCGGTGGTCTCCTCAAATTAAATTACAGGACCTTTTTTAGCTTTTCTGTTGGTTAAGTGGACATGCTTATATCAAGGGTATTTTTTAAGTATACAAGATGTACTCCTTAATTTGGTATTTACCGCATTTTGAAATGATTTCATTATTGTAAATCCCAGGAAGTCCTATACTCATCAGACAACCTTTGCATGAGATTCTTCTCGGATCTAATATTTTGCCTTTTTGTCAGTGATTCCTGACAAATGTGAGTTTGCAGGCATGGACAGTTGTTCAGGGCTCTTTCACGTGGTCAAAATTTTTCAAAAACGGAGTAAATTAGAACTCATCAAAGGTTTAATGACACTATGTATACTTCATTGGGATTAGTTAACATCACCCGTAACATTGCTGCTCTTTCATCTTTGAGTTCTTGTACAAGTGTTATTTATTTTAATAATTTATAGAAATTGTGTGAACATTGAACCCATAATAGACTTTAGGTTTCAAGCTTTATTTGTAAGTCCTCTGTTGCATCCTGGTAATTCTGTTTATTTACTCATTTTAACACATTAATTTGAATGAATAAATGATTCTTTTTTTCCTTTGGTTATATACTGTGTTTGTCTTTCTGAATGAAAAAAAAAAACGGCTTTCTCTTTCTTAGTGTATTTTGGAGTAAATTGATATTTTGTGTTATTTGTTCAAATTTGATCTTATTCTACATTCTGTGCTTCAGAATGTATTTAGGGTGTAATATTAGAGAATACAAGAAGGTTCATAGCATTTCTATTACACAGATTTTCAGGGTAATTTTAATGCTTTTACTAGCCAGCCGTCTCACTGTGTCCTGACAATCTATAATTTTAACAGTGACGGGATTAGAGGATCTCTGCTTTTTCAGTATATTCAGTACATTTTATATCCCTTTCATATCTTAAAATATTAGGTAAAATATGAAACTCAAAAATTTTAAGATGGAAATCATATTTGGTTTTTCTTTCTATGCAATATCACAATTACAACAAGCACGGTTTTTAATTTTTTTTTTCCATTAAGAATTTTGCAATTTATTAGCCTATTTGAAATAAATATTCCAGGGTTTACTCTCTCTATTTTTTTTTTTTCTTAAAGCAAAATGTCTCAAAATATGCTTGTTTTGGTTTTCTTATGTTCCCAATATCACTTTCCATCCTCTTAGGATTTTATAAGATCCTTATAAGAAAAAAAAAAAAAAAAACATTCTTTATACTTGTGCAGGAAGTGAGATCATTTTAGAGGGAAAGGAACAGCACAAACATGAAGTATTAGTAATGTGAGTTTTAAATTGTCACGGTTTGTCTCAGTTTAAAACACTCCATCCTGTCTGATAAAAATTAGACAGAAATCAGCATGATAATGTCCAAAAAAAAGGTGAAAAATATAAAATCTTAACTTCTAGGTGACAAATGTAAGCAAACTCTCAGTCTTCATTTCCATCCTGTTCAGTTTTATGTTTATTTATTGAGCCTGAACAATAACTTGCGTCTGGTATACCATTTTGTAGAAATACTGTCTTGCATTACCAAACAAGCATATTCATTTTAAGTGAAGTTAAATCTTTTAGAAAGTGCTGCATAACAGGAATGACCTATTACTGCTATTCTGACGAAGTGGCTAGAAGGAAAGTAACTAGCTAGAAGCCATGTGATCAAACACTATGCGGTGCAAACAAATTTAGCCTGACACCCTGATAACAGCATCCCTACTGTCAGGCATGGGAATATAGGCAGCAGCATCATGCTGCTTGGGGGGGATGTGTTAGGCACACACACAAAGATATACAGTATTTCATTATACAATTTCATGTTTAATTCAGTGTGTTACTTGCCATTCTTTGTGAAATTTACTAACAATCTCCAATTGATTTTGTTTTTCTCCATGTCAGGTCAGTGGCCTAATGCATGGGATAGGCAATGTTGGTCCTGGAGCGCCGCTGTCCAGTAGAGTTTAGCTCGAACCCTAATCAAACACACCTTAACCAGATAATCAAGGTCTTCGTGATTACTGAGGCTAGTTTTTAAATTTTTTTATTCAAGGTTGGAGATAAACCCTGCTGGAGAGTGGCACTCCAGGACCGACATTGCGTATCCCTGACCTAAAGAATAAAGGAGGAAACAAAGAAGATGAGAAAAGGAAGTTAGTATTCAAGTAATGGCGCACAGCCCAGACTCAAGTCCAGCTGAAAATAGGTATTACCTAAAAATTACTCTGTACCAGCTCTCTCTATCTAATTTGGTAACTGAAGCAAATTTGCTTTGATGAATGTACCATGATTCCACAGTCTAAAACATACCCTAGAAGACTTCTGGCTTTAGCAGTTGATAATTGATTTTACAATGTACAAGTAGAAACTCATTTTATAAATGAGAAATTAATAAATTCTTGGAAAATTCATGCCTTTTTATTCATAAACGTGTTCAAGGGGCAATTTAATTAATTGCATTAAAATCTCAGAACGATATGAAACTTTGAACTGGGAGAACTTAAAAAAAAAATAAGATATCAAGTTAGATTATGAAATATGTGATATTGTGACATTGTCAGAACTCAAATTGTGAGATATAATGTGAGATTATAAAGTCACATTTTAGATATAAAATCTCAATTTGAGAAATACAGTGAGAATGTAACAGTTACATTTAACATATAAAGTCACATTTTGAAATGAAAAGGTCATATTGTAATATAAAGTATATTAAAGTAATATAAGGTCAAATTGTGATATTAAGTCACTTGTCCGTGAATAAAATCAAATCCTATGATACAAAATCACATCTTTAGATGCGATAAGTGGGTCGTAAAGTCTCATTTTGAGATGTAAATTCAGTGATACTAAAGGCCACATTGTGGCTTTAAGTCACTTTTTTTTTTAACTTTTTAAGATATAATAAAGTCACAGTGGCATTAATGCAATCTGAGAAATCACAATTATTTCTGTACTCTGAGGCCTAAACAAGTCTGCATAGGCGGTTTACCAGGAACAAAACACAAAAAGTGTGGTAAATATTTTGAAAGGGTACTGAATGTAAAAGGTCAAGTTTAATAAGATATTGATCAGATTAGTGTATGCACTTTTTTTTAATGTTCATTGCCTTGACCTCAGCTAGCAGACAAGTACCTTGAACATAGTGCAAAGTGCATGAATGTTATATAACTTACAGTTAGTCATAGCAGTGGTACATAGGTGCTTTTTAAACCCTCCCTCTTAAGTTCAACTCTTTTGTTGTTCTCTTGTAAGTTAACAGCTTCTTTTGTGTGGAGTCTCCCTGTGAGGACCCGAGGTCTTAGGGCTCTCTTAAGGTTGCTTTGATGTGGAGGTTTAGTGAGGAAGTCTCCAGTACTCACACAGTTAGACCACATCATTAGCGCACAGCTCAGAGGAAGCCAAAGAAAGAGGAACAGGAAGCTTCCTGAGACATTGAGAAATCTTTGTAGATTTGGCGCTGAAGTCTGTTTGTTCGTTAAGAAGCACTTTCATGTGATTTAGCAAAAACAGAACTTCTAGATTTCTGTGGTGTCCTAGTTAGTTCCCTTTCATTCTACAACAAGTGTACAGCACTGGGAAGCTCATTATTGGATAATATTGAACTAACTAGCGCACTAAGGATGTATAGAAGTTCTATTCTCAGCATTTCTATCAGGCGATCAATATGACCCGTGGATGCTTCTCTCTGGCTTGTTCCTCTCCAAGATATATTATTAATGAAGAAAAAGTTATATCTGTTTCAAACTTTTCCCTATGCAATGCTAGTGGATATATTAAGAGTTAGCAAACACTGATCCTTGTTTTATACAAGTGATATAGAGAAACTTTTAATGATAAGGAATTCAACCTTGCCGGTCTAAAGTGTAGCTCCAAGAAGCTTCCTCTCTCAAGACTAAAGCCATTAAATGTTCATGCTAGCCGTAGTCATGAATGCTAAACAATGGTCTAATTTAGGAGCGGTGTTCCATGAAGCTCTGTACAACAGTTCATAAATTACAAACATAAAAATGCCCGTCAGTCTGAATGGAGGGAAGATTGAATCTCATTCCATTACCACGATACCACATTCTGCTTGAGAGCATCGCAATAAGAATACAAAGAATCCGGACTACAATAAAATGCCTCCTTCCTTTATCTCTGACAAGCAGAATGTAGACAAAACAATATAAGGTGTTATCAGACTAGTTAAAGTCAAAGGCAATTCTCTGTTGTTTTAATGTGGTTAGTTGCAGCTGTTCGAAATGATGTATGTGCAAATGCAGTTGCTGAATTTCCACTACTGTTCAAAAGTTTGGGCTTAGTACCTTTTTTTTTCTTTTTTTTTTTAAGAATTTTGAAAACTACAACATTCCTCAAAAGTGACAGTAACCCAGCTAACATGGAAAATTCTGGCAACGTTTTGAACAAACGTTCTTCCAGTAACATTAATACAAATGTAATAATGCTCGCACAAAAACATTATTATAGATTGATCGTGGAATGATTGTTTTAGTTCTGAAACGCAGGATGTCCATCTAATGTGTTTTTAGTACTTGTTTCAGAACATTAAGAAAACATTCAGAAGTAACATTTCTATAATGTTTGCAAAATGCTAAAATGGACTGTTTCTTTAATGTTTGTATGACCAAGAAAAAAGGTTTTGAAAGGTTCAGAAATAATGTTTTAACTTTAGTTTTTAACTTTTTAACTTTAAACTTAAAGGGAATATTACTAAAACGTTCTTGAACATATTTTTGTTAACTGGGAAAATTTTTCCAGTAAACGGTTCTTTGGAACTTTCTATTCATCAAAATTCCTGAAAAAAAGTATCACAAAAATATTAAGCAGCAGCACAACTGTTTTCAACATTATAATAATAAGGTATGTTAAATCAGCATATTAGAATGATTTCTGATGGATCATGTGACACTGAAATATTTCACAATACTGCTGTTTCAATGTAATTTCATCAAATAAATTCAGCCTTGGTGAGCATATGAGACTTCTTTCAAAAACATTACTGACCCAAAACTTTTGAACGGTAATGCATGCTAAAAAATGAAATGCATGGAAGCAAATCTTGCAGATGTGAAAGTTATCCAGAGAAAATCCTCAGTGCTGAGAGCGAGCTCAATTAGACCCCCTGTGCATGAGCTGTGATTTTCCACAGCAACATTATTGCTTGGCTGTGCAGTACTGTAGCTCAATAACTTTCCTATATGCTCTAGGGTTTGTGATTCAATCTAACCATATTTGCATTATAAACATATAATGTATGTGTATGTTCAAATTTACATACCATTTGCATATTCATGTACAGCATAAGCTCTGGACAACAATCTGTGGAAACATCACAACTATATACGTGTTCATTTAGGTTCAAAACCATCGGCAAAAATAGGGAGTTTGTCTTCTTTTTGCTGATAAAACAGCACACACTCTTCTTGGATGGATTTAGACTGTATTGGAACAAGGCTGCAGGGATTTGCTCCCATTCAGACACAAGCAATTGGGTCTGGCTCGCAGTCGGCGTTCAAATTCATCCCGAAGGTGTTCACTGAGTTCAGGTCTGGGCTTTGTGCGAGTCGAGCTCTTCCACACCAGACTCAGTAAATCATTTCTTTATGGCACTTGGTGCACAGGGGTATTGTCATGCTGGAACAGAAAAAGGCCCTCCCTAAATTGTTGCCACAAAGTTGGAAGCACTAGGATGTCACTGGATGCAGTTGCATTAGGATTCGTCCTTCCAGGTTTTAAAGTCTTTGCATAGACCTTGCACGAATTTCATATTCTCGAAATACAGTAAAAGTATCGTCAAATTTTTATTCATGAGACAATTAAAATATTTAAAGAACTCCTAAAAAGCCTTAAATTGTTTGTTTGCTTGGCTCGTTTAACATATGCAAAGAAGCATATATGTTTTAAAAAGAGAATGTCCCTTTAGTTCATGCAGATGGCATAAACTTGCATTCTGAAAAGATTAAACCTGTATTTTAAAAAAGGTTGAGTATCAGTTCTTACAAGATCAAAGTTCAGAGGAACTTTTTTTTTTGAGAACATAAGATTCCTACCAGGTTATGAAAAGGTTATGTACCTTTCAATGTACTTTTCTTTCACACTCCGTTAATTTACATGTGATATTAATTAATATGAAATTATATTATGTATTATATATGAATATTATATATGAAATTACACTGTCAAATGTCGGATGTCAAAATGCATAACAGCAGCTTTTATGGGAAAAACGGATTTCAATTTATGAATACACATTTTGTAAGTCAAATTGTCACCATATTTTGCAAATGGTCTACCCGATGGCTTTCATTTTGCAATGTGGGCAGCGTTCCCAATTTCTCTCAGGCAACAGCTTGCACTTTAATTCTCTCCGGTATGACTGAGTTCTTACTCAGAGCCCTAAAAAAAATCGAGAGGGGCAGGAAGCTGTCATTGCCATCTTTAAACTTTTTTGCCTGGTTAAATGATGCAAAAATTGGCACAACTTATTCCTCCAGCCATCTTGTCTGAATTGGGTCAACAGAAAATCTACTTTTTATTTTGGTCCTCCAAATGCTATAAACCCATCTACTTCAAAAAAGATGGCACATCCTCCCCTCATAGCTTTATGTATTCTAGGGTTTGTGGTATTATGGATTAATGTACACAGATTTTGCAACACTGACAAAATATTTGCTGACTTCTGAAACAAATCACACTACAGGCATGCAAAAAAAAAGAAAATTTGAATAGAGTTAGTTTAGGTGCAAATACAGATATTAATCTAGTGTATATCTTGTATTTAAATCTCATGACATTAATAAAATGAAATTAGCTGACTGAAATCATACACTGCCCATTCTTTCCTGGCTCTCACTGCTTGGCATCATTTGGTCTGCATGTTGGCAGTGATAAGAGAGAAGCTGAGTAATGCTAAAACTATCAGAGTAATCCAAAATATAACATCCTACACTGTCAGCCTGTATCACAGATGGCTTTTTCTTTCAGTTTTCTGTTTTCTTGTGCATGGTTTCAACTATCTGTATTTTACTTGGTTTTCATTTCACAAGTGGGGGGTAAAAAAAAAAAAAGTCATGTCTTGTTCTTGTGTTCAAAACAAATTTGACGAGTCACATTTCAATAAACAGACAGTTTCTCGACCCTTTTCATATTGAAACACTATAATTTCACCTATTAATTATCGTTTTTATTACACGGTTCATCGGAAAATGTCATTCTTGTTGGCAATCAAGGCATTTAGCAGTCAGGCATTTCTTAATATTCGCAAAGCTCTACTGGCAACTCTGTATGTCGGGTGTCAGAAATCAGGCGACTTTCATGTCTCTTGTCTCACTCTCATATTGTACAAACACAACTGGTGCCAATCTTGTGTCTCAGATATCGATTCTTGTGAAAATGACCTTCGGTGTTAATATTCCTAGTGTTATTGCAGTGTTTATGAACTTTGTTAGTTTAGCACTTTGTAGTGGCCTACTGTTTTAATAAACTTTAAGATATACTGTATATAGAATTATAAAATTATTTGAACTTGGATAAATATTTCATTTATGTTTATTTGGTGAGTACAGTACTCTCTTTTTTGGTACATTTGGTACCCACAGTTCTCATTTTAATTTCAAAAAGACATTCTGATCAATGTCATATTTTATTAATGGTGAAGCTGCTATCTCAGGATATGTGTCTTTATAGCATAGAAATGTCCAAATCTACAGATCTAGGTGTTGACATACTTCCTCTCCTTTTGGTCATGTTCATTTTGTGCTTTTCATTTTTTTCCTCTCTCTTTCTTCGCAGTCATGAAGACCTCAGTTTCCTCTCTCCTTCGTTCCTCGGTAACAACTTGCCACATCAATAGACATCTTATACATACTGGATGTCTTAGTCCTCAGTCAATAGTAATATGAAAATTTTCTGCGAGAAGAATGTTCAGACATGCAGAAAGCTTTATGTCTACAGTTGAATCTCTGAGTAAAAATTTTACCAACTGCAATAACAGGTTTTTTTAGACCATTATAATTTGACTTGCCAGTATCATAAAGACCAAAGGACACCACATTTCAGAAAAGACAGTTAAGTATTGGAGGAGGATTGCATGCATTCTTATGCTGTCCAATTCATTGCACCTGCTTGATAGGCAAGATAACCTCTAACCCAGTACAACAGTGTGCATGAAAATTTCAGCATTGCTTTGAAACAACTCCCTGATATTCCAAGACAGTGCTTCTGTTACAGGCCTTAATGAGAGGGTTGGTACCAGGATACATGGCATTTAGTCTCTGTTTTCGCTTGCTCCTGAATGTTGTTATACAGCAGTGAAGCGCTAGGAAGCAGAGGTTCACTGACAACATGTGGCAAACAGCGAAGCTCCAACCACATGCTCTTGAGCGCACACATCAGCAGGAGCTGCCCTATCTCTCAGACTGCTGTCCCTGAGCCCGCTGGGTATGAAGAGTAATTGGATTTGATGAGAGGGAGGAGAAAAAAGAGCGCCTATATGTGCACGCTTAGATTCTCTTAGTCATACCACACACTGCCAGTAAGTTCACAGAGGCTGGCTTTATCGGACTGACAATTTGAATCCGCCTAGAAGGATTGAAGGAATTAGAAATATTACTATTCTATGCAGTAAATGTTCGGGATAAATTGATAAATGACTGTTTATCGTTGTAACAATAAACACTGATTACAGTCAATCGGCTCCTCCAAATGAATGCGCCATGAATGAATGATAGTTTTCTTTCCCGGTGATCTGGTTCCTGTTAAAAAGGTTGCTTGAAATGCATGAAAAGCTTTTAAAGTAGGGGCAGATTTCTTCAAAATGATCAGTAAATGATGACACTTACTAAGCACATGCACATTTCTCTGCTTGAGGGAATGTAGTGCAATTGTTTCTGTATTTTGAAATAAACTTGAATTTAAAATTAATATGAAATACAGATTTCTACATGGCCATACATTGAGGATTTTGTTCTGACTGTGGGGTCACTGGCAGTTGTAACACTGGTTAATTAAAATGTGTAATTAACATTATTTCATCTAAGTATCTAGATCAAGATCATGTTTAAATGGACTTAACTTATTTTAGATCATTATAATGGTCATCCCACTTTAGCAGTATAATGTAGGCTTTTGTTTTAAGCACATATTATTCCTGGCAGCTAAAATAATTAATTTCAAATAAAGATTAAAACTATTCAGTAATTAGTATTAATGAAACGATATGGTTGCTTTGACTCTTGTTCTTATTTAAGATACACTTGGTTTATTTTTCAGGCATTGCAATCGCTTATAATTCGCTATAAGCTTATTAGTACATTTTCTTTCTTTTTTTTTTTTTGGTAAGATTTATTTTTGCCATTTTCGCCTTTATTATGATAAATCAGAGATGACAGGAAGTGAAGTGGGAGAGAGATGGGGTGGTGGGATCAGGAAATGTCCTCGAGTCAACCCAGGCTCATGGAAATACATGCCTCTAGATACATTTCTGCAACACTGTTTTTACATACCTTACTGCACATTTTGCCGCTGTTTCAAGGTGAAATGTCCAGTGCGTGGTGCTAAAACACAGGTTGAAAACCTGACCCTGGCACGTTTTACTACCAATAGTAATGCAAAACTGATATAAAAACATATTTGTTGATGCAACCATGCCATTTGAACTTCCTTATGCAGGTTTGAACTGTTTTGTCGAGCCGTAGTTTCACAGAATTTGTGCCGGGGCTCTTCATCTCTCAAATGCAAATCCATACTGCATGAGATACCGAAAAAACCTACTGAATATGAAAACCCATACATATGAAGCTGGATATGTGCAGTGTTGGGCACGTTACTTTAAAAAAGTAATTAATTATAGTTACTAGTTACTTCTCACAAAAAGTAACTGAGTTAGTAACTGAGTTACATCATTATAAAAGTAACTAATTACCATGGAAAGTAACTATTGCGTTACTTTTAAAAAAAATGTTCAAATGTCAAATAACTTTGGATGCCCCCAATATTAAATATGTTAAATTAATTAAATGGACACTAAAAAGAATAAATTATTATTATAAAACATTGTACATTAATCTACACTATTTATCTACTGACACTTAGTATCAGTCGGTCAAGCATTATAATATAATATTATGGTAATTTAATATTATATGATGATTGAACTTTAGTAATTAGAATAACCAAGTATGAATGCATTTTTGTCATCAATATAAAACGCACCAAGGATTAATGAGCTGCTGGGTTCATGAATATTAATCACGTTGTCTGCGTTCGCTCGAATTGATTTGCTGAAATCAAAACAGGGACGATAATAGATGAGCGCCAGCCAATGAGATTGTGGTTTGCACATTAGCTCCGCCCACTACAAGAGAACCCGGCAGTTCTTAAAAGCTGACGAATTCCAAAAGGAACTCTGTTATTTTGACAGGAAAATATAACAAAGAATATAATTTACATGTAGCACGTCAATTCTGCATGTTATGAAAGACTCTCTTGCTCTGTATCTTTCTTTGCATGCGTGTATGTGAGAGAAAGCGACGGTGAGTTGTGCGCCTTCACACTAGAGTTTATGGTACGTCAAATACAGCTGCACTGCGCATCCATTCAGATGAACTGAAAAAAATAAATTCTAATAATATATTATAGTAACGGCACATTTTTTTGTGTCAGTAACGGTAACGGCATTGTAACGGGGGAAATAGTAATTCGTTTGATTACTCGTTACTGAAAAAAATAACACTGTTAGTAACGCCGTTTATTTATAACGCCGTTATTCCCATCACTGGATATGTGACACTAACATTCAAAAATATCAGTTTTCAAGTCTCGCAGCATGTTAAAATTGTTTTGAAGTCATAACATAATATTCTTCAAGTAATTGTGCGAAAATGTGGCTTTATTAATTGAATCTGTGGACCTGTAAATCATATTTTGTGTGAAAAGGAATAAAAATTGTCAGATTTTGAATGTTCATTTCAACTGAAAGCTGCAGTATTTCGTACATATAAGTATGTTTTTTCAGTTTTATCTAGAGCAACATATTTCCAATGAGCCTGGGTAGCCTTGATTTGGGATTCGAACTCGGGACACCCATAGTGCAACGGTGCTGTATGTCACCACACTGCCCACAAGGCTATCGGCACTGACAATGCAACCTTTCTTTTGTCACATACAAATGTTTCTTTACCAAAATATATTATGTTGATTCGTAGTGGTTTGTACGTTAAGGAGGAAAAACGTAAAACTGTTACAATTGCACCTTCCTCCTTTATAATTTACTATATTTTTTATCCTTGTTAGTTTGCTTTTCACAATACTCCACAGGTTTATTTCCAACATTACAGTTTGTTGTCATGCATTGAGCAACTTCTTGCACAATAGTTGAACACAATAGTTGCACAATAGTTGAACTACTTTTTTTCAATTCATTTACAAAAGGAAAAATATCATGGTGATTCAATCCCAGCTGGTAGGCAAGTGAAGTCATCTCTATCTATAGCACACTAGCTGTGACGTATTCTCAGGGTCACAGGTGAGCAGCGCTGTTGGAAGGTACCAGGACCTTTCCTCTCAAGGGGTTCAATAAAGCAGCTTCAAGGAGAGTCAAAGACTTTCCTTACAAGATCTCCTTAACAATCAGCTTTCATTGTACCGCCTCCTCTCTGGTTGCCTGCCCTATGATGGGCTTGTGGCATTTATTACTTCAGTCCAAAAAGAAATCCCTTGAAACAAGCTGTCAGTGGCACTCACTCTGTCTATCAAAATGATAGGCAGCAAGAAGAACGACTAAATCTGTTCTGAACAAGGGGTTACAGGCTTTCATCTGTGTGAGGCTCAGTGTAATGCCAGAGTGCACAGAAAGCCCTCAACAAATTGTAAAAAAGATCAAAGACAGAAACAGATAACTGAATGAAATGTTGGTCGCAACAAAGCAAAAGTTGAATGCCTCTCAAGATACCAGGGATTGTAGTTTATTATTATTTATTTTTTTAATTTATTCATTTACTTATTTATTTCCTGTAGGCTTGTTATATGTTTTGAGTGTAAGAATGAATTTGAGCAATATATACAGTATATAGACTTTGTTACAGAATCCCTTGTTGGATTCATTAAGGAATTAATCAGTGAACTCATTGGTGACTTTTTTCAACCATTAATTAACACTCTGAGATGACTTTTACCACTTATGGTTGTTGTTTGGGGAGGCACTACAAAGACATATTATTTACTCTAAGAACATACTGATATCAGTGTTATTTTAGCATCATTTATATACTACAGTATTATGGTTTTTGTTAATAGAAAATTAGATTTTTTAATATATATTTTCTGTTTTCTTTTTAAAGTAAGTAATTCTGTTGTGATTTTTTGTCATTTCAAGTACTTTTGTTGTTTTCATTTTTTTTATTATTCTTTCTTTTCTTTTTTTAACATGTCTGTAGTTTTTAGTTAATTTAGGTAGAGTTACTTAAATACTTCAACTTAAAGTACAGGAAAATGAAAGGAAAATAGGCAACTAGCTGAAATATTACTTATTTTCAGTTAATGTTTATTTTATTTCAAGTAATGATTTAACAATAATAACCACGACTGATATGCGTCCGAAGGTTTATAGAATCTTTTATAGCTGCGACATTTTATCATATTGCTTTCAAATATGAGTTCTAGTACTTCTGAAAGTAATGTATTTTTATAGTACATTCTTGGGATTCCTTTCACAAAGCTCCATATCAGATCACTGATGGTCTCCATTTGTGTTTCGTCTAACAGTTCAGCCAAAAATCTTGAAGTGCCTGCTTGAAATCTGACGAAAGTATTAAAAAATAAGAATCTACAGAAGAGATCACACTTTTAAGAGAAGCTCATTGTTTGATGATTAGACTCATTTTTCATGAGCTCTCTGCCTCACAGAGTAATGAAGCCATTATTGCCTGACCTTGAGGGCCCCAGTCAAGGGCGGCACATTGACAAGTACTCAGCCGTGCCTACAGGCAGGCCTACTTTCACTATTCTGCTGTATACACACGTAATTAGATTTTCAGTTGTCAAAGCACATATCACGAAAGCACACCCTAACCCTCTGCCCCCATTTAAGTAGAACAACCACTGGCCTTGCGAGTGTCTGGCCTTTCATTTTAAAGAGTTAGATAAGGGGAAAGACTGGTACCGACATGCTCGTCCCTTATTGTTGGTCAATGCGGTAGCTCAGACTAGTGGAATGACCTTAGAAATGTGTATGAATAGCTTTACAGACCAGAAACTGAAAACTAAAGCTGCCCCGTCCACTTTGTCTAGACATAGGTCAAGTTGTTTTCAAAGACCATTAGCTCCAGAACTGCTGAATTGTATTAAATGTGATGTAGACTTAATGATGCAGTGTACAAATAATGTCAAAGGTACACTACAGTGGCTTTCTCATTTAATTATTCAATGGAAATGATTTATTGAGCCAGTGTATAAAAGATATGTATCTGACATAATGTTTACAAGTACATTTTTGTATGTTTGGATATACTGTACTCTTAATCATAAAACATACTGTCAGCATCTAAAACATAAAACAAACAGCAGAAACACTTTATGTATAATGCATTATAAAGGGTTATCAAAGGGTATAATGCATTACAATTACCGTATTCATAATGTGTTATTAATACATTACATCTTGTAAATAATTATAACTGAATTTTGTGGTTACAATTATTCAGGAGATTGTTCAATGCATTATAAGGTGCATTACAAGGCATAATTAATGCATTAAAACTACTTTTATAATGCATAGTACATAAAGGCTTTAAGTAAAGTCTTACCGAGCTGTAAAAATCTTTACGAATATTTATTATATGTAGTTTTATAAGTACATTTTATTCTTTGTTAAGTTATAATATGTGTGTGTGTGTGTGTGTGTGTGTGTGTGTGTGTGTGTGTGTGTGTGTGTGTGTGTGTGTGTGTGTGTGTGTGTGTGTGTGTGTGTGTGTGTGTGTGTGTGTGTGTGTGTGTGTATTATTTGTATTTTTGCACTATACCATTCAAAAGTTTAGGCATTTTTTAAATGTTTAAATATTTAAAAATATAGTGTCTTTATGTTGTTTGTACATTAATTCGAAGATTTAATGTGAAATTATTGCAATATAAAAAAAATACTTAAAAATGTTTATGTTAGGTGGGATTAATCATGATTAATTTCAGAAAAATGTGTGATTAATTAGTTTGACAGCACTAATATATATATATATATATATATATATATATATATATATATATTAGTGGTGGGCATAGATTAATTTTTTTTTTTTATCTAGATTAATCTCACTGTAATCTTGGAATTCTTGGATTAATCTAGATTAAAATGGCTCATTTGAATTCTGCCAAGTATCAGAATAAGTTCACTACTAGTAGTAAACAACTAGCAGTCATCAAGAAGCAAACATAATATGGTGGTAATTCGTGGTGTAGTGGTAATTAATAGGCTAATTAATTAAATTAAATTATGTAATTTAATACATAAATTGTATTATTTGCGGTGTGGAATCATCCTATGAAGATTAAAGGACTAATTACCGCTTTTGGGGGGGACATAAAAATAAAGGGGATTTAATATTGATAATAACATTGAAGACATTGTATGATTATTCCTTAAAGATAAGGTTTTAATAGTTTTAGTAGTAGTAGCTGCCCAATGTCTTCAAGTGAAACCGAACTTTTATTTTGACGGGTTGCCGTGAGGATAGTTTTTCTCAAATGAATATTTTTTTTATCGCCCGATAAGAGTCTCACGTTAACGCAGCACGTTAACGCCGATAACGGCCCACCACTAATATATATATATATATATATATATATATATATATATATATATATATATAGTTGCTTTAAGTATAAAGTCAGTAATAAAGTTATATCTCTATTGTACGTTATGTTTCACAGTTTTATAAATGTAAAAATCTTTACGAATACTTCATAAATACAGTTTTATGAATACATTTTATTAGATAGATAGATAGATAGATAGATAGATAGATAGATAGATGGATAGATAGATAGATAGATAGATAGATAGATAGATAGATAGATAGATAGATAGATAGATAGATAGATAGATAGATAGATAGATAGATAGATAGATAGATAGATAGATAGATAGATAGATAGATAGATAGATAGATAGATAGAAAATCGCCTTTAAAGTTGTCCAGATGACGTTCTTAGCAATGCATATTACTAATCAACATGAAGTTTTTATACATTTACGGGTAAGAAATTTACAAAATATCTTCATGGAACATGATCTTTACTTAATATCCTAATGATTTTGGGCATACATTTTTTTTAATAATTCTGACCCATACAATGTATTTTTGGCTGTTGCTACAAATATACCCCAGCAACTTAAGACTGGTTTTGTGGTCCAGGGTCACATATATGATTGTATAATGTTTAACTCTCTATATAATTTACATATTTTATTATATAAAAGCTAATTATATTAAATATGTGTATATGCTTAGTTGAGATAAGACATTTACAAAGTTTTACTAATTTACTGAATACTTTTTCGTAATAGTTTGAATTTTGCTTTGAAAAGCTCAATTATTTTCCATCAAGTCATACAACCTTTGTTTTCGGTACCATTAAGAACATCCTAAGATTCCTTAATGGATAAAAAAGGGGAAAAAATAAAAGTCTTCAGTACAAATCAAAGTCATGGGCCTGCATGCTTACTGGCCAGGTGTGTTGGGAATCGGTAAGCCTTTCATTTGCTGATGAACCTAGTGGCACTAGATCCATCAAACCAGCAGAAAAAAAAAAACACTGTCTCATCCACTTTGATCACTGGGGGCCAGATGATAGATGACTGTGAGTGTGGTGAGAGTGGTAAGACCAAAGTAATATAATGGAGGGAAAAAAGCCTCAAGCCTCATTCCACTCAACACTGGAGACACGAGTTCCTCTGAACAGTAAAAATGCATCACCACTATTTGCTAAACCATTCACTGTTGTTTGTTTAATGTTGCTTGTGTAGCTTGCGTAACATATGTTTTCATTATTTTTCCTTCAAAAACACCTTTTAACAAAAAGGTTAGGATAGCCTGCACTTGTCACCCACCCTATAGAGAATGAATGATGACCTTACTTAAGGATCACAGCAACCATGGCACTGCTGTCTCCCAGCAGGGTGTGTCGTGGTGGCAATGTTCCTCAAGGGCAAAAACCCAGAACAGCACACTGACACCATCACAACGTCCCAGTGGCCAAATTAATTACCATCCATGTGATTCAAATGAGATGAGCGACCATGTGGCCTCTCTTACTCTGCCCTTATACAACCCACCTCACCATCTCTCTCACTTTGAGCCTTTATCTCTTATAGACTGAGATTAATGTTGTCATCGTCTCAGAACACTAACTTTATCAGCCCTTTTTCTGTTAGACTGCTGCTATTTTCAAGGGTGCAATTGAAAATGAAAACTACTGTGAAAATTATGAACATTTTGCTGTCTAATTATTTGTCCATTTTTTCATAGTTTAACAAGTAGGCATGGTAAGATCCAACTGTGCTTTTGTACGTGTGTGTGTGGGTATACACGTTCAAATTTAGTCCTACTAAAAAGGATTTTCAATGGAGACTTACTGTTGCAATTTAGTGGAGAATGGGTTTAATCTGTCCCTGAAACAGGCTCTGAATAATTACGCATTCACAGCAAATTAAACGTGTAATACATATAATTATGCAAGCTACATTCTTTAAACATTTTCAAAGTCTCGCCCTTGTAGACCTGATTTGGTTGAGCAGGCTGTTTAAAATTACATCATTAGCCATTCCACTTTAAATATACAATAACAACTGAATAACTTTTGGGTTGTCTTGAGGAAAAGTTGTTCAGCTAGACTGAATAAGTGTCCTGATTCAGCATCAGAGCTTTTCAGGAACAGGCAGCGAGGGAAATGGTGAAGCAATCTCACTGAAAAAAAAAATTTTCATCCTTTATTGGTCTCTCACTGTCATTTAAGCTTAGTTAAAGTTGATTTGAATTACATTTTATCAGGGCGGAAACAATTTCACATCACAGTTGGGATAATGAACAAATCATTGTCAGTGTACTATGACTGTCTTGAACCCTTGATGTGAGGAGAATGGCTAAGAATTCAAAATTAGGTCTGGACTCCGGTGTCTATTCCTTTTTCAGGCATTTCTGCAGAATCATTTCAGCTTCCAAACAAAAATGAAATCTGACTTTTAAGCAGACCTTGGAGGCAGGTTTTGCATGTCATGAGACTAAACTAAGAAACCCATATACTAATGTAATCTCTGTCTGGGCAAGGATGATGTTTTCTCACCACAGGCAGACAGCTAATTCCACTTAAGCTCTATTAACTAGACATCTCTGCCACAGACATCAATAATAACCACATCTGAGACTAGATCTGTTCAGCTTTCATTGCTCCTGAGTCCTGATGCAGACTAGATAAAAAAATAAATAAAATAAAAATAAAACACCTCACCTTCATATGGTTATTATTCTTACTTCAGAAACAACTTTTAGATATTCAACTTTGAGTGTATGCATTATAATATACATACAGAGGTGTCATATATATACAGAGGTATATATTTTTTATTTTATTTTGTTTGTGTGTGTGTGTGTGTGTGTGTGTGTGTGTGTGTGTGTGTGTGTGTGTGTGTGTGTGTGTGTGTGTGTGTGTGTGTATGTTCATGTGACTGAAGTAATGATGCTAAAAATTCAGCTTTGATCACAGGAATAAATTACATCTTAAAATCTTTTCAAATAGAAAGCAGTTATTTTAAATAGTAAAAACATTTCTCAATATTACTGCTTTTGCTGTATTTTGGAACAAATAAATGCAAGCTTGTTGAGCAGAAGATAATTCTTTAAAAAAATAATAAAAATCTTACTGTTGACTTATATTGTATAATTTTATCAAATTTATTTTAATTGAAACAATAAAGCTTGTTGAAATTCATTGTCGACAACAACACTGTCAACAAGTACTGCTGTATTCCAGCACATCTGACAAGTAAAGATTTGTCTTTTGACATTGGAATAACTTACACAATCATCTGAAGCATTGAAATTCCCTGACAGGGGATGTGATCAAACAAAAGATATGTAAAACAAAAGAAACTGTTGAAGAGAAAATGTGAACAAATAATGAGAAGCGACACCTCTGTATAAAGTACTGTCAAAACACAAATAAAAGGAATATGATCTATATGCAAATGTTATAAATACATCAGAATAAGCCGATGATATCAGGACATCGCTGAGTTAAACATTTCCCCAAGCAACTATTGCATCCTCTTACAAACCATTAGAGTGGATGAGCATTGCTGTACTGTTTAGATCTAGGGGGGATATTTAAAACCATTTATTATTCAAAGGCTAAAAGACTCAAATGTAAACATATATATCTCCACAGAGCTCGGGTGTGTTGAGTCAAGCTTTGATTAGAATGTCCATGTGCAGAAACACTGGGATTTCAGCTTGACCTTTTGACCAGCTTGATTCATCACAGCATATACCCATAGACCCCATAGAAACCTCAGCAATATATACATGCTGACAACACTGCCTGAGGTAGGCCTACATGGTTAAGTGAACCACAAAAACATTATATTTTCATGACAGCTTTTAGTTGCTTTCATCTCTGTGTGTGTTTATGTGCCATGTGATTCTCTCTGGTGACCATGAAGAACTATCTGAGAGCCTGAACCACTCCATCCTTTTGTTTCTTTATATGTATAGCCTCAATAGAATTCCCCACAGGAGGCTGAGAGCACCACTGCAGCCACGCTGAGATGATGCATCCCTTATTTTTATGCCAAAACAATTTCCAATTAGTTCATTTTTTTTTCCTTTAAGCCAATGAGCTCCTACTGCTCTAAAATTATATTGCTTTTTTCCTCATGGGTAAGAAAGAGAAGTATAAGGTTATAGAGAGGGGAGTCATGAACCTGTGAACTAGAAGTGGTGTCCGTGGTTCACTTGCTGATTTAGTTGAGATAAGACATGACCATAAGGGGAAGAAAGGTTTTTGTCAATTTAGTGGTTCTCCATATACTGTATGTATAAGATGTGTTTGCCTAGAACCTTATTCCACTTTAGCTCATCTGAGACTTGATTCACATCTAAGAAATTTTTAATTAAACCCTAACAAAAATGGACCTGAACTTGACGTCTAGAGATTAACATACATTTTTGTGAAGAATAAAAAAGCTACTTTGGCTTAATATTTCCTTTTGAAAAATCCTACAAGCTTTTTCACAGCACTGTGTGTTTTAAATGTACAGTATAGATACACTACAAACATTTGTCAGTAAGATTTATTTATTTATTTATTTTTTCTGTATGGAATACTTTTATTCAGAAAAAACACACTAAAGTTATCAAAATTGACAGACATAATTACAAAATGTAAAAAAGCAATGTTTCCTGACCACCAAATCATCATATCAGAATGATTTTTGAAGGATCATAAGTCACTGAAATAAATCATATTTCAAAACTGAATGCAGTTATTTTACACTGTAATAATATTTCATAATATTACTCTTTTTACTTAATTTTTGTTCAAATAAATGCAGTCTAGGTAAGAATAAGAGAGAGAGAGAGAGAGAGAGAGAGAGAGAGAAACATTACAGACTCCCGACTTCTGAGTGGTAGTGTGTATATATCACACACACCCACACAAACATGGATGAGCATATACATTTTTTTTTTTTAAGTAATTAAGCGTTAGCGTTAGTTCTGGCAGGTCACGTGAGTCAAGCTTGCATCAGCTGATTCTCAGCTGATCATATCTACCTAGAATACAACACATAGCGCGGCATTGCTATATAAGCTCTATTCAGTATCAATCAGCAGCTTTTTCCACTTGCTCAGGAGCAAATTACCCTCCTCCATCCCCAACTCCTCCTTTCGCATAGTCATGACTTGGCTTTCTGATATTCCTTGCTGAATCTGACTAAATACACTTAAATATCATTAAGTACATTAATGATATCTGCTTTGTTCTGTTCTGTTTACCCTAGGGGGGTTATTATTGTTGCTCTTCCTGCTCATTCATGACAGGCTGCATGGATGGGCAGGGAGTTTTTGCACAGAACAGAACCATACCGCCAAACCAAAACTTTATGCTAAGTATCTATCATTTGATGATAGTGGTCCTTACAGAACAACAGTTAGATTCCAAAGAAAGCATTTAAATATTTAAAAGATACAGAGCTATATGAAAATATAGTTTTTTTGTTTGTTTGTTTGTTTATTAAATTATATAACGTTCACTCTTAAATACTATCCCAATAACATTCCAGTATCAAAACTGTGTATAGGGTGTACTTACTTTTTCATAGCGCTGTATTGACATTGGGATTCAAACATGTAGCCTTCTATTAAAAAAAAAAAAATGCATTTAACTGCAAATTATTATAACAATATTAACATTTTTTTTTAATAAAACTCCTTCGGCGTGTTTGTCAGTGTCTCTTTTAGAGCACCACAAATGCCTGCAAGACTCAATTATACTAGAAATAAATTTCAATAGCACGGTAGAATGATGCTGAGTGACATTGAGATTAATCCAATAGAGCCACAACACATTACGCCGTAACCACTTCCCCTGAGTCGAGGATCTCTTCAAGCCCAGAAACATTTGTAATGAAACGGTTTGTATTGATCGAAGGACATTTAGTGGGACAAAGGTGCCTAGTATCGATCCACCTCTTTTGGGGCATCCAGTCAACGTGACTATAACATGGCTGGCTATTTAGTGAGCATGCAGAGAGGCAGGAGGAAGCTTCTCAGATGTCTGCTGGGACAGTGCCAGTTATAGAGGGCTGAAGAGATAATGAACTTAATGCTGCCGGGCATCATGGGGAGTTTAAGTGAGGTTTTCTGCAGCAGAGCCAGCTGGACTATGGTGACTGTGGCACGGAACATTAATCAGTGGTGCCATTCAACTCAAAAGGGTTCATTTATGTCCTGGTTTCTGGTGGGATTATAATAAAATAAGTATAAAATGATTTTGGGAAAAGTGAAATTTGTGACAGTTTAATTAGTTCAGCTAGCATCCTGGCAAGAGATGGCGGGTATTTTAACAGCAGGTGGCAATTTCTACCCATTGGCATTCCTGTCTAAAAGACCATCTTAGACCAGAATGAAATTCAATGCAGGATTTTTAGGATTGTTCTAACTGGTTCTGATTTTATCTGGTAGACCAAGCCTGGTAGTCCCACCATCGACTGCCATCCAAAAGAGAATCTATGCTGGTTACCAATAAAGTTTATCTTTTCAACAGTGATAACTTGTAGTAAATACCCTCTACAAGCAGCGACACTTATTCACAAGTTTGATGTAGTTGCCTTAATTGTATTTTTAAATGTGTTAGCTGTAGATAAATGACAGCATTTGTAATATGATGACAGTAAAAACATTTGCTCTTCAAGGACCTTCAATGTAGTAAGCAATTTTGTGTTAATAGCTTGCACTGTTGCTAGCTATATGAATAGGAAAGCCTAAGCAATTTACATCAAGGCGGAAAGCATGTGTTATTATTTTCACTATATTCAGAGTCACGTCTTTAACCTTGATGCAATGGCATAAGCAAAGCAAACAAAACATTAACACAGCAAAAGCATAAATCGTTTCTCACATTCAACTCCCAGTAGTCCAGAGCACTTTTGTTGTTAGCAACTTTTAATGCAGTGTTTTGTTGCCATATAATGTGGCGAGGTGTGATAAGTGTTTGATTGTTTCTTCAAGAAATATGTCATTTTATGATTATTCATGCTGTTGATATTGAACTTTTTGGCACTTTGTTTGCATGCACAATGTTTTGCTCCCTAGGGCCAGTAGACTGAACCCTGCAATTCACCTTAAAAGCATGATTTATGCACTTTTGATTTTTAAGCTGACTGTTGAAACCTATTTTTTTAGAACTATTATTTGGTTGCCAGTGCCTTTATCCACAAATTTGCATTTAAATCTGTTTGATATAGTATGCAAATGATGATTTTGGTAAGCTGGAAGTCCATGAGATGAGCTGGTAATTATAATTATTAACAGTTCAAGTCCACAGACTTCATCCTTGTTGAGCTGCTCTAAGTTATTGCACTACAAGTGTTTCTTTTTTTTTCTTTTCTTTTCTTTTCTTTTTTTTTTAGCACAACAGTTGTTAAATGACATGACTTCAAAACATACCATCTACAAAGAGGCGCACACAAGACTGTTGCCAAGAACAGAATGGCAAAACAAACTCCTTTCTATAGGGAATTCTCTTATGAAAGTCTTAATCAAAATAAAAGAAAGGCTCTTTTCCCCATATAACCCAGAGGCCAACAGAAAGTTGCTGTCAGGTTTTTGTACTGACGCTGGGGAATGTTTGAAGAATGTTCCAGTAAGCCTTTGGGCATGTTAGCTAGAACAAACTGACTTCAAAGGTCTTCTGACAACCCAATCTTTAATATTAGTGGTCCTGATGGCCTCAAGCTCTTGAATGATTTGTGTGCTTATATTGCATCACACAAGGATCACATTCTCCTAATGTAATTGAATACAATTACCAGACATCAAATTGCAATAATATTTATTTAACCACCAACCATTTTAAAATGACCATAAAGTGCCCACAGTATATTTGCTGTTACTGAATGACCAGTGGAAATAAAATCAATAACTAGCACTTAGGATTTTACCCATTCAATATTAATCTATTGGTAAATAGGGCTGGGTATCAATATAGATTTTCCAATTGTACTCTGATTCATTTGCATATTTGAATTTTCATTTGCATATGAGATTTAAACTCGCAATCTTAACTTCTCTCACAAATCTTACAAGTTAAGATCTCACAAAAAAAAAAAAAAAAAATCACAGTTTTGTCTTGTTTTTCTCCGAATTCAGATTTTTTTCTCACAATTCTCAGAAAAAAATCTGAATTATGAGATAAAAAGTCACAATGACTTTTTTATTCATTTATTTTTATTCTGTGGCATAAACTGGCTTCCATAGTAAACCAAACTAATTACGTCTCTTAAGAGTCATTTGTGTCAGGAATTTGCAATTTTTCGCAAGAAAAGAAATTGTGAAAAGTGACTGTACAGAATGGAAAGTAATGTACATTTTCAGACATCCATTAAAGATCGTAAAATATCAATCTTGGGATTTTACGAATCACTTAGTCGAATTAATAATTAACCCAGCCCTTTAGTGTTAAATATAATTTTCAACTATTAAAGAGTCTAAGCTACTAAAACAGATCATATTCTCTATTGAACTGAACCAGTGGCGTAGCGGACGGGCACGCAGGGAGGCCCCGTGTGTTGGGGTGCGTCGTATCATGTGTCGACGATTGCCAGAGATATTTTCAAAAACATCAAATATTGTCAATATTAAGAGGATTTGGCATTTCGAATTAATGTAGGCCTGTTACATTCTTCTTATTATTGGGCCTAATATTATTATTAGGATAATTTTATTATTAAATCACAATTAATTTTCCCAGCAATAATTTCACAGTGCATCACCGCATAACAGATGCACTGTGGAAATAATAAAAGATTAGGCTATTAGCTTACTCCTCATTCAAAATATTTTTAAGAATGTAGGTTTTTTAAAAGGTTTTTTAAAACAGCAACAGCGATATCACCCTGCAGCCCAAGACGGAAGCTAAGCAGGGTTGAGCCTGGTCAGTACCTGGATGGGAGACTAGGTTGCTGTTGGAAGAGGTGTTAGTGAGGCCAGCAGAGGGTGCTCACCCTGCGATCTGTGTGGGTCCTAATGCCCCAGTATAGTGACGGAGACACTATACTGTAAAAAAAAAAGCACCGTCTTTCGGATGAGACATTAAACTGAGGTCCTGACTCTCTGTGGTCATTAAAAATCCCATGACACTCATCGTAAAGAGTAGGGGTGTAACCCCGGTGTCCTGGCCAAAATTCCCTCCACTAGCCCTTGTCAATCATGGCCTCCCAATAATCCCCATCCACTTGATTGGCCCTATCTCTCTCTCCTCTCCACCTGTAGCTGGTGTGTGGTGAGTGCACTGGCGGCGTTGACCTGTGGCTGCCGTCGCATCATCCAAGTGGATGCTGCACACTGGGGGTGGTTGAGGAGAGACCCCCAATTATTGCAATACACAATAAAAGCGCTATATAAATGCTTAATTCATTCAGGTCTAATTTATACAGTTAATTAAAAATGATAAACACTGCTATCATCATTGAAAATGCTTTATTTCAAGCACCAACTTTCAAAAACAACCTGTTTAACGTGAAATATGTTTCTTATTTTTTTCACTATGTACGGGCTACAAGAGAAATATTAAGGGAATAAATTAAGACAGTTGTATACCATTATCAGCATATGTTCAGTGTCAGATGCTGAAAGAGCCGTCAGTTTTTACTATTTTTTACTTTCTGTATAGTGAATTGACTGAGGTTAAGAAGTTCACTGGCATAAAGTTTGTGATGTGTGATATCCATTGGATATCCTTTATGGTTAATAACAGAAATATGTATATATATATATATTGTTACGAATGGATTCGTGTGTTTCTAGGGAAACGGGATATTCGCGTGTGCGTGCGTAGGTTTTCTTTCTGTGTTCCTCTGTCTCTCTCTCTTTCGCTCTAATTGTTTACAGGTGAAGCTGATTAGGAGGACTGAGCTGGTTGGTGACCGGAAGGATTGCCGCAGTATTTAAGTCATTTGGTGGAAGGAATTTTTGGCTCCCTGCTCTTCTGGTGGCTTTGTTGTTTCCTCTGTTTAATGTGTGTGAAAGCATCGTTAACTGAGACATTTGTTGTCAACCATTGACTAAAGTAATGGTTTAGTTGTAATTGTACATTTGGTTGCTTACGTCCTGGACCTTGTTTCAGTGGAGCTTGGTTGGGAGATGGGTGCCTGTTTGTTTTCTCCTGTTTATGTTAGCAGGGAGGTAAGAACTTGTATTTTATTTATTTGATTTTTCAGGTTAGTTTGTGCGTAGTAGTAGTTTTGTTTATTGTAATTTACTTTGGCAATTTGCCCCTCCTGAAGTCTATGATGTTCCTTTTGTTTATCCTTATTTAAATAAACTTATGTTTATTTGCACTTAAGTGTATTTTGGTTGAGAAATTGAGGATGAGAGCGGGGACCCCAGGGATCTTTCTTGGATGGATCCCTGTTAATTGTTATGAACCAATTTATTTTCTCTGAGTAGGGTTTGTAGTTTGTAACAATATGTGTATATATAAAACATGTCATGTTTAAGCCATAAGAAAAATACCTACCAGAGATCGTCAAAAAGAGTATGATGAACATCCAGTGCAGAGAAAAGCTTGGCAGCTGGACAGCCTGAGGGAAGGCAAGGGTTTTGCTTTTTCTGTACATGACAAGCAACAGTGGAGATACAAAAAGAGTATTTGTTCATAATTCAGGTGAAAAGTGCATTCTGTTATTATGTCTTATTTCTGTGTTCAGCAGAGTCATATTGTTGAGGCATAGTTTATACAGTAACTTAATAAGAAAAATGCTTTTAGTTGATTGTAGGGAGGAAACACTCAAATAAATTAACTGGCATCAGTGAACAATGGTTATCCTCAGAACATTTGAGTGCAGGGATAATTGTAATGCATGGTAATAACTTAATGCATGATGCACTCACTATAGTCATATCAGGTATGTGAAGATACAGTAAATATGTATTACTTCCTTGCGTATTTTTTCCTTAATTCATTTTTGGTTCAGAATAAATGACGACTTTTTTTCTTTTTGGCCTGATTTGGTATCAATAGTTAAAAAATACCATAGGCTTTTGTGTCTTCATGAATAACTATGTCTAGGTCTCGAAGTCTTTTCTCTTTTTTTGCCAAGCTGGTAATGATACAGTGTAGATTAGGCATGATTTTAAATTACTGATGTATTTTAAATTTAAAAAGTCTCTTTGGGGGTTAAAAGTGATTTAAAGTATGTAGTTTATCAGGTTGTCTAACTTGCTCTGTAACCATAGCCTGATGATATGAATAAGGCCTGTACATCAAAACCTCTGGATGATTCAATTGAAATTTTAGTGTCTCAAAATTACCAGTAGGTTGAACAATCAAAGTGTTCCTTTCCATGCTTTCCCTAACCGATTTTTATAAATGTATACCTGAATGCATTTTCCATTTCAAGAGTATTGTACTATACAAAAGTAAGTGAATCAACACTGGTATTTTGCTACATTTACAATCCACTTGCACATTGTGGGAGATGCATTTGCATACCCATATGTGGGTAATTATAAGTGAGCAGTGAGTAGTAATTTTGAGTTGTAGGTCAGAGAGATTGACTGCAACAAGAACAGCACAGCAAGTTCCTGAATATGGGTGTCTTAGGTTAATTGTACACTTTGTGTTGTGTAATATTTCTAAGTATAAGATTCATGTGAAATATCTAGCATAAAGGACAATGAGCCAGCTGCAATCTATACATGTCTTTACATATAGACTCTGCATGAAGCATGTGCTTTGACCAAAAGACCTACCCTTTCTTATTTTAATCTGCTTCAAGTGAGTGTTCCTGGAAAGAAGTGCAGCGTTGACAGTAATTTGGTGCAGAACAGAAGAGCCTTGAAGTCTGAATGGCACTAGGTGACGTAAGACCCATGCATCATTCACAAATGGCCTCTGGAAGACAACAGATAGCAAAATGTATAACAACAACAGTGTGATTTCATCAGCTTGAGGACACTTTTGTACAGCAATATGGGTGGTTTTATGGAACGGCTCATAATATTACCTGGGCTGTGCACATTGCCTTTCTCTTTGAATAATTGCAGCCTCTCAATCAAATGTTCCGTCTGTTGAGTAGCGACACCCACACTGCCAGCCTGTAGCTCATTTACCTGATCGCCTCTTTGTGCAGAACTCTCCTACTCAGCAAGATTTTTTTTCTAGGAATGCTGTTGACCACAGTGTTACAGCAAGGCAAACCTGAAGAAATAGTCCCCTAATTATACTTTGAAAATGTGTAATGGGGAAAAAAGAAAGAAAGCCTGCCTGCCTGCCGATCAAATACTTTGTAGGTATAAACGATGTCGAATTTTAGCAACTTCTGTTGCCATAAGACCTGGGGACTTCTGAAAGATTATGCATGAAATGTGAGGTAATATACATGAATAAGCCTTGAATAAGAAAATAAGTCATGCACCTATTTTTCATTGATCAAAATGGGTCTGTATATTTATTGGAAATGTACAGTAGTATGATAAAGATGGTAATTTTGTGAATCATTTTTACAGTTACAATTACAATTTAGCAGCCATTATTCCTGTCTTCAGTCACATGATCCTTCAGAAATCATTCTAATATGCTGATTTTGTGCTCAATAAACATTTATTATTATTCTTGATGTTGAACACAGTTGTAGTACTGTTTAATATTTTTGTAGAAACTGAGAATGTTTTTCAGGATTCTTTGAATTAAATCCTTACTGAATAAAAGTGTATTATTTTTTTTAAAATTATGGTAACACTTTATTTCGATAGTCCACTTTAGACATTCTACTAACAGTAAGTAACTTTGCAACTACATGTCAACTAGCAGTCATTAGAGTATTAGTAGACTGTCTGCTTAATATCTTCTAACACTTTATTTTGATGGGTCCACAACATACAACATACTGAGTATAAGAAACTATGCAAGTACATGTCAACTTATTCTACTAACCCTAAACCTACCCTACTGAGAGTCAGCAGACATGTAGTTGCTAATTAATGCGAATTAGTTGACATGTAGTTACAAAGTTACTTATAGTTAGTAGAATGTCTAAAGTTGACTATCGAAATAAAGTGTAACCAAATTATTGAACACACCCACACACACACACACACCCCGGATTAACACAGTGTAGTGCCCTAGGGTGACCAAATATGAAGTCATTTAAATAACTGAAAGGACACTTTAAACATAAAAATAAAACTGCCAGCAGGTGGCGTAAGTCACTGATTTTTTTATTTTTTTACTGAATCATTCATTCGACTGATTCGTTTGAACAGCTGATTCATTCAGGAACGAAGCAAGTGACTGTCTTTAAGAATGGGTATGAATGGGTGTTCATTCATAAATGAAACAGCGCTGTGTTTGAATGGAGATGCGCAGCGGGTCAGCTGTGACTGTTTGAAACTATGTTCCTTGACTAAATAGAGCAAAATCAGGCAATATTATGTCATACAATGTACATCACTTTATATAACTTATTGTTTATTGAGCTGTTGTATTAATTTAATATCACATTTACAAACTCCTTTAATAATCTTTAAAAGCTGTTACTCACTTCAGTTCATCGCAATCTCACAAAACTCCATTATAATCAATGAAGCGCTCTACACTGCACAACGAATCTCTTATTTACACCGTCTACACTGTTATAACGAGAGGATTTGTGAGCTTGCATAACTCAGCAATGAACAAAAGTATTTTGAGCAGTGAGTGGATTCTGATTAACATTGCATTCAAGGAATCATGTCTGCGATACATTACTCAACGCTGCACAAACACGCAAGTAGAAAGCTTTGAAGCTCCTCTCAGCGCAAACACAAATATCCTATGCTGATCGGGTTAGTCGCACAGGTGCTCCTAAATATTTTTTGATTGTCGCACACAGTAGCTACTTTTTACTTTTTTTCTCTTTTTTTTTTTTTTTTTTTTTTTTTTTTTTTTTTAATTTACGTTTCGCACAACCGCCAAGTTGCTGCCTATCTATTTGAGAATAGATATGCTCGACTCCGACTGGAGGAGGGGGCAAATACACTGTGACCTGACCTAATCGCAATTCTTTATATGCTTGCATATATTTGATATTCTCTCTATATATTGTTTCATTAACTGTTCATTTTCTATGCATCTGTATCTCTTCCAGCAAAATAATATATACAAAACATGAAAAAATATTTTAAAGGTCTTGTCATTATCGTAATCACTTGGTGCCCCCCTATTGGCTGGTGCCCCAGGGCATTCGCCCAATCCCATCTATGGATAATCCGATATATATATCGATATATATATACATTTAATATATATATAGATTTATAAATAAATAATATAATACATTTTAATATATTTATTATAAATTATAAATAAATAATATGTAATGCATTAACTAACGTTAACTAAAGGAAGTTTATTAAAAAGCATTACCTCAGTGTGAAACAACGGGGCTTCGCTGATGATTTCATAATCAAACGTCTGTCAGTTCACGCGCATCGAGGACCACAGAAATGTGCGCAGCTGCAAATTATGCAGTTTGTTGTAGCGACCAGGATCTAGCACAATGTTTATGTGTTTCCTTCCACAAAGGACGCATCTGTTCAGTGGATCAAACACTGTACCTATGCTAATATGATGTTTCAAACACACTTGGTTCAGAGGTTTCCGATCGATAAATCCAGCACCCTCAGGTGGTCTGTCGGGTTTCATTTGTAGACGGTCCGGATTTATTGCTAAGACTTTTACTTTTTAAAAGAATTGATCTGATTTATATTTGCTTCACTAGGCTATTTTCAAATTTAACTTCACAAACGCGCACATTTTACTATCATATCCGTACATCGTGAACATAGGTCGTAAACATAACATTGTGGGTGGGACTAACAGAAACGGACGAATCATCATTTTGACAAGCATATGATGCACCTATAGGAAGAGCGAAAACGACCTGTAATTGACCATGAAAACAAGCGTTTAATATTGTTTAATATTGACGTTTATTAGTATCGTTTAATAAATTACATCCATTTGGAAAATTACAAACTTCTTATTGGGTGGGCCACAGATGAAAGTGGGTGGGCCTGGGTGGGCCTGGGTGGGCCCGGTAGCTGGGGACTACTTTCAGGCGCTGCGTAATATCACTACGCCTGCTGCGGCCATGTTACGGCAGCAAAGTTCCTTGATTATTACGCCGGAATGAGAGTAGTTCCTAATCATATCAGCCTAGAAAATCGCAACTTTTCATTTTCCGCCGATCTTAGTACACGATATAACTACAGAAGAGTCAAGTTTTAAATAGGACAAATATCGAAACTCTTTGATCGTTTTTGAACGCGATGCTACTGGTCTAATTGGATTCAATGATCTATGCTAAGCTATGCTAAAAGTGCAATCGCCAGACCCGGAGATCGGCTGAATGGATTCAAAAACGGTAAAACTCAACTTATTAACTCTGGGGGAGTTGGAGAATGAGCCTATTTCCAAAAAAAGTGGAGTGTTCCTTTAAAGCTTTAATCAGAATAAAACCGTATATTAAAAGCTAACATAAGCAGTAGCATAATAACAGCATATCTAAAAGTATGAGACAACAAACAAACAAACCATTAAGAGCAGTGCTTGCACAGGTTCTGAGCGATCCTCTTCACTAATATCCTCTGCATCTCAATCGGGCTCAAATTGATAAGCAATATAGACGTTTCTATATTGTTATAAATCACTGTTTACAATACAACTGGAGCACATGCCGCTGAGCTGAGGGGCGGGACATTTAGACGCACGCTCGGCGGTTTAGTGAATCGCAACACACTGAGCCAGCTAACCAATCAGAGCCCATCACGTATTTCTGAGGGAGGGGCTTCATAAAAACACGAAGTAATCGAGGTGTTTGTCAGGGAAGGGACAGAGCGGTGTGGAATAAAGGTAAATTATATGAAAAATAATGTGTTTTTAAAAAAATTGAACACATTAGACTGCACCCCATAAACACAATCAAGCCTAGAAAAAAGCCTGAAAAAAATGTGCATTAAACGTTTATACTGCATACCTGCCAGTCAATCAATCAGAATACAGTATTTAGACAGACCATGGAATAAAATAAATATATAAAATAATATAATACATTTATATACAGAGTTCTGGCATGAAACTTTAGATGGCGCAGTCTGATAGGTCTAACTCAATCTGACCTAATGACATCATTATCACATGGCACAGCTGATTGGTTCTCTCCTGTATCGGTAGCCAATGAGCTCTCTGCTCAGCATTCAAACATATGACCAGTGCTTGTTGTAGCAGTTTCACAGTGTGCTTCAGAAACCCTCCACCTCCCCAGCTCCGCCTGTATATCTGTTACGAGGTGATTCATGTATGCTATAGGGGGTTATTTCATGGATGTTATATTTGCAGCAGCAGTATTTCTTACATGCTCACAGCAGCATGTCGTGGATGTATTGGCAGGCAGTAGCAGATCTATTCCACCAAGACCAGCTACATTAACATTGTCATGTACATTACCATGCCAATCCCTCCAAGAGTCATCATGACAGAAATATATATATATATATATATATATATATATACTTTTGAACAATATATAATATATTATATAAATACAATTATCATATAACTGCCTTCATTTGAGTATTTTTTATTAATTTTATTAAATCAAATATAAGTCAAATATTAATTGATTGACAGAACTCATTTAAAAAAAAGTTTCACTAGTGACATTCAGGGCAGAAGAAAAGGTCAAAGGTCTGGATAGCAAATTTATAATCCCTCAGCATCTGGCACTGGGTCCTCTGTCGACCTTAAAAAAAAACACCAATTTGCTGTCATGATTTAATTGAGAGACTGTAAGAATAGCACCTGAGCTGCATTACAATCACCTTTATATTAATTGGCGAAGAATCTCATTGCATGTTCTGTAAAGAACACTGTGTTAAAGGTAATGCTTTAATGACTGTCCAACTATACCAGACATGCCAAAATCCTGCTGCTGGAGCTCGACCATCCTGCAGAGTTTAATTCCAGCTCTAATCAAATACACCTGAAGCTGCTAATCAAAGCCTGTGGGTTCACATGAAAATTACAGGCAGGTGTGTAGTGCAGGGTTGATACTAAAATCTGCAGGAAGGAAGATTTCCAGGAGTGAGACTGCACACCAGGGCCCATATTTATCAATCTTCTCAAAAGGGCCATTTTAGTCTTAAGTGCTCAGAATTCATGAAATTTACTCCTACTTCCAAACTTTAAGTGTAAAAGCAAGTTATCAAATTTCTTAAAGCTAAGAATCACGCTTACTCTCGCAGTTATTTAAGACAGCTCGAGAGGTCTCTCAAGTAGTTAGGAGTTGCCAGTAGGGCTTGTGATGGCGCTGCAGAGATGCAAATCTTTCAGGATAGGAAGAATGTTCTTGTAATGTTTGGCGACTAGCACTTAATCAAACGGTTACATTTCCTCAGTTATTCAAAATGAGCAAAGAACATTTACATAACCAAAGAACATCATAACTGACTTCAGTCTAGCGCGAGTATTATATGATCTTTAAAAAAACACTCCCGTTATAATCAGTGAAGCTACCTACACCGCCCCCTAATTCCTGTACATGCACTTTTTTAAGTGATACGATAAAAACAATATTTGATTTTCATGCAAATATTTTCTTAATATTTTTTTCATAAATGTTTTTTTTTTAAGTTTTCAAGAGTTTCTTGAATAACAGATATGACCGTACTGAACACCACTGTATGTGTGTGTGTGACAAGGCCAATGCATTAAAACACACACACACACACCACTCGCACACAGAGATCGGAGATCACTCTGACAAGAAGTTTATGAGCTTCTGAATGTTACTTTTTGCACAGTGCTGCCACGTGACTTTTATTAATCGATGCTGAATCGTTACATTATATTTCTTAGCAAGGATTGAGGGGGTAAAATCGCTGTTTTTTAAGTAACTAAACTCAGCTTCATTGTTTGTAGAGAGAGACAGACAATTCTCACATCTCTCTCTCTCTCTCACTCTCAAAATGGCCATATTTCAGAAAAAAAAAATCAAGTAGTGTGCATCACAGGATATACCTAGCTGTCGGTCATTTAACATTTCTAACATTTCTAACAGTTGACTAATATTAAATGATTTGCAGCTTCATCTTACCTCGCTCTCTTTCAACCTTAAAGGAACACTCCACTTTTTTTGGAAATAGGCTCATTCTCCAACTCCCCCAGAGTTAATAAGTTGAGTTTTACCGTTTTTGAATCCATTCAGCCGATCTCCGGGTCTGGCGATAGCACTTTTAGCATAGCTTAGCATAGATCATTGAATCGGATTAGACCAGTAGCATCGCGTTCAAAAATGACCAAAGAGTTTCTATATTTGTCCTATTTAAAACTCGACTCTTCTGTAGTTATATCGTGCACTAAGACCGGCGGAAAATGAAAAGTTGCGATTTTCTAGGAAAGTAGTCCCCAGCTAGGTAACTAGTTATAATATAGCTGGGGACTACTTTCAGGCGCTGCGTAATATCACTGTGCCTGCCGCGGCCATGTTACGGCAGCAAAGTTCCTTGATTATTACGCTGGAATGAGAGTATAGTTCCTAGCCAAATCGGACTAGAAAATCACATCTTTTCATTTTCCGCCAGTCTTAGTACACGATATAACTACAGAAGAGTCGAGTTTTAAATAGGACAAATATCAAAACTCTTTGGTCATTTTTGAACGCGATGCTACTGGTCTAATCAGATTCAATGATCTATGCTAAGCTATGCTAAAAGTGCTATCGCCAGACCTGGAGATCGGCTGAATGGATTCAAAAACGGTAAAACTCAACTTATTAACTCTGGGGGAGTTGGAGAATGAGCCTATTTCCAAAAAGTAGGTTCCTTTAAAATGATGCTTCACGCTCAGCATCTGTGAATCATAAACCCCGCCTACTTTGATTTGATTGGCCATCTCAGTCATTTTGACATTGAGGAGCGCTGATAGACCGCTTGATCTGAAGCGGTCACGCGCGCATCCGTAGACTAGCGCAAGTTAGTTCTCACACTTTAATAGTATTTGTAGCTCCTAACAGGCTGTGTGACTGTGAAACATAATAATATAATTTTACTGTATTTGTACTCTGTATTTGTAATAAAGTTATTACAAATGTGCATCAGTTGCATCAGTTTTCCCTATTGCTCGCGTGCCAGCGATTATCCCTCTGCTTGCCACGGTTGGCACGTGTGCCGTAGGTTGCCGACCCCTGCACTATACTATCATCTATCAGCTGCAGCACAACCCTAAACTGAGTTGTGATGAAGTTTCGTTTCCTTGCCATAATGTGTTCTCTTGAAAATTCTTTATTGCTAAATGTGTGTTGAACGTAAACTCCTATTATGAATTGAACCATAGGCTGTGATACGACTGCGATGCGATGCTTGATAACTAACTTTTATGCGCAGCTTTGAGCCAAGAATTTTTTTTACACTTAAGTCAATTCTTAGCAGTGTTCTTGAGAGTAATTCTTAGAGGCTTGATAAATACGGGCCCAGCACTTTATGACATATTCTATGTGTTACAACTGTCCGCTAGTGCCCTGCGAAGTGGACTTCACAGACTGATTTTAAATCAGATGGAGCATATATGATGAGTCTGAAGGGCACTGCAAGCAGCATAGGGAACAAGTGTACATCAAAATACCACTTCACGAAAAGTGGTGAAGGAAAATTTATGCATTCTGACATGATCTGACTCACTGTATTGCTTAACTTTTACACGCAATACACAACCAGTCATTGCACAACTTAAAATTTGGTTAAAATATAGTCTGTAAAAAGGAGCTGAATTTCTGGCATTTATATTTGGAATTCATTTACTAAAGGAGTTGTTCCTGGCAGTTGTTTGCTAGTATAAAGCAGACAAGTTATGTGATGTTACAATGCATTTTTCATGATCATGCGTTAAGTAACAGTTAGGAAGACACAGTTGGTTTAGGTATACAAATCATTTATTTTCATAAAACATTGCAATAGTCATTAATCACTGATTACAGGACTTTTGAGTACGACAGTTTATCCTACACAGGGTTGCAGGGATGATGGATCCACGTTGGATGCATGAATGAAAATTAATACTCATTTCAAAATATATTATACATATTTTTATGTATATACACATTATGATGTCATAACTCTCAAAAGCATTAATCTGAGTGATTGGTTTGACTCTTATCTTGTAACACTGCTTATGTCTGGATTTTCATCAAAAAAAAAAAAGAAAAAAAAGGGATGGATCTATCATAAAAAGAAAAGTTAGGGACTGTGGATAATATAACTGCATGCATGTGCACTATAAGCAAACTCCCATTCTTACAGTATATAGATAAATTATAGCCAAACTCCACATATGTTACCTCAGTTGTATAGTATTTTGTCATCCATTGCAAAACCTCAATTCAGTGCTCTTGAACATCAGATGACAGTAATTTTATTTTTTATTAATAAATTGCCGTAATGTGTCATTTATCATGAGCAAGGACATCTTTCTCCATTGAAGGCCATTTAAAATATTAGATAGTTTGTTTAACCAATGCTCAGTTTTTTTCAGGTGTGTTGAATTGTTTTCTTTCCTGTCTGCCTTGAATATCACAGCTGAGTAACAAGTACCATTGAGATGAATGGAAATGTTAATTGATTGCATCCTCCATGTATTATAGAACTCCTTGAGGGAGATCAGTCCCAACCTAGCATGGACTGAGTGAGTAATTGACTTGTTATTAATGATTTTTAAAGATCTTATACTGTTTTGTCTCTATTGAATGTAATAGCATCTTTGCTCAAGTTGCTTTCACATTTGATTAGATGATTGGTCGCTGGCCTTTATTCAGCACTCTCTCACAAAACATTGAATCACAGATTTTTATCAGCTCTGTTGACTTACAAAGGATTAGAATTCTTGCCCTGTCAAGACACGGATTTCTCTGGGACTTTAAAGATGCTTCATAGGCATTTTGCATGTTTTCTTTAAAGAAACAGTCATTCAGCCATTGTTGAATCTTTAAAGACATTTTGAGTTTAAGTTCGGAAGGACTTATTGATTCTACATTACCAGACCTGTGATGAAACCGAGGTGTTAATTAATCGGACTCTGTCAATGCCCATATGCAAGTTAAGTTAGTGCGACACTCTCTCCCACTCTGTTTCTCTCTGGCTATTTTCCTTTGTCAAAGTGTATCTGTGACTGCAGCCTGTAATTGGATTATTGGCATTGGCAGAACCGCATGTGAAACAATGAGAAAAGTGTATTGATCATGGTCTGCCTGTACCTTCTGTCAGCATGACATTGGCTAATTTAAAACTCTTCTCTGAAATGGGGCTTGTTGAGATCATGCATTTTCCCAAGAATCGCCGCAGGATTCACAGATTAGATTCAGTATCTAGTTTGGCGGCAAGCTTAAAGGTTAAAATGTGTTTTATTTAAACGCATCTTGATGTGTTTGATTTTATTTTGTACTGCTGTGTGAGCCTTCAGGATGTTTAAAGCTCACTGGACTGTTTTTTTAAAGCTCAGTTTGTGATCTGAATATTTGCATGATTTTAAAAGTTATTTTTTATATTATATAATATTTAACAAACTTAATATGCAGACTTAAACAGGCCAGTCACAGGCTGATTTCCACAAAAATGTAAACACTCTGTGGCTCTGTGGTTTGTTTGAATAAAGACTGGAATTCACTACACAAAATTTACCCAGGTTTTTGTCACTGTTTGCAGTCCGGATGAGTCGATGGCGCTAGTTGACAAAAGATGAAGACAGTCTGCAAGCTTCAAGCAGTTAGAGTTTCAGAGAAAATTCACATAGCTTCAGACTATGATTCAATTCTTTAAAGTCCCTGTGAAATCCTAATCTTAACACGTCACTTTTTATGCATTCAGATTTTAAAAGTCCTGTAGTTTATTCCAGTTTTAGCACTGGCTCAATCAATGATATGAGTTAGGGGGCGGGACTAACTCTTTGTCTAATCAATGGCAGTTGGGGGAATCTTCAAGAAACCTATTTGAAAACAGTCATTATATGCAATTCCATTTGGTGACAGCTTTAAGATGGAATTTTAATAAGAATCCCCAAGTTGCATTAGAAATGATGTCATTCTGTGTATGCTGTGGCATGGCATTTCCAAAAGAATTACTTTATCGCTTAATAAAATCATTAGCATTGACACATTCTGCTGGAGAAGTGCTATAGTATCCATGTAGCTACATAACAAAAAGTCGAAAGGTGGGAAAAGGAAACACATTTTTCAAAGCAGTGTCAAAAATCTTCTCTTGACCTAACGCTACTATTTGGGTCGGGTTCAGCACTCTTTTTAACAGTGAGTGCTGTTTTTCTTGTTAATCACTGTGGAGAGCAAAAAGCAACAAAACGCTAACTAGGAATACATCACTGTTGTGTGCATTAGTGGCACTGCTCGACAAATTGGATAGCTAGCTAGCAGGATAGTAACAAATAATTTCATCCATGCTGAGTTGGTACTACAACAACAACAAAACACTTAATATTAATCACCCTCATTCTTATTGTCCAAGGTGATTTAGGTTACATGGAGGGCAGAAGACTCGCTGGTGAACGGTGCTTACTCAGAGTCTACTGTCTCTAAGCAAGGCCACACAAGGACTTCAGCAAGGACAACCACCCATCCCCACCTGCTGCCAATGAATGTGATGCTCTCATTGACTGTGGGTTGCTTAGAAATGAGTGTCAACACTAAAAAGGAACATTGTGGAAAGAAAAAAGAGGACACACAGGAGAGGCTTTTTGCCAACAGTTTATAGTTAGAGGAAGATTTTCTTTTCTTTTTTTTAACATTTCACTTTTCATCTTGATATTCCACCTATGCAAAATGTTTTTGTCTGAATGTGCAACGGCTTCCTCATACCTTCAGTGTATTTTAATGCATGCTAGTTTATAGCGTCTTCTCAGGCCAATAGAAAATTGTTGTTATTAGTCAAAGCAATTTTATTAAACAGTTTTCACTTAAATTCTCTTGCCTGTGATGTGAAAAATTTATAGTAAAGCACTACTATTATATGAATCACTGACAACTGCAACCCAGGCTCACTGGAAAAACGTATCTGTCATGACATTTCAGCAACATTAAATTACATTGCTTTTTGTATGTTTTGCATTTTCAAAGTAAAATGTCCAGCAGTGAGTGGCCCTAAACATTTTATCCAAAACAAATAAATGTAAATTTGATTTTGTTGATTTGTTGTACATATCGCAGCAGTGTAGAAATAACATGTCCAGTAAGTGCAGGTAAAAGGTTAAAGGAACACTCCACTTTTTTTGGAAATAGGCTCATTCTCCAACTCCCACAGAGTTAATAAGTTGAGTTTTACCTTTTTTGAATCCATTCAGCTGATCTCCGGATCTGGCGATTGCACTTTTAGCATAGTTTAGCATAGATCATTGAATCCTATTAGACCAGTAGCATCGCGTTCAAAAACGATCAAAGAGTTTCGATCGTTTTCCTATTTAAAACTTGACTCTTCTGTAGTTATATCGTGTACTAAGATCGGCGGAAAATGAAAAGTTGCGATTTTCTAGGCTGATATGATTAGGAACTACTCTCATTCCAGCGTAATAATCAAGGAACTTTGCTGCCGTAACATGGCCGCAGCAGGCGCAGTGATATTACGCAGCGCCTGAAAGTAGTCCCCGGTAGCTGGCCCCATACTTGTAATTTGCTCAAAAGGAATAAAGGTTGTTGGTATTTTATTGCCAATAGTTTTCATTTCAGCTGCAAACTGCAATTGTTTTGTAAAAATGTAGGTAGAGGTATGTTTTCCAATGAGCCTTGATTGGACAATTACATGAAAGACTATTCAGAACTTGGCCTTATCCTGGTAGAGATGACAGTTACTTCTAGTATAGGCTTTGCAAAATGGAGGGAGCTTCCAAAATTTTCAGAAATGTCATTTCATGCCATTAAAATGCATGAATATTTGGGACTATAAATCCATTCACCATGTGGGAATATAGAAAGCTTTGTTGTTTTGCCCTGCGCATATGAAAAGTAGCCAATACACAGCTTACAAAACAAAACTCTCTTGAGGACGGTTTTTATGAGCACTTGTTTATGAAAACCATTAAGATTACAGTTTTACTTTGTCAGATTCAGTCACAGTAACAGTTTCCCTCTTGTAGCATTGTAGCTATTCATTTCTTTCAACTTAAAACTCATTAATATCAAATCACACAATGGCAAGGCTGTTTCTAGCATCCAGCCAACAGTTTTTCAAGCATCTTTGCAGTGTGAAGAGCTTAGCTACGTGAGTGGGAGTGATTGTGTCCTTTATGCTTATGCATGATTAATTGCGTTTACACAGTACTCTTGCTAACCCTTGACATGCGTAGAGCAGCCCAAGGGATCTTTATCCTAAAGAAAAGCACTTACATGTATTTTAGCAGCACTGCAGATGGAGGCTGTTTATATGTAGCATTTGAACATCTGCTGTTCTCTCAGGGTATTAATATTCTGTCAATAAAAAATGCTAATTATGATTAGATTAAAAGAAAGTTCTCAGGAATGCAAGTGATGCTTTACCTAAAATGTTTTCGTTTCACTTCATATGCTTTGCAATATATTAAGTAAGTGCTTGACTAAACACTGCGGTTTCAATGAGAAGTGCATAGAATTAGAATGAGAAGATCAGGCCACTGTACCATGGCAATTTGGAGTGGTAGATCAAAGATGGCTGCTACAGAATTGCTATGATACCAGATATATCTCTATGGTGACTGTGCAAGCACCTACTGTGCCACTGTAAATTGTACAAATGGTAAGCAGACTAAGCTTTGGGGAAATACTGCTTTCAGATAAAAACAGTGAGACTGAATGAATAAATAATGACTTTGCCTTGTTTATAGATGTATTTGAAAGCAAAATAACATCACTGACAAGACCTGCTGCAGTGACTCTAAACTGTTGAAACTGTTGGTCACAATCCAAAAATGGGTAACAGGTGTGTTCTGATCACTCAGTGTCCAAACAAACTGTATATAGCATTTTGGCACATTTTTTTTTTTTTTTTTTTTTTGAATTATGAATTAGATCTGCATTCTTACTGTATGTCATTTTATATCATGAATTAATATAATTACAAACACACATACAGAGTAGACTGCTGTACAGCAACCACTTAATTTTCTTTGTCTGACTGAAATAAAATTATATTTCTTTTATCAGATCTGGATTTGCTAAATATTGTATTTGTTATGCACTTAACTTCTGAATTGTCTTGTGATTATTCTAACCTCATCTTTTATTTCTATATATATGTAGATTCATATGCAACGATAACTATACGTTATTATACATTACTGTTTAAAAATTTGGTGTCTGAAAGTCCTATGCTCACAAAGGTTGAATTTGTTTTAAAAAAATACAATAACAGAAATTTTCTGAAATATATTTACACTTTTAAATAACTGTCTTCTTTTTAAATATACTGTAAAATGTAATATATTCCAGCGATTACAAAGCTGAATTGTCAGCAGCCATTATTCCAGTCACGTGATTCTTCAAAACTCATTCTAAAATGCTGATTTGTTTCTTAAGAAACATTTCTTATCATCATTAATGTTGAAAACACTTGGCTACGCAATAATTTTGAGGAAATTCATGATTTTTTGATAAACAGAAAATAATTTATTTTGAAATGTAAACGTACAGTCAGTATTCTGCAGTAACACATTGCTAATTTAGTTTCATACAGACTGTAACAATTCAATTCAATTCAAGTTTATTTGTATAGTGCTTTTCACAATACAAATTGTTGCAAAGCAGCTTTACTGGAAACGTGTTGTTTCAGGGTTGGCATCATCTGAGGTCCTCTGAGGGGTTGGTATCATCTCTTCTCAGGTGTTCAGTCATCTCAGATCTTTTAAGGGTTGGATACAGACTGAAGATTGTGTAATTCTGAACTACCATGGAATGACAATCCCGTGGCAGAAACTGAGAAACAAATAGAGACATAATTAGCATAGCTGCTGTTCCAACCAAGCAACAATGATTTGTTCAACCCAAGCTAAAGAATAATAATGTGCATTTGATCAGATATAACTGCAGTACAAGATTATGAGATGCATTATATGAATGCTTGGCTAAAGAGATGTGTCTTTAATCTAGATTTAAACAGAGCGAGTGTGTCTGAACCTCAAACGTTATCAGGAAGTCTGTTCCAGAGTTTGGGAGCCAAATGTGAAAAAGCTTTACCTCCTTTAGTGGACTTTGCTATCCTAGGTAATCCAGAGTTTTGCGACCTTAGGGAGCATGATGGATTGTAGCGAGATAGAAGACTAGTTAGGTACGCAGGAGCTAAACCATTAAGGGCCTTATAGGTAAGTAATAATATTTTGTAATTGATAAGAAATTTAATAGGTAGCCAGTGCAAAGACTGTAAAATCGGGGTAATATGATCATATTTTCTTGACCTGGTAAGGACTCTAGCCGCTGCATTTTGGACTACCTGTAGCTTGTTTATTGAAGATGCAAGACAACCACCCAACAGTGCATTACAATAATCCAGTCTAGAGGTCATGAATGCATGAACTAGCTTTTCTGCATCAGAAACAGGTAACACGTTTCGAACTTTGGGAATGTTTCTAAGATAGAAGAATGCTGTTTTTGTAACATGGGAAATATGATTTTCAAAGGACAAGTTGCTGTCTAATATAACACCCAGATTTTTGACTGTAGAGGAAGTAACAGTACATCCGTCTGGTTGCAAACTGTAATCCAAGAGATGTTGTAAGGAAGCAATGTAATGAAATATTGAGACTGGACCTTTCTGAGATAATAAATCTGTTACATATGAATGCTATAAGGGGAACACTGTAGCCAGCAATGGATCAGAGGCATAACACAATTTGAACAGTTTTATTAACCAAGTTTTCAAGCATAAAGTTACCTTGGTTACTTTGATTGCCAACTTGTACACACTTGCACTTGTAACTGCAAATGAGTTTGAGTCGATCCACAGAAGGGTGCTGATTAGTCTATGATTTCCCTCATGAATTTCAGTGTTTAGGTGCCTGAAATAACAGGTTTTATTTTTGTAATCACCGCAATTTCCTGACTTGGCTATTCAGCAGGATAGTTGAAGACCCTGCCCATTCATAACATGAAGAGTATGAATGAGGTATATGACAAAACAGCTAATCATATCTTTATACAAGGCAGGCACAAACAATGGCAGGTAATCAGGAAACTACATACATCAAAAGATGATTTTGAAGACATATAATGTCCTGCTCTTTTCATGATTGTATTAATGAATAAATGGATGATGGAAAACAGAACACATTTGAGATCAGCAACGACAGAATACAACAAATGATTTAATGATTAAATTGATGATTTAGCTTTATATGAAAGTTAGAAATTCAGTGCTTGTTTTCCTAGATCAAACTCGGCACACCCTTGTCTTGAACAGTACTTCATGCTCAGGGCTAAATAATCATTGTTTAATGTATGATTCATTGAATAATGATTCATTCATCCTTAATTATAATAATTATAATCAACACTGTCGCGATTTCTGATTGATACTTTCCAGAATAATACAAGCGCATAATTATTATTTCTGTGAAAATAATCCACAGTCATTGACTAAGTAACACTAAGAGCCTTTTTGAAACACAAAAGAAATGTTTCGGCCACAAAATGCAACTCAGTGGGGTCCAAAACGATATCTGACTTTCACTGGACATTTTTGAAAATGTCTTCTATTTTGTGTTCCACAGAAGAAAGTCAAACTGGTTTAGACTAACACAAGGTTCAGTAAATAATGATTTTCGGTTGAACTACTGTATCAAAAGGAGGTAGGCAGTTTTGTATTTTTTTTTTAAATAAAATTGTGTTTTGTACCACACATAAGTCTTACAATGCCTCTAAATTACAACGCTCCTTTTCACCAAAGTTGTTCTAAGGAGTTCTGAGTCGGTGATGTGAAAGCTGTCGGCTCTCCTAACCTCTGACTCAAGCAGAGCAACAACCAATACATAAAGCACAATCACTATTCCATTGCTGTCTTTAAGCTTTGCCCTCTATTTGTGCTGACAGCCCATTTAACACTAATGTAGCTGGTGGTCTACTGTACAGGAACCGCAGGCTCTGGGAATTCCGAAAAAACTATGAGCGTTCTCAATTATTCATCATGGTAGTGCAGGTTTTTCCAGACGCCTGTTATTGTTAGACACAGCCCACTCTTTAGGACGGCAAAGGCTTTCTCACCGCTTAAAGTGATAGTTCACACTAAAATGAAAACTCTCATCATTTACTCATTGTTCCAAGTCTGTACGGGTTTCTTTTTTCTGTGGACTTTCATTGTTTATAAAATTAAAGTCATTACAGAAAAATACTTTTTATGGACAAAAAAAAAACTTTTTTTCCCCAAAAAATATCTTCTTTTGTGTTTTACAGATGAAAGAAATGGTTTGAAACAACACTGTAAAAAAAAACAAAAATTGTTTTACCAGCTTCAGCAGATTTTTGAGTTTGCTCAACTTATTTTTGTGGGAGATTCTCAAATTTTTGTTGTATAAATTTAAAACGACAAGTTGAGAAAACTCAAAAATCTGCTGCAGCTGGTTGCCTTAATTTTAAGTTGGCTCAACTTTTTCTTTTTTATTTTATTTTTTTTTTTTACAGTGAACACAAGGGTGAGTGATTGATGAAAAACCTTTTATGTAGTGCACAATACAAGAATGAAGCTACTCTTTGAATTTTTTTTTTTTTGAGTACGTTTTACAAGAAAATACTATTTTAATCTTTCAGAACTTCATGTTTAATATAACATGTTAATTTCCATTTATTTGTAATTATTTGTGAAATTTACTAGCAATTTTTGAGTGAAAACAGTTTCATATCCTACACCATTTTTTTTTTCAGTGTAACTGAAAAAAAAGCCACATGTGAAAAAAGATCCAGATAGCAGTTGACTTGCAGACAAATTAAAGGAATTTCCCAACTAATAATAATGACAATATGAGCATGAGGTTTCTTTTTCCTGTGTTGTGGGAAAACCGTGGCTCAGATGAAAACCACAGCATTTAATCTCAGTGTAATTTACCTTGCGTGCCATGCCACAGGCGTGCAGATTTATTGACAGATTGTTACATCACAGTCTCTCAGCTGCGAACACTAATGCTGATTGTGCGAAAAAAAAAAAATTCCTGAAAGGCAAGTTCAACACTGTCACTATGACAATATGATGAAATGTATCAACTAATAATAGTCTGACATCCTCCTGGGAGGTGCTATAAAGGTTCTTTTCCAATTTTGATTTGTAAAGACCAGCGCAGCAGGGATATGACTTCACCTTCTCTGTTTGTATTCATTTGCTTCAGACTGCCTGCTGAAACATTAATGCCTGTCTCAGTTTCACTGTTTCTCACTGAGGCAGGGGTCCCGCTGCCCAGCTGACAGCACAGATTGCACTTTGCCTGAGAGAAAGAGAGACAGTGAGAGTGAAAGAGATAAAAATATTTGTAATTTTAAAATAATAGAGAAATAATGGAAAAGCTATAGTAAAAAAAAAAAAAAATGGTTAATGGGACATTACATGCAAATTAACTGTAAAATTTTATGCAAAATATGTTTTTTGAACAACAAAAGAGGATGGTTGAAACTTGAAGATCTGTATTATATATAATAATCCAAGATAATGCATATATATAAACAACGTTTTGTCTTTAAGTGGCCTTCTATTTTATCACCTCTATTATGGTGGTTAGGAGCAGAATATAATACTGTAGTTTAATTTTCCTCTTGACCATAGATGTCAGTAAATCTCATCTAAAACACGTCTAATGTTTATGCTTTTATTAATCTGGGGGTGGGGGATTTGTGGACATAGTAATTTATTTCGAATGTGTAGGGTAAGAACTATCTGTATTACTTTTTTATTATTATTTTCATTAATATTTTATGTAGAAGTGAAAAGTTAAAGAGAGACGCTTTGGGTGACTAAAGGCCCCGTGCAGTGGCCTCAGATTCTTTTCTTTTTTTTCTTTTCTTTTCTTTTTTGGATGGATTGATCTGTCAAATAATCTATTAATTACATTTATGACAACAAAACAAATAAATAAATAAAATGATATAAGATGTATTTTTATATATTCAGAAAGGAAAAAACAGATGACAGATTGGATATTTTACATCAAATAATAATATATTTTGCTAATTGAGCAAATGACCACTTTTAATTTTTTTTTTTTTTTAAATAGCTAAATTACCCCCCTCCGTCAACTCATTAAACTCATTATGAAATATGAATATGGTACACAGTATTTAAAAAAAAAAAAAAAACATTGCTGGCATTTTACCTGTATTGTAAATTTTGCATGTCATTGCATTGTGTTTTAGGATTAATGGAAATTACCAGTACATTTTCTTTTTCTTTTCTTTTCTTTTTTTTTTTTATGCAGTAAAAGCAAAACTGTTCTCATGGAGGCATATTCCACTACATTTAAAAATACAAATTTTATTCATTTGCATAAACAGGCTGGTATATTATCACCCCATCAGTTAAAGATATATAATGTAATGGACTGTGAAATATGCACCAAAATGCCTCCAGTAATGCCTGAAATGCTGTCACTGTATTTTCACAGTGAACTTGTGCCAACAAAAGCTGCCACCTTTTACTGTAAATTTAACAGGCTTTTTAGTGTGAGAGAGAATCCACATCTCATCCTTTTGTCTCTCTCTTTCTCTCCATTCCCCTTTCTCTCAAGCTTTCTCTTTCAGAGCGAATCCGAACTGTTAGCTAGTGGGATTAGTTCTGGACCGGCTACTGTCGGCTATTGGAACACCCTCTAGAGGCTGCAGGAGGAGAACGCCAGCGCTGGCAGATCAATACAATGGGAGAGAGAGAGAACAAGACAGGGGGTAGAGAGGCATAGGGAGGGTAGGAGAAGGAAAGAGAACGAGAACGAGAACGGGGGGTGTCGCTGGGTGAGGGAGGGAGACACAGAGATAGTGTGCATGTGCGTGTGTGAGAGGGAGAGAGAGAGAGAGAGGAGGGTGCGAAAGACGGATAGACAGAGAGAGACCGAGTTAGAGCGAGAGCAAGGTGCACACGTTGCTCAGCCTCCTCATTGCAGCCGCGACAGGCAGCCAGAGAGGAGCTCCAATCTAACCGGTGGCAACAATAGACTACTGAAAACACAGCTTGACCGTTCAATAGACCTTTGCCAGAAACATTGTGAGAGGGAGAAAGCTCCTCAAGGACCAGGGAGGAGCAGATAAGGTGAAGATCCAAAGGCAATTACAGCACCAGGTTCCAAAACTAGGTAAGTTGAGCGTCTGGTGTTTAATAAGTGTTCTCTTCTCATAGCGGCTGTGCTGTACTTGAGGGGTCTGACTGGGGAATGGGAGGGGGCTCAGGTAATGAATTGGTTTGTGGGCTGTACATCAATCAAAACATCATCATTCTGAGCTTCAGACCGAGTGTCAGGTTACTGAAGTCACATCAGGGAGCAGACCGGGTCTGGTGTAACCAAAGCTGTATTCTTCTTCGATTACATCATTTGCATGCATTTGAATATGCATTGAGTAGATTTCATTTAAACGGTACTCCATAAGAAGGATCAGGTTTATGCATTCACGTTGTTTTGAATGATTCACAAGTGCAAGTACAGTGAGTAAAAACATTGCATGGATGATTTTAAAGAAGTTGGTTTCATATGCTCTTTTGATACTGTGTTATGATTGCAGAAGTTTACTTTCAGTAATATTTTGATAATAATATAGAATATGGTTATGGAGTATAACACTTAAAATTGTAGGAAGAGATTATATGTATATTTAAATAAAATATTCTATATGATGCTTTAGAAATTATATTGAACTAAATTCACTATACAGAAAAATGATGTGTCACAATAACATTGTTATTGAAATCTGAATATTACAATAATTTGTCACAACAAATAGCTGTAGTATAAATCTTATATATATTCAGTATATCTTATGTTACATTGTTTTTTTTTTCTTTTGAATTTCATAATTAAATTGTTTATTTTTTATTAATTTTAGATTTGTTTGTCATTTTTATGGTGTATAATGTCACATTGGCAAATTTCTACATAAATCATGCCAGCAAAGTTCTTTGAAATTGAAATTGCTTAAATCATTTGTATTCAGCCAGATTGATAATTTATTTTGATTTTTAAAATGTATTATTTGTATATACTATCATCTAAATTACTGTAGATACACTATGTATAATATTTATTATCATTAATATTTTGTATTTATAGAATAATACATCACAACATTGTATATGAAATCTGAATAGCAGAAACATTTGAACATATATACAGAAGTAACTGTATACCATAATCATAATTTAAAACATGGAAATAATATTTTAAAAAGTACATTGTACATACAGTTAATTTTGTGCAGTTTAGAAATATAAATCCAAGGATAATATATTATAATTATATATTCAATAGATTTACTTCAAACTTTGACATATAGCAACAATTTCCTTCAAATCCAGATGTAGTTTGTTTTAAGAATCGATCAAGAATGATCAGATTGCTCTGTGCAGTTTTTTTTTACATTTTTATTTTTTTTATGAAAGCCATGCAGCCTCACTGTACCCCAGAGCGAGCAATTATTCTGTGCAGTGGGTAAAGTTTCCATCCAAATAGTTGTGGATGCTGTTATGGGCAGATAATGATGTCACCATCCATCCTGTGGATAAACTGGCTGTTTATTTCTTCCCCTGCATCCTGTGCCACCTTTTTCAGAGAAATATTCTCATGCTTGCTGTTGTGCATCCATTCCTCCTCCCTGCAGAGCTGCACTGTGAGGGATATTGTCGTATTTCTTAAGTGTTTGATTTGTCAAAGTCAGTTGAACATATTGTCCATGGGCAGAGAGTGTGGTATCGGCATAATATTAAAAATCTGGTGTGGGGGATCCTTTCTGCAGATTTATAGCTGGAGTATAAATCTTAACACCTCGGCTACGAGACCTTTTCTTCACCGCGCTGCCATGTGAACGAACGATACCGCACGCCTCCCCACACAGTGTAAGATGAGAGCCCAGGGGTACATGGTAATCTCTCCGTAGGTAGATCACACCTCTCCGTGGCTCATTCCTTCCTTCCTCCTGCTCCTCTTTCATTAGTCTTAGGCATGATTTCAAAGCTTTCCCTGAGTCTGAGAATTCAGATAACGCGCTCTGCTCCCACTAGCACGCAGGCCTATCTATTAAACATGCAGCCATCAGAAGGCTCTCTCAACCAAATTTATGGAAATGTAAATCAATAATGTGGATAAACAAACATTCAACTTTAAAATGTTTGCTTTGGCTAAAATGGCAAAAGGCACACTCACTGCCAGGACAAAGGTGCTGAGAATGACATGCGAATTCAAATGACGCTTCCATACAAGAAGATGTTTTTAAAAATGTCTTGTTTTTTTCCCATTAAATGGAAGTCAGTGTGATCCGATGTCATTTTGAACACAATGACATTCGTTATATATGGATAAAATCAATTGAAACATTCCTCAAAATATTTTCTTTTGTGTTCCAAATCACCAAATTTAAATTTTTGCATGAACCATATTTTAAGGTTATATGACACAGCAATGTAATGACAAATCATGGCTTTCTTTCAGTGCTTATTGTTGGTCTGCAGAGCTGCTGTTTATCGAATATTCTGACCAATGAGGAGACAATTTGTTTGATGTGACTTTTATTAACACATTTTTGTTCATTTTGAAATATTGCCCTCTGAAAGCGAAATTAACCAAGCAGAAACTACCCTGTTGATCAACATTTCAGAGCAAAGCAAAAATATTACATTATTATCTGAAGTAACATTTCAATATGGTAAAACATGCATGCATGTGATTTTATTGCAAAGTAATATTTAAATAAAATGGAAAAAAAGCTAATTGGGAAAAGAATATACCATACAATTTATGGTGAAAATCAATATTATATTTAACTACGCTCAGAAAAAAAGTGCACAAACAATTTTCACTTAAAATTTAAATTTAAAAAGTAAATTTAACAAACAGTGGCAAGTAATACACTGAATTAAATTTGCAATTTTGTGGAAAAACTTGCATAATATTTTCTTACAAAATGTGCTTGAATAATCTGTTTTATTTACAGCTTCAAAAAAATGTTCAGGTAACTTTTACAGTAAAATGACGTTTTTGTAAGTAAACAAGTACGAGTCACCTCATAATTTAATACAATATAAACACACCTGAGCAGCAATATCTTGTGTTAATCATGATTGCATAATAAAATTAGATTTTTTCTGATACTTTCCCCTCTCAGTGAGATTAATTAACATGTAGCGGCACGCCTGTGGGTAACCAAATAGCACAACTGTGTTAGTCTATGAGGAAATTAATAATTTACATAATATTTCAGTCCAGGGGCTTTGCCTCTCTGCACAATGCCCAGCAGTGACTGTGTTGCAGAAGTTTCCTCTACTCTTGCTATCAGACTGCTAAATGGTAATTAAGCCAGGACCCCATTTGCATGCACTCTGCGGAAGAACACGAGCGTTTAAAAAGAAATCGGGCTGCATATATTGGACCACCCGAGGATCATTGTCCAAAATGAACACAGGTTGAGGCAGCTATTCTCTTTGCACTCCCTGTTCAACTGCCCATAAATGGCTTTCAAGTGACTATTCTTTTTTGTCATTGACTTAAATACAGCTTAGCTGATGGATCCGCTTACCATAACGCTATGTTATTGCAGTTTGTGTGCGTTTTTAATGTGCTCCTGCTGTTGAAATTACCCTTTTGAGCACTATTGTTCTCAATTTAATTACCAACCCTCAATGTTCAGCATAAGCCAAGGACACGTTAGCTGACAAAAACTGTTGTTGCTGAAGAAAATTATACCATTCAAAGGAGGCATTTCTCGTTCACCCCCTCAAACATGAAGCTGTGGTCCGTTCTGTCATGAGTTCAATTTGTTTGATAAATGCTTCGCCAGCACTGAGCTGTTTTGGTGTTCACCTTCTGAAAGCCACGCTAGCTTTAAATAATACCAGGGTACAAAGAGAGCAAGTGATGGAGAAAGAAAATTACTTGAACCCTTGCCTGCTGTTCATGCACCTGTTTTCTTTTTTTTTCTTTTTCTTTTTTTTTTTTTTTACCTGTCCTGCCACCTTTTTCTGCCTACAAACATGTCCTAATCCTCCTGCATATGATTCCCAGACTTCAATGCAGTCAGTAGGGGGAGCCGGTGAGCTCTTGCTTTGATTTGAAAATGTGCTCATGGCTTGATGATCGTTTCAGCACATCAGACAATGACTGAACTGCAGTGTGATGCTCTAAATTAATGGGATTAATGTTTATTTGGCTAATCTGATTAGTGAGTTAATCGGATTGAACTGCTTCAGAGTGTGCAAGAAATCCTGTGAGTAAAAAACAGATTCATCTACATGATTTAAAGGTGCAGTGTGCCATTTCCACACCACTAGAGACACCAAATAGGATTTCAAAATTATGAATGTATTCAAACATGTTTTAAGTGTTCACTTCATCCACTGTTGTTCAGAAAACACATACCCCACCCTAAATTTATTCTACTGAATAAGAAAACGGCATGTCTGTCTTAGTCTAGGTTCTCAGACATAATGCATTTCTGTTAAGTGCTGTGAAATTGCACCTCCCTTTTAAATGTGCTGTAAAAGAATATGCTAACTTAGCTAATGAATTGGACTGCATACTCTCATAAAAATCCCAATCAACCACAGACATGTTAACACGCCAAAGCAGAGAGCATTTCTGATTGGCTAAAACAGTGTGCGCAGTGCTTTTTTTTTTTTTTTTTTTTTTTTCGTTTACAGAGCCTGTCACTGAAACAGGTGTGATTTCTCATGACACATATTTCAGTGATATCTGTCACATACATAGTTGGAATATTTTATACTTGGTATTCAAGAAAAAAATAAATAAATGAAATTTGCTTACAGCACCTTTAATAGTGAAAATGCAACAAGTCAGCACTTCTTATTGGCCTTATATCAGGTATACCTGACACGTAGCCTGACAATTTTAGATAAACTAGTGGCATATTGAAAGGCTTTGCTGAGCCAAAGAAAATCAGCAATCAATATAGGGCTAAAAAAAACACTGTTATATAGTGCTCAGTGACAAAGAACATTTGATTTATCAGCTCGCATTCGATCAGGGCCAGCTAACAGGGCGATTGATTGCTCTGTAAAGCTCTGGAGGAAATGGAAGAAATGAATAAATCAGAAGTGATTTACAAACACACAGATAAGAGCCAGGTATTTCTTAGGTCCTATCAGGAGCGGTCAAGTGCGGTGATCTACTGTGTGTTTGTATTCTTAAAGGAGAAGCATCTAAAAGAGGACAGGAAGTGAGCAGACAGCAGGTAGCCAACAGCCAGTTGTGTTCATCAATACCGTGTGAGAAAGACAAATAAGACATGTTTAATTTGTCAGCTGATATTGGAAGTAATTATTGTGAGTTTACATTAGCACAAGTCTCAGCTTTCAAATTTTGTCATTTTTTTAAGAAATCCAAATGTTTTGTAGCTCTTTATTGTGTCGTGTAAATAAACATGAATGAATATCAGAAGGTATCATGTTTCAACTGAGGAAAGACGTCAATACTTTAGTCTACTCTCCTGTTTGGTTTGTTTGTTGGACAAAATGGCAGATTCAGTGTTATGATTGGTCAGATCGCCTGTCAAACTCCCAGTGAAGGGTCAAATAAATAACAAAATGTTTCTAGACAAATGAAATACAACGCATGTCAAATTACCATATTAAAACTTGTTTATGTGATTATTTGCCATTAATATATTTGAATATCATGTAAATAGTTTGATTAAAATTGATTAGTTATTTTCTTAGTTTCTTATATTAGTAGATGGCTAAACTGGTTAGTAGATTTTATATTAAAACATTTATTTCTGTCCAGATACTGATCTCATAAAGAGCTAAAACTTGCTTTTTTAAAGACCATGATCCATGTGGTTTCTGCACTGTGATTAAAAGTTCACGCTTTGATCTGATCTGTGGCAGACACATGAGTTCAAGAAAAAATATATAATTTTCTCATTTTTAAATTGCCTGTTTGTTTATCTCGCCCTAAAGATACTGATATAACGTCTTGCACAAACTGTCATCTGCCAAAATAGGCAAAAGTATGAATAAATTAGTTTTTTTGCTAAACACCCAGTTCACAGGTTTTTTTTTTTTAATGCATTACCTCTTTAGTCAGAGCAGTTTTTGATTTCCAGTGTGGGTGAGGTCACATTTATTTCAGCCAATCAGGTTTGCCGCGGATCTTGCGCTTGTTAATTGACATGTGATTAAGGAGTAAAACAATTATTTGCTCCAGTGAAGATTCCATCTGTCTTCAATTAGTTAGAATTGTATCATTAACTTAATATGTTATCTGCTCACAAATTTCCTCTGCTAAATGGTAGGAATGGAAATGTTCCCGCTCATTCTCACATTTCATTTTTAGCTCTCAAAACGCACACCCTCAGAGATACAGATGTGAACCTACATGTAAAATTAATCTTTCTGATACATTGTCATTCTCAATTATTAGTATTCCGACACTTCAGCTGGATTCTGGAAGCGGCGCGGTCAATGACTGCTGTCAAAAGAAATCATTGACAAAGTGTCAAATCTATATTGCTGAAGGACACAGGGAACAGCAGCCATGCAAACTAAAACTAGCCATGAAAAAAAAATCTTAAATAAATATTTATCATCTTTTATTAGAAACATTCCTCGGGAAAATTGCTTGTATTCATTATTTCAGCCCGAGATGGCATAAAACAAATGATTTTATAATGACTTCTAGGCAGTGCCAGTAATTACAGCAGTGGAACTGATTAAGTTCATCCAATAATTAAACAAATATCATTGATTTCCCACAGAGAGACAGCCCAGCTCCCAAACACCCATCATCAGCCATCCGCTCCTGCTTCCTGTTCTCCCTGAAGCAATAGGCCAATCAAATGACTGCAATTTGAGAAGTGCAATAAACGTCAGACGCATTGATATTCTGCGCAACAGTCTTTCCTGCCCCTTTGTCAATAGATAAAGATTGAAAAGAGGTGGTTTGTTGAAAAATGTATATATATATATATATATATATATATATATATATATATATATATATATATCGCAGACAGCCCTTCTGTTGTAGCAGGAATCAGCAGATCTGTTCTGTGGATATTTGCTCTGACCTACTGTTTGTAGTTGTGTGGCTGGCTCATGTTGGTCTTTCACTCGCTAGTTCTCCCCATCTGTGCGGGCAGATGGATGAACACTCCCACATAAAGTTTTCTTTGCCAATTGCCATCCTTCCTGCTTTGTAGTTAAAAGAGAAAATTGAAGCATTTTTGGATGCTTTGTATCTTCACTAAGTGGTCCAGCTATCATTTCATTGCCTCATTCATGGACATTTCAGGCTAACTAATAAAGTCTTGATTTGTCAGCTGAATGCATGCGGAATGATATCAGCCTGTGTCTTATTTGAATGGACAAGTGCATTCAAGTGATCGTCTGGGAGACTTGATCTTTAAACAAAAGCCCACACAAACGCTGACGAGTGTAATATTTAAATAGATTCTGCCTGCCGAGTCGGGGAAGAATTGCGAGCAGACTCAGAGATTTACATTCAAATATGCCACAGCAGGGCTATGTTGTCATTTGATGTAAATTTCTTCGGTCAACATTGTGTTCGGGCGTAGAAAGAGCTGTTTGGAGATGCCTCTATGCATTTCAAAGAGACTTTTAGGACAGTCTTTAAAATGATTAAAGGGATAGTTCAGCCAAATATGAATATGCTGTCATCATTTACTCACCCTCATGTTGTTTGACTTACAAAAAGAGTTGGATATTTCTGCTGCTGCTTTTTCAATACGATAAAAATGAATGGTTATCAGTGAAATTAAGAATTTTTTTTTTTTTTTTTAAATAGCACATTGTGATTGGTTAGAAGAACCAACTACATTTAGCATCATTGACACCAAACTTGTGACAAATGTAAAGTTTCCATATTTTACATACACAAAGATAGTATAGCAATATAACAAAAAACAAAAAGTCATATGAACTACATTTATTTTTTAAATTTTTGGAATTGGTCACCATTCACTTTTTATTGTACGGAAAAGAGCTGCATAAAACGTTCTTTCATCCACAGAAGAAGGAAAATGATTTCCCACAGACAACAGTTTTTTTTTTTTTTTTTTTTGTATCTCTTTATGATTGATTCTGGGAAAAAATGTAATTATCTAAAATAAAAAAATAAATGTAGTACTATGCAGAGTTTCTAGTAAAATTGCTCAAGAATTCAACCAACTCACAGTGGGTTATTAATTCAGCCCAGTACTTCCAATATCTAAAAGTATAATGTGATTTTTTCCCTTTACACATCACAAGTGTCATCCTACCATTCACAGTTTTTTTCTTTCAGGTTTTTATCTCATAAACAAGCAAGACACGTCTCCTTCTCCCAACTGCCATGAAGCTGAAATGGGCTGTGCATGTTTTTAAGCGGTGTTAATGTGTGCTGGCCTATGGAACACACATCCTTGGAGAAAACATCTCCAGACTGATTAGTGTTTAGAAAATCTAGCCACGGTCTGCACAGTCTGACTTCATATTTCACATTACATTAACCCACCAGCCCAGTAAGAGAGTACAATGAGGCTTTTCTGGGCCGGCAGTGTGTGTGTGGTACAGTGGAAGAGCTGTTATGAAGGAAAGGACACTAGAATTGGCAACAGGTCTTTGTTCTAATCAGGCTGTCTTGAATAGGCTCTTTCGTTTTCATTTCAAGGGAGATTTCACCCAAAAACAATCAATTTTGTTAGTATTTACTCACCCTATATGCTGTTCCAAAACCGTATTACTGTGTAACATACAGTACAAGATGAATTTGTGAAGAATATCCACTTTTTTTCTCCACTTAGCACTTTTGTGATGGTTCTTGAAATAATTATGCTGATTCATAAATGAATTAATCAATCTTTTGAGTCATATCTTTTGAATGAATCAGTTAAAAGGTTGAATCTGGTTTGCAAAGCTGATCTGAATGATTTGTTCATGAATGAACGTAGTCATTAACTCAATTAATTGGTTAATAGCTCAGTAAATAATGACAAAATTTTTCATCCGTTTTCATCACGTAAAGCTGAAGCATGAACGTAATGCTTTATAAGGTATGGACTGCTTTTATGATATTTTTAATAATTAATGAATGTATTTATTTTTAACCACAGCAGTCCCTATTTATTATGACTGCATTAATGAAAATATATATTTTTAAAAAATCCCTTTTTGTGTTAAGAAGAAACTTGCTAACATGATTGAAGATTATAACTGATTCTTCTTATTCTTCAGTGAACTAAACTTTTCTGGGAAACTGGGATTATTATGTGATTCAGTTTTGCAGTATTACTGTGATAACTCTTTAAAAGAAATCAGCATTTGATAGCAATTGAAATAAATTATTATTCACCTTTGTTCCGAATCACACTGTAATATTTTTAGAAATGTATTGAAAAGGGGCTAGTATATCTTTAAAGGCTTTAAAGGCTTGTTTCAAGTGTGTCTAATCCAGTCTATACTTATCTGGTTTCAAAAGAAGGACTTGCAGGTGAATCAGTGTACCAGATGCAGCCTATGAATCTTCACTCAAATATCAAAGCCATTTTGTGAGAGGCATCGCAATCTTCTTCACAAAATTTTAATCTAACCCTCTGACATATCTTGTTGTGAGGTGAAGTTCTCTCCATATGACATCAGTTTGCTCTGGTGGCATATTTGTTTTGCGCAAATGACTTATATGCTGAAATCCGAAGGACAGAAACAAAATGATATTTCCATGCGTTACGCTCGATATTCACTTGACCTCAATGTGTATTGACTTTGTGCACTGGGGCGAGACAGAACTGACCAAACAAAATGCACAAAAAATGCTTTGACCTTTTACTGTCCATGTCCAGATCTGGGACAAAACGATTGAACTCTATATCTAAGAACACAAAAGCGTGCATAATGTATTTAAAAAAAAAGTGCATATTGTATAAAATACAGTATTTTCCTTGAAAAAAAAACTCAGCTTTATTGTTCTCACAGTCAAACCCTCAGAGCAGACAGCAAAGTCTGTGAGCATTTTTTGTATTCTGTGAACATTCAGCTTTGCCTCTGAGTTGAAATAAGAAGTTATTCATGTGTTCTATTTGTTTATTCATCTATTCATTATCAACTCGTCCTTTTTTGCTGCATCAAATTCAGTTTTCCCACACTTTGTGTTATTCATCAGCAGGGTCGGAGAATAACAGAATATTGTTTGTTTTAGAAAAAAAAAAAAGTGTTTTAGATTCAAAGGAACTCAAGTGTGTTATTATTGGATCTTGAAGTTTCCCAAAAATGTTTTATTGTTTAAAAGTGTCGCCTCTTTTTCTCTCCATTTTACCAGTGATATTGCTGATATTTAAGTGACACATAGTAGATGTTTAAATGCCCCCAAAATGTTATTCATTGTATTTAAATGTTGCCTCATTATCTCTCCATGTTGCTGGCAAGATTGCTGATATTTAAAATATTTAAATGTGTCAAATAGTAGATGTTTGAACCCACCAAAATGTTGTTATTAAGTGTTGCCTCATCTTCTCTCCATTTTATACTTAAGATTCCTGATATTTTCCTGACATTTAAGTGTCACATAGTAGACAAAAAGAAAAAAAAAGTTGTTTTATTGTTTGTAAATGTTCTCCATTTTTTCAAAATATTGAGGCTAGTCGCCTAGTGTTTTTCTCTCATCATTATTTGCCTATGAAATTAGCATTCTCATGAACTGGATTAGTGTACTCGTTCCATTGCCATTGTGCTGTTTTTCTTGCTATTTGACATGGTGCCCCCCTGGGTGTGGTGCTGCCCCCTTCTAGACATGGTGCCCCCGGACACGTGCCCAAATACCAATTGTTAATCCTGCCTTCAGGACAGGAAGCCCACCAACATTTTGCTCCTGCTTTATGAATTTTTTAATTAATTATCTGTAGCAGAACATTTTTTTTTTGTAGTAGCCCTATTGTCGCAAGTTAAACCGGTTTAGAAATGCATTTTACCCCAAACTTTACAACCTCCAGCTTGTTGCTGGTCACTGAGCCAGTCAAATTGTTAGACCAACAAGATGTTGAAATCACCATACTGAAGATGAGAAGACATCTGTATATTTAGATAAGGCACAAACCATTTCAGAGCAGAATGGCAGCCGTTCAGTGCACAGGCACACGGTGGTTTAAAAAGCAAGAAGCCTTTGAAGTTTGATTATTCAAATTAAAGCTGGCAGAGTTAAATGTGAGAAAAGTGAACTGGAAACTCAAAAACTAAAAAAAAAAAAAAAAACTATTGAAGGGAAGGAAAGCCCAAAAAAGGCTTTTATTTTAATTAGGTATTTTTTTATTGAACAGACAGCATTAGCAGTACAAATACAACGCTTGCATGTGCAAAGTTGACACTTTTCTTTCCCAGTTGTGCGCTATCCAGCCTACAGAGCCAAGAAACCCTGAAAGGGATTAGATAAATGTTTTCCGGGAATATTTTAAGGAAACGCACAAGTCGTGCAGGGGCAGTCAAGCTTGAAATTGAGTGAAATCACATATTCAGGCAGACATGTTGGATCACATACACACTTATTGTCAGCCTCTAGTGATCGCCCTCCCTCCTATGTCCTCTAGCCATTCTTATATCACCAGAATGAAGGAGCAACTCATGGGCTAGAATCGTGAAGTGCCGACTATCGCAAGGCAATTCAAAGGTCACTGCTTTTCAAATCGGATCATAATTTGCAGTGCACACCTTTATGGTAGAGAGACCTTCGGACTGAAGAATCAATTATGTTGCAAAAGAAACAGTGGAGGATAAAAAAAAGAGGACACATTTATATCATTAAAATCCTTTTGAAGAGGAAGAATGAAATCTCAGGGGACTTCCTGGGGGGTGATGTTCTTGAGAGAAAATGAAATTTCTATCCTGGCAAACATCATTGCAGTGCAGGTTTAGAGCCCAGCCTCCACACAACTCAACTTTCAATAAAATTTGCATTGCATATATTTATATATGACCCTGGACCACAAAACCAGTCTTAAGTGTCAATTTTTCGAAATTGAGATTTATACTTTGTATTATATTTTCGCCATTTCCTTGCTTTTTTGCCTTTGGTGGCACTAATGGCACATAAATGACACTTCAGCTGTAAAGGCAGGGATAAAAAGAATAGCTTTAAAGAAATGCAGATGAATACAAAGAACTACATGAATACCATTTGCTGTCATCTAAACCAACATACCTGTCCTTTCATGTGGTGCAGCTGCTCTTTTAAAGACTTAAGCTCTCTATCTGTCTTCACTGTACAGCTCAAAGTATCCAGACTGCTCAAATAAAGAATGATAATGCTCCATGAAGAAGCTGCAGCCTTATTCACAGAGACTTCATTATAGACATTCCTTATGGACGAGGTTTTAGCATATTTCTAAAGTTGTCTTTTTGTGCGTAGTGATCCAGTTTAAACAAGCCTGAGCAGCTATAGTTCTCCAACTTCCATTTACCTAATTTTCTTTTCGGAACACTGCTTCAAAATAATCTAAGCCCACCATGCTATTAAACAACAGTAATAACAACAAGTCCTTGTTCATTGTGCCATATCTGTCAGTTGCAGTGCACTGTGGGTGCCAGGAGACAAATTGGTGAGCCCAAATTATCCAGCAATACCCTCATACTTATGTTCTACAGAGACAGAACCCAATATATAGAGTAATGCAGGAAGAATCAATAAACACCTTTAGGCTTTTCAACTGTTCTGTTCTGAACAAGCATGACTGTTATCAACTGCAAGGTCAGAATTTTTGCTCTTTTAATCGCATTGGACATTTTGGCCCACCAGTGGATTAAGCTTTTCAGAAAAGGAATATCCACAGACTTAAGAGGTGAATATATAAAATCCAAAAATGCATATATCATTCATTCAGTGTTGCGTAGGATGGTGTATGTTCACTATAATCCCAGGACAGGGTTTGTGGGACACAGAGAGCTACACATGAAAACAACATCATACATTATTCTTCAAAGAAAGAAATGAAGGGCATTCTCTCTAGACTGTATCTCTTCTGCCACTGTGTTATTCATCTTGACAAGCAATGTTTAATAGCAGTTTGCTACTCAGCACTTAATATTCAGGAAGTGGCACATTCATTTTCACAGATATAAAGATTTTAACCATTTTAAACTACATAAAATGACAAGAATGCATGTGAAATCTGTGAAAATGACGTTAACACTTTTGGTCCGGAAATATGATGAATATTATGTATGTATGCTTAACTTTCTATCCATCTATCTATCAAAGAATTCTGGGAAGATTCCACAACAGTTTCCACAAAAATATTAAGCAGTAGTAATAATAATAATAATAATAGTAGTAATAATAGTGCTGGGCAACAATTAATAGTGATTAATCATATCCAAAATAATAGTTTGTGTGTACATAATATATCTGTGTGTGTGTGTGTGTGTGTGTGTGTGTGTGTGTGTGTGTGTGTGTGTGTGTGTGTGTGTGTGTGTGTGTGTGTGTGTGTGTGTGTGTGTGTGTGTGTGTGTGTGTACTTATTATGTATATATAAATACACATGCATGTATCTTTAAGAAAAAATTGTATGTTTATATATGAAATATATTTATATATAATATAAATGACATGAAAATACATATATATATATATATATGTGTGTGTGTGTGTGTGTGTGTGTGTGTGTGTGTGTGTGTGTGTGTGTGTAAATACATTTAAATATTTTCAAAATATATACTGTATGTGTGTCTTTATATATATAATAAATATACACAGTACACACACATATTACATAAACAAAAACTTATTTTGGATGTGATTAATCGCGATTAATCATTGCCCAGCACTAAATAATAATAATAATATTTCTTGAGCATCAAATCAGCATATCATAATGATTTCTAAGATAAGATTTCTAAGCAGTAATGGCAGCTAAAAATTCAGCTTTGCCGTCACAGGAATAAATTATATTTTAAAATATATTAACATAAAGAATACTTGTTTTCAAATTTCAATTTCACAATGTTTTACTGTATTTTTTATTAAATACATGCAGTCTTAGTGAGCATAAGACTCCATAAAACGAGGGACAGTAAATTTGTATCTTAAATTTAAATACATTTTTATTGTCAAGGCCGATAGCCTCGTGGGCAGCGTGCCGACATATAGAGCTGTTGCGCTTCAGGTGTCCTGTGTTCGAATCCTGGCTTGTGGACCTTTCCTGATCCTGTCCTCTCCTCTATTTCTCCAACTTTGCTTCCTGTCTAACTACTGTCCTATCAAATAAATGGCAAAAATAAATCTTAAAAAAAAAAAAACATTTTCATTGTAATAAAAAAATTATATAAATTATTTTCACACAATAAATATTGCCATAATATATAATATTGCTCTTTGTTAATATCATCATTCCTAGAAACGTATAAATTCACATTTTTTCTAATAATTTTTCATGCTTTAAGATTGAAAGGTTGGGTCTGGAACAAGGGTAAAGTAATAAAACCGCACAAATTCACAAAGCACTAAAAATAAAAGGTGACCTTCATATAAAAAAATGAAAAAGGAAAAGTTGAAATCTGTGACTTTGTGTGAAGCTGTAGAAAAACTGCCCTTGCCTCATTGTATCTGCAAAGTAGTTATATTCTATATGAGTGGTTTTAAATGTAAGCTTTAATATGAAAATGTAATTTCTTTATATAGTTTCTTTGAAGTAACAAGAGAATGGTGCTAGACATTAAAATGAAATAAAACTGGTTTGCATAAATTCCATTTTCAATTAGGCAGGGAAGTGAGAGAGAATATTGGGGTGAGGTGAGGAGCAATATTTTTAGACAAAGCCAGCCAGTAGTGTCAGGACCTGCATAAGTAGTTCCCATTTCTTCTGTCTCAGATGTCTCAGAACTTCACGACCCCCACAGCCCCTGTACCGTCGATGCGGTTGCCAAGGAAACGGGTGTCAGGCTTAGATGAAGGGTGTTGGAAATAGACAGGGACTCTCAGGTCTGCTGCACCCTCTGTTCTGTGTCTCCCATTAGGTGTGGTCCGCACCGGCATTGCACTAAAGATAAGGACATGCATTATGAGTTTGTGTGCTGTTTTGCCCAAAAAAAACAGGGTCTTCTTTGCCCCCGAGGAGACATTTTATGAATTCAGCGGTGACAGAAGCGGACTGTGAATCAGTCCACTGAGTCGCCAGATCATGTAACCACTCAATAAACTGCCAAAAGTCCAGCTGGCGATATCCCAGGGCTCCCGGGCAACTGCCGTAAATTAGTGCCCAATCCCACTCCCTGCTGACTGAGGAACAGTGTTTAGACTCTGTGTACCCACTGGCAAAAGCAGCCCACCTGCGCACATGAGCCCAGGTCTGTGGCATTTCATCAAAGCTGACGGTAGGAACAGGGCAAATGTTGCTTCGCTAGGGCAACAAAAGGTTCCCGCTTTCACTTAAATGGCTTCAGCTGTGGGTTTTAGCCAACATGTATGTGGAGAAAGAACTGTGTCCAGTATTGCTCATTGACTATTTGGCTTGATACTAGGTGCGTTCACATGGAGCATTGTAATCGGTTTAAAAGTCCAATCCGAATGAAAATGCTCCATATAAACATCTCAAAAATGTCCAAAACAAATGAAATTGTAATCATTTTGAGAGGACTGGGATAAACATTTCTATAAACCGAACAAAATTAAAATCCTGCCATTAAACCGATTACTTTGCGTCTACGTCATCACGTCAAGAGGTTGGGTCGTCAGAACGTGAACGTGATGTCAGCAACGGTACATTCCGTGATTTGGGGACACCAACACTACAGTAGAGACTGGGTAATAGTGGAGTTATAAAGTAAAAATTTCAATTATACAGTTAAAAACACATTACAATGGAGAACACTTGCTGTGTTATGAACTATCTGCTCTCATGGCCAGAGTGAAAAATGCATCTGAATGAAACAACACAATGATGATAATGAAAGTATAGCTCAATGAAAATAAACAACTTGACCAAAATTTGCCTTTGTCATTTGTATTTATTACAGAGTCATAATTTCCAATCTGCTTGAATTTATAAGTGCTCACGCAATAGTGTACGAAAACACGCTTGGAAATGTTATGTGATATAGTTCGTTGCAATCACTCTCCGTGTTCATAAAGCAACGCTCCTTTGATTCATTGTTCAGCAACTCTTGGTAAGGAATCGTTTATTTGTTCCATTTAAGTACAGTAAAACTTCGTAATATCAGAGAACAATTTTTTCAGAGCTGCATTACAGAGGTTTGTAGCCTACTGTTATTTTATCCCTTAATGCTTTAACATTAAGAAATTAGGGTGATATGATGATATGTGTTGATCAACTGGCGGAGATCAAGCTATATTGGTTCTGTGTGTGGTACAATAAAATACGGTATGATTTCGTGTTCTGGCCACATGACTAGTGCTTGATTGAATGCAAGGGATTCAAATATTAGCCGTTTATTCTAAGCAAGTGCAAGCAGCTATTAAAAATATTAATGCAAATTTTTTCCTCTGGTGATTTGTATTTGTTGTCATGTAGGCTACTTAGCGTGTCCCAAAATTGAAAGCACCGGCTACATGTAAACACCATATCAGATTAGATAACGTCTCATGTAAACAGTCCACTGAATCTTTCAATCGGAATTAATTTAATTGGAATGACAAAAAAGTATACATGCAAACGTGGCTACTGAGAGTGATGGAGGCCATCAATACATTAGCATGGGTGTAGACGGCCATGTTGTGAGGCTCTGCCATCTTCTTCCTTTAATGTTTCTGTGCTGGTTTATTGTCGCTGGATAGCCGATTTGATTCTGTGAAAACAAATTATAGTTTAATTTAATTGTAAATTATAGAAGTCAATCTGTCTGCTTGACTAATTGTCTTAATTGTCTTCAACCTAAATATTTGTTTACTGGATTCTTTCAGCTCTGTCATTTGATGAAATTAAACGATATATCTAGTCACTTTTGTTTTCTTTTTTCTTCACCATTTCCCTTTCCTCTGAATTTGCCTTTTGTTTTATTTTTCATTTCCTTTCCTCTCTTCCATTTTTCTTAGTTTTTCATTTGCCTTTTGTCTTTTAAATCCTTCTCACTTTTATTTTTCATTCATGTTTTTCTTTTCTTTTCAAACCTTAAACCAGCCTAAGCTGATTTTCTGGCCTTGCTTTTTGGGGGTTCTGGATATTTTGTCAACTGGTCAGGCTGGGAGACCAAGCTAAAGACCAGCACTGTAGGAAACTGGTTTAAAGCAGGTTTTTTTTTTTTTTTTTTTTTTTTTTTTTACTTTTCTTTCTTTTCTGCTCACTCTTTATCCTTTCTTTAACTTTTCTTTCATATTTTGCTTTTTTTTACTTTATTTTTTAATCATTTTGTTTAAATTTATTTTATTTTTTTTCAATCTCTTCACTTCTCATTTCATGTATTCTCCATTTCTTAGATTTTCTCTTTGGATTTCTCATAGCCTTGTAATGCAGATCATTTAAGCTGGTTTGCTAGACTTATCTGGTCTCCCAGCCTTGTTAAACTGGTCTGTTTGCTGATTTAAGAAACTGATTTAAGCAGGGTCTTTTTTTTCAGCTGGGTTTTTCCTTTCCTTTACCTTTTTTAAGTTCACTCTTATTCCTTTCTTTTGTATACTGCACTGTTCTTTTTTATTCTCTTCTGTTCTTCCTTACTTTTCTTTTCTGTTCTTCTCTTCTCCTTTTTCCTTTCTATTCTTTTCACGATGATCATAGGGTTGCAGTAATTCTGTACCAACAGGACTCAACAGAACAACAGGCAACATTGTTTATGCGCCGCTTTTCATGCTGGGTTCTCTAATCATCCTTTTATTTCTCTGGATCTCAGCGTTACTAATTATTCAAAACTCTTTTTGGTATCGACAGGCATAGGACAATTGCTTCTCCAGTCACACGTTTTAAGCAAACACTCTTGTCACGCTTCAAATACAGAGCAGTCAGTAGCCATTTAGGGGGTAATAAAACACTAGATCCCAGAGGAAAAGTGCTCGGCACTATTGGCAGAGGAAGCCGAATCTCAATACCTCTCTCTCTCCACCACATCCCCTTTCTTGCTGGCGTCCTGCATCTGCCAAGCAGCTGAAACTTTTGCACCATCATGGAGATGTCAACAGTATTACAGGCCAAGCGGCACAGCCACCTCAGCGACAACCATCAAATCCCTCTGAACTCCATCCAAATCCATCTATCTTCCTAAGCTCCCCCACATGGCCAGTAGATAGTCGGCTTGGGATGTGGGTCTTGGCTAGAGAGTTCTCCTCTCATCTCTGTAAGCTTGGAAAGCTCTGAAGGGCACGTTAGGGCCAGCAGCACTGCTTCTTTACCTGCATTTGAACCTGCCATCCTGCTGGGATGCAAACGTCTCCTCTGAGACACTCTTGCCCATTTTGTCTGGCTTTACTGTCTGTCTCACTTCTGCTCTTCTGACTCACAGGTGCTGGGTGTCACTTTCATCTCAGCCTCCTACCTTTTATTAACTCATAACTGGGTTGCTGTGTGCCTCACTGCTGTTCATACACACTGATAAAATACCATATACGCTGTGACATCACGCTGACCTCTTGTCACAGATTTGCCGTGTGTGAAGTTAAAGCGAAGATGCATTGTGACGGCTGCACAACCAAAATAACGTGCTATCAAGCTTATTTCAGAGCTCATATTAACATGGTATAGTATTGACAGTGTTCACCTAACCAACAAAGTGCTGTATAATAGGAGCACAGCATAAGCGTAGGTGCGAGTAGTGTTGGCACCAAGCCTATTTTTTGTTAAATGAAGCTTGGAGAACTCTGAAGAAAATATAGTAAAAATGCAGTATAAACCTATATTTCAAAATATATATTTGCAATATAGGCTTTCGGGAAGCAAAATAAAAGACTAGATTGAACTACATTTCATTTTTACATTTTTGGTAGAAGCTTTTATCCAAAGCATGTGTTTTCTGGGAATCAAACCTTGGTGTTTCTAGCGGAGTGCTCGACCAACTGAGCAACAAGAACACCATATACTGTCACATTCACACAAATAATTTATATTCAGTGAATCTCAAGCTGAATCATTTAAGGAATTTCAATTTCAGAGAACTTTATTGGCATGATTGTTTTATGTAGAATATTGCCAAAGCATCAATATATACCATGAAAAGTGACATAAATTCATTCATTGTCTAAAATTGATAAAATAAATACGTTTCACACAATAAAAAATAAGATTAAAAAAATAAATAATAGAAAAAGACAAGATTTTCACAGGTTAAATCATTATGCAGATTTTATATATATATATATATATATATATAGAATATTGCCTACAGTCTCAATACATGGAATAGATTAAGATAAATAAATAAAAATTAACAATAAATGATCATAATAATATTAATAATTATAATGCCAACTTCTGTCATGAAACTCTATATGGCACAGGCTGATGTGTTGTTAACGCAAACTGATGATATTTACATACATAAACTGATTGGTTCATGTTGCATACACAGCCAATGAGCTTGCTACTTTACATTTAAATGGCCAGCTGGCATTCACTAGATCATTTCACAGCACACTTTCAGAGTTACTTTGAAACCCTCCACCTTCCCTAGCTCCATCTGTATAGATCTACTATGGCAGTTCCTGTACTTGCTTTGCAGCAACAATATTCTACAACAACAGCAATAACCAACAGCAGCAGCAATTCAGCAGCAGCGTAGCATAGCTATTCCACCAAGACCAAATATATTAACACTGTCATATCCATTATCGTGGTAAAATCTTCTGAGAGTTGCCATGAAAGAAAAAGGTTTAGGCAGTATAGCTATATTTCGGTGTTTGGGTTCCATTCTATGTTAACTGGTAACTTAAATTGCAAATTTGTTAATTTTCATTGGCTTCTGACAATCATTTTATAATTTATGTCTATTGTTAGATCAGTAACACATCACAAATGCTCTCAGTGTTAAATCACAACATTAGCCTGTATGCTGTTGCATGGCTTGTGCACTGCTTCTATGCGCGGCGTGAAACAGGCCTCAAACTGGCCTCGGATCCAACCCTCTGCGGCTTGGCTCTGTGGGGGTTGGTGGAGCGTTTGTGTTCAAGGAACTGTGGTGAATGATTAATTGTATAGAGAGCTGTGAAAATCACTTTGTTAATTGTGTGGGAGGCTGAAGGAATAACATGCAGAGATTTTCTCCTTCAAAAACAGCTTCTACCCGACTGCTTTGCTTTACAGTTTTGCAGCTGTCCATATAAATCTACGTTCTGAAAGCGTACTCCGTGTACTCATGAAAAACAATTAGGAATAAGCTACTTGTAATTTCAGCATATTTGCTGGAAAAAGAATAACTCAACATGTGCATCATAAAGCATATTTATCAAGACAGAGAGCATATGAAGAGCACCAACAATTTGTATAGGTACACAATTCATCAAAGGCAATTGTTGCAAAGCAATGCTCATAAATTCCTGCACTCTCTGATGTATGCATAGAAATTCTCTCGAGGTAGAGTTATGGCTAGGAAAAGATGCCTTAGTGTACCTCTTCAGTTCACAGTACTTCAGTCTTTGACATGAAACAAATAGGTGTCCTTATACAGCCATTTATAGCCTGTCCTGAATAGAGCTCCTCAGAAAAAATATATAACATTGTATCCGTGTGTAAATGCAGTTTGGATGGAGGTGGGAGCTCATTTACTGTGCTGTCTGATGATTGATATTGCTTACTGAGTGTACAGCTTGAATATCACCTTTTGTGCGAGAGTGCACAGATGTAAAAACAGGTACTGCGAATGGATGATTCTTGCAACTATAAAAAGTCAAAAAGATTTGTCAAGCACCACTGAAATCGCTCACAAGATAGTGGTTTTAATCAGACTCATAGGGTTAGTGAATCATTCAGAGACATTAATGAGTTCACAACTGACTCCCTCACTGAATGCTGAGTCTTTTACGATTGGGTCCATTTTGACATGTTCACCAAACACACCACAAGCCATGCTATCCGATTGGCGAATGAATGACTCTTGCAATCTGGTTCTTTATAATGAGTCAAAAAGATATGTGAAGTACCACTGAAATCGCTTACAAGATAGTAGTTTGAATCAGACTCGTACAGTCAGTGAATCAATCGGAGCCGTTAATGAGTTCACAATTGACTCCCTCACTGAACCCTGAGTCACTTTACAATTGGGTCTATTTTGAAATGTTCACCAAACACAGTAGAAGCCGTGCTGTGAAACTGGCAAATGGATGACTCTTATGAACTGTTTTTTTATATAGCCTAAGTCAGTGAAAAAGACTAATGAAACACCTTTAAAGGTGCCATAGAATGGAAAACTGTATTTAACTTGGCATAGTTAAATAATAACAGTTCTGTACATGGAAATGACATACCGTGAGCCTCAAACACCATAGTTTCCTCCTTCTTATATAAATTTCGTGAATAAAAAAGACCACTGAAAAATAGGCAAATCAGAATATAACAGCAACTGTGACGTAACAGTCGGATCACTATGCCCCCAATATTTGTATAACGTCTACCCGCCGATGTTCTAGGCCAGCCGCCAGCCGAACCTACACAGCCGAATAATCAGAAGTTCTGCAGATATTGTAAAGAAACAAGCGAGGACAACAGCGATAATGGCAGATCATGGAAATAAATGTTATGTTCCAGGCTGTGCAGGGGATGTGAAGTGCAGGGATGGGTTGGTGTCTGTATTCAGAAAGGCACGGAAAGAAAATAATGCGTTCTAATAAAATAATGCGAGCCACTAAATGGTTAATGGTTAGCTTGTTAGCAGTAGTCTTTTGCATTACAGTACATAAGATTTCACTTACCACATAAACAGAGTAAGGAGAGATGACTGAGGATGATGGCGAATGATTTACAGATCCTGAGCACCACTGACAAGCATCTGATCTTGTAAAATGTGTGGTAAGTACTGCAGCTCCATAGTATAAACAGAGTACATGCGATTGCGAATCTCAAAAGTGAAAGTGAAACTATAACGCTATCGACCGATCGTTCAAAAGCAGTTTCAGTGCCCTGTTTATTAATAGCGGCTCCCTGATGCCCGCATTTTATATACAGTATAATTACCCGACGATATAATTGCGAGAGAAAGTATTGAAATATATATTTTCCTCCCTGTGTTTCTTCCTGCTGTGAGCTACTGAAATGAGTGAAACAATCAGAGCAGAGCTCAACACTGAGCCGCACTTAGAAACAGCCAATCAGAGCAGAGCTCATTATTATTCATGACCCTTCCAAGTAAACCAATAACAAACCATTTCATTCTAGGGAGAAATCCTAGGGTTGTAAATGCACATGTAAAACCGTTTCTGGAGATTTTTTGCGCTTACCTAAGCCACAAATTTTAAGTCCTGTTTCCCTATGTCTTGTGGTTCCCTCCCTCTTGTGCCCATATTTGGTTAGTTCCTGTCCACATTTAGGTTATGAGTTTATTAGTCTCCAGCCATGTGTCTTTAATTATCTACCGCATTGGCCTGAATATAAGACAATGTTTTTTTCTTGGAAATGCATCTGAAAAAATGCAGTCGTCTTATATTCGGGGTCTAGACATGTCAATAATACACCCACAACTATAGGTGGCGCCAAAAATGCATAAAACGAGTGTGAAAGAAAAGCTTACTGCAGCAGGAGTCATGACTGTCATGTTAGCCTGATGGGACCAAACTTCCACTGTAAGTGATTTTAAAACATAAGACTGTACCCAGATTTAATAATAATTTGTTACATTTATATAGCGCTTTTCTGGGTACTCAAAGCGCTTTACATGAAAGGGGGGAATCTCCTCAACCACCACCAGTGTGCAGCATTCACCTGGATAATGCGATGGCAGCCATATTGCGTCAGAACGCCACCACACACCAGCTTATTCGTGGAGAGGAGACAGAGTGAGGAAGCCAATCATTGTATGGGGATGATTAGGAGGCCTCAATGGTCAAAGGCCAATGGGCAAACACCCCTACTCTTTTTCGAAGGACATCATGGGATTTTTAATGACCACAGAGAGGCAGGACCTCGGTTTAACGTCTCATCCGAAGGACGGGTTTGAATTTGAAGACTACAATAAGATTTCACTTCTACTGATAGTAAAATTTTGGTAGGCTACTATGATAGCCTAAATGTTATATAATTAAGATGGGCTACCTGTTATTTTTATGGTATATCAAAAAGTGTATATTTTTCAATGTCATTGTTGGTACATTTTACCAGCATTTGCCATGCTTTCAAAACAAAAATTAAAATAGGAAAAATATGCAATATGAAAATAATTAACGCCACCATCAACCCGCTGTTCTGGCTCGGGGCCAACTACCATCGCCCCATGGACCTGCCAGACACCACCGGACTAAGTTGGAGAGAAGGGATCTACTGGTGTCTGGAGAGTGTCCGGTCCCGTGTCAGAACCAGCCCACCTCAGTACCGCCTACAGTTCGTAGGTCAAGTCTGTCAGCTGTTCGTCAGTCAAGTTTGCCAACAATTCATCTTTCCAGTCCATCTTTCCAGCTGCGGCTAACCCAAACCCGCTGGCCACTCAGTCAAGTTTGCTGGCCGTTCATCTGTCTAGCCTGCGGCTCTGAAGTCATGCCCACCGCCGTCCGCGGCTCCAAAGTCATACCTGCCACCTTGCATGTGCCCCTAGGAATGCTGGTGGAATATGAGGCAATGTCGTGGGCTCCAGTTCCAAAGCCTCCGCTGGTCCCGTCCAGCTCTCCATCGTCTCCAGAGTCTCCTTCGTCTCCGCTGGTCCCAGCCAGCTTCGCTCCTCCAGAGTGCCCTCCAGTTCCTGCTCCTCGTAAGCGCCATTCCAGAGCGCCCTCCAGTGGCACGCACCAAGTGTCTGCTCTAGCCCCTGTCCAGAGCCCCTGTCCAATTTGATGTTGAGGAACGTTGTTTTTAAAGTATTCCACAATTTTTTTTACACTCTTTCACAGATTGGAGAGCCTCTGCCCATCTTTACTTCTGAGAGACTCTGCCTCTTTTACTAAGTTACTGTGGGCGACGCTCCTCTCGTTACTTTATCTTAATGCAATACAAGTTTAAAAATCCTTCAATTTATTCCAAGCGCGCTGTCTACTTTTTTTCTGGGCAATGAGCGATGCCCGTTCGCGAATGATTCATTCTTTTGAGTCAATTCTGTTCAAAGGCTTGATCAAACCAGTAGGCAGACCAGTTTCCAGTTTCCAGTCATCTGAAGTGGTTCTCACTCAGAGTTGTAACATCAGGAGCGTTGAAGACGTGGCTTTGGATCAACAGTCAGTTGAAAGCAAATCTGCAAAGGCTATGGTTTGCTATGAAGATCTTAATTAGATGAACACCGCGTGTGCTGTCGGTTCCACAGGTATAGATTCGATTACAATACACGATACCACTATGACATTACCAGTTTGTTGTACATGTACCTTACACATTAAATACATTGTATAATTTATTCATTAAATAAGCTGTCACAGAGTATGAAATGAACACCCGCATTTTGCAGAACAGACGGAAGAAGATCAGTCAATGTGCATTCGTTTCGTTATGTTCAGATGTTCTGTAGCGGTCATGTGAGGAGTTTTCACTCTTCTCCGTGTCAGAGGTTATATACATTTATAATACATAATTAAACTTTAAAACATAATTTAATTTAACTCAGTGATGCAAATCAGAATTTGTATAAGCTGTTACTCCAGTTTTCAGAGTCATATGATCTTCAGAAATCATTCAAATATATTGATTTATTATCAGTGTTGTTGAAAAAAAAAAACAGCATATGCTGATTAGGTATGTTTTGAAGCTTGTATGCTGGTTTATGCTGGTCATGTGCTGGTCTTGAGCTGGTCGGACCAGATTAGGACCAGCACATGACCAGCTTAAACCAGCTCAAACCAGCATCCCATGCATCAAAACATACCATACCAGCATATGCTGTTTTTTTCCAACAGGGAACTGTTTTGCTGCTTAATATTTTTTGGAACCTGTATATTTTGTTCAGGGTTCTTTTATGAATAGAAAGCTAAAAAAGAACAGCATTGATAATAAATCAGGCTGATAAAAATTCTGATTTGCATCACTGAAATAAATTACATATTAAAAAAAAAAAGTATTTTGAATGGCAGTGTGTGTATTTATATATGTATGTATATAAAATTGTATTTAAATATATATATATATATATATATATATATATATATATATATATATATATATATATATATATATATATATATATATAAATAAATAAAAATATACTATATTCAGTATATGATCCAAATTAACTAGTAACTAACTACTTGAGTAGTTTTTTTATCCGATACTTTTTACTCTTACTCAAGTAACTATTCAGACTATTACTTTTACTTGAGTAAATATTTCTTCAAGTACTTCTACTTTTACTTGAGTATGGTTTTTGGGTACTCTACCCACCTCTGCTCATGTGATTTGAAAGTCTTTTAGTTTTCATTTTATTAAAATTTAAAAAAAACTTCCCAACATTTCCAGAATTCGGGTTGTAAAACTGAAGATGCATAATGGTAATAATTTCTAAAAACCATTCAAATATTTGACAAATAATTATAGATATATTCTTAAAGCATCACATTCTATACTAAAATGTCACTTCATTAATAACTGTTAGAAGCTAAATTAGAAAACTATACACTTAATGATCTGAAGCTGAACTTAGAAAGTCTTTTGGTTCCAAAATGTTTCATTTTAGGAGGCATATAGCTCCGTAGTAATTTTTTTTTTAGTCTGGAGCCCTGAGAAATGCTGACATTTCACTTACACTCCTATACATATACAACAGTTCAAAAAGCTTGTGTTCATTAGCGAAGTAATGAGCACTGAGTTATGATGGAGTTTTAGAATTCACTCCATAAAGCCAATCTTTGCCAAAGAAAAATACCTCCTTGTCAAAACCGGGAGGAAATATCACAGCCATATTTCATATTTTATTAACATAATTTTGAAGTCGCCCAGGGCTAGATTTGTATTTATACTGCGTGAGCGCCCTGGCTGAATCTCAGCTGAATTAAATTCAGTGCCTCAAAGTAACTGTGACATTTTGGCTGCATAAATATTATCCTCACCCTCGTGAACACTGATTAATTACAAGGCCTCCATAAACTAAAAGGCAACAGTTGCTGGTGTGTTTGCTATTTTATTGGCTTTCCTTCAGTTTTTCATTTTTCACAGTCTGTGTTTGTGGTCTCTGAGAACTGCCCAATTAATGTAATGCGCTCAAGTCTTTAATGCCCACTCTATTATAAAGCAGTTAAAGATTCCTTTCCATTCATATTTTGCCTGTGCAACCTCACCTGATCTTTCTGGAGGCTTTTCTTCCATGCATATTTAACTGCATGGGTCTGTACAGTACAGTGAGAGAGAGTCGGCTTCTTTCTCTAGTGTACCGAATGCCAATCAGTTTGTTCAAAATCAAACGGATGGAACAAAAACTTCTGCTGTTATTAAACAGAGCCTATAATCATGTCAATCAGACTGAGGTTAAACTATAGAAATTCACACTCAGATGCACAAGTTTAAGAGCAAAGTGGGGTTTAACAAATCCAAATCTCTCAAAGCTGCTCTCGTAATTCAACAGTGTAATCTGCTGTCACATTCTGATCATGTCGTGTTACTTCTGCTTCAAAGGCTCAGTACAATTGGTGTATATAAAAAGTCAAAGTTGTTTTGGTGATTTCCGTTCTACATTCTCTCAAGAGAACATAAGAATTTGTAGAAAGTCATAATTTAAATTAAATATATAATAGGACCGTCAAATGAACCTGGGCACAATTAATTATACTTTAACTTAAAGCAACATCTTAAAAAATGCAATGCCATAGAATACTACAATATATGCTTATACTGTACATATTACTTATTATTCTCTGAAATATTGCAAAAGCTTTGTTTTCTTTAAACTCTCTCTCTCTCTATATATATGTGTGTGTGTGTGTGTGTGATTAATCTGTTTAACATTTTTAATGGAGTGACAGCCGTAATAATTGCTGCACAAAAATATATGCAAATTAATAAATGGCAGCATTGTTCAATCATCTTATGGAAGGATTGATAGGCTAGGAGGTGTTTCTGGAAATAGAACCTCTGAGAGGTAAATATGTGCTCTGTCTGTCTCTGCGTGCGTGCGTGTGTGTATGTGTGTGTGTGTGTGTGTGTGTGAGAGACGAAACTAGAGGTTATCAGTTGATGTAGGAGCTTCACAGCAGGTCAAGATGACTTTTGCCACAAACCCATAGATCTAGGTGCTCATTTCTACTATTCTGAGCCATTGTAAGGACAAGGCATTTGCTAGACCCTGTTTAGACAGGCTTCTGTCATCTCATCTGCCCTAAAATCTGCTATTAAGCTGTCAGCCCCCTTAAAAATTTATGATTATGTGATCTCTCTGCACATTTGCCGAATAGCACTGTAGTAAGCCATCTGAATATTCCTTTTAATAGGTAATAATAAACTTTAACTCTATAAACTCCATTTGTCACATTAGGTGTTCGTCACTCTAGTATATAGGAACACAATAGCACAATCTGCAATATCAGTGGCAACACTCATAAGCATATAACTCAAAACTCGGCACTCATAAGAAAATAATTTCATTATCCTGTTATTTGAGTGTGCTTTTCAGTGTAAACAGAGATTTTAAACATTTTATGCACATTATGCCTACATTCACATATTTAAATTTGGAGGAGCACTTTGCGTGTATAATGTGGAATTTTTCATTTATATATGTACATATATGAATATCAAAACAATAATTTCATTGTTCTCATATCCATCTCAAGTTGAAGCTCATCTCTTTTGTCTATTTTTCTCTGTCATCCACAGGCACTCTGTAAACTCTCATGGTTGGTGCTTTTTCGTCGTGCAGAGAGTTTGCCAATTAGTGTCAGTGGTATAATAGTGTTGAACACTGAACTGATGTCAACGAGTGTTCTAACATGAGTGTTTTTATTGTGCATTTGGGAAATAACCAAGTGGGAGGCAGATGTTATGGTATGCACTGTAGAACGGTTCTGACTAAGCAAACTAGTGTGGGTGGGATGGAGGCCTTAATGTGGGTCACGACCAGTAGTTTAAAACACTTCATTATGACGAGTGTGAGTTCAAGGCAACAGTCGTCATTAAGGAATGTTAACATTGACTTCTCTGGCAGAAAGATGATTGTGGTTTTGAAATGTAAGCACAGCAGCCAGTGCTTGCGGGGTGTTGAAGATATCCGAGAGGACATCAAACAGCTTACTAAGGTATTCTCTCAGCACCCTGCCAGGGATTCCATCTGGGCCAATACATTTTCATAGGGTGACTTTTTGCAATGTCTGCTAATCTCAGCCACAGACAGCACCTGATCATCATTTGGAGAAGTTGTATTCTTGGCTCCAAAGTTGTTGGCAGAGAAGTGGCTTTACATCAGGTTAGGAAAGTGCAAAATTCAGAATTGAAGATGTGGCTCCCTTTCAGTTTGCGAATTGGAATTTGAAATGGCCAAACCCCAGGGGAACCTGAATTGGAATGACAGGAAGACGGGTTTACTGAATACAGTTCAAATAAATGCAACACAGGTAATGCATTCCATCCATGCGTCATTCAAAATCTTGAAAATTCCGAATGGTGGGCAACCCTGGAGGGTTCACAGCTGTCAAATATCATAGGAATGACTGAAAAATAGAGGACACATTTCATTGCTTGTCAGCCTGGCTTATGAATATTAATTAGGTGACATAGGAGGTAATTGGGTGACAGCCATATTAAAATAATCACATACCGACTGCACTTTCGTTCAGTTGACAGATGACGCATGCTCAGTTTTATAGCACTCATTTTACATGGGCCAACTATTTTTTCACATTTAAGATGTCTCACTAATCTGACGCACCAAATTTAGGTCATGGAACACATTGCTAATGAGCTGATGTGTTAAATCTGGTGTGTTAGATAAGAGAGACATCCAAAATCTGCTTTCCTGGAGGGTCTAATACTGCTTTAGCCTCTGCCATATGTACTGGCAGTCAGCGCTTGCTAGGTGGGCTTGGATTTTCTGTGTGTTTGCAGCTACTGGTCTGTCAATAGTTTGCTGAGATGTGTTGTGTGAAACTGAGCTGGTCATCAAATATAACCTCAAGATCCCTTGCTGACTTAGCTAGCACAGTTCATCAATAGATCTGTCTGATTAGTTATTAACATACAGTGTTACTAACACTATATTATTTTTTGCACAGTGTTTTAACTACAGTACGCATGACCCAGATACTCTCATTTTAAAGTGTGAAAGAGTTTAACGAAAGCTGTGTCCAGGAAAGGACATGTTCATTTGGAGCAAGGTTACAAAGGTGACCAGTGAGCACACTTTTCTCTCAAGCTTGGAAATAAAGACTGTGCTCACTGATACCGATTCATACAGAAGGTCAGCAGCATCTGGCGATGACAAAGAGGCCTGGGAAATAAACATACACAGTACAGCCATCACTATATCACATTATTGTAGCAGGACCCATTGTTCCTTCCCTGAGTGAATGTCCTAGCCCAAATCTGAATTCAAACCAAGGCTCACTGCTAGAATTCTTTACTAGGGAAGAGGCTTGTGCAAAATTCACAACTGCAAAATTGGCTCCCTTTCAATTCAGTAGTTGGAACGTGAACTGAATTGGTTACACCCCACTATGTAACCGCAATTAATCCCACCTAACATTAAAATGTTTAAATATATTTGTATATTGCTATAATTTCAAATTCAATCTTCAAATTAATGTAGAAACAACAAAGACAGTATATTTTTTTAACATTTGTTTAATGACTGAAGGTGAGTATCACTGATACCAATACTACTGTCTCTATGAAATTGTTTTGTTTTCTCATATTTTTCCATTGACTATAGCCATTTGACAATACAGTATAATTAAGAGTTATCAATTTTAATATTTATTAGACTTTAAAAAAATAACTTATAATTTAAGTGAACAATCTTCACATAATCCCATTATAATAAATGTCATATTTACCTCTGCCCTTCAGCAAGGAAATATACAGAAACTGAATAAAATTATCAAACACTAAATTCTAAATTAAATATAAATGAATCCTTGAAGCTACAAAAGGTATTGATTTCCTCTTTTTTTCTTTTGTTCTTTGATTAATAGACATCACAGGAGCCGGGTTATTAGGTTATTTTGGCTGCTCAAGAACTGCCGCTGATGAACACAATGCAGATCTGACACACATTGTATTTTCTCTCAACTCCTTACCTTTTCTGACCCACTTCAGGTCTTAAAGTCTACTAATGAGCTGACGAGTTGAATCGGGTGTGTTAGATGAGGGAGACAGTGCTGGGCTGCTCCAGGACAGTTTTGAAAGTCACTGCATTTCAGAGACATGTTCTCAAATGTGACTCATTTCTAACAAATACTTACATGCATGCATGTTTTAAGGCAGATTTAATAGCCTTTTTTGATACCTTAATGACTTAACTGATGAAATAACTACAACATTATATGCTCATAGTTTTTTTTCGCACTTTAATATGAAATGATATAGGCTACAGCGTGCCGTTGCCATTCGTGCAATTGAAGAGCACGTGCTATGAGCTGACCGCAGTTCACTGTTGTTCTACTGAAGCTCCCTCGTCACCTTTACCTTTTCCGCACTCATTTGACTAGTGCCTGGAGCTGAGGCAAAGTTGGAGTGCGCTTCTCCCATTTGATGTTGCCGTAAAGGCATTCTGTTTCTAAATAAATGCAATTCTTGTCAAGAAAAAAGAGACAGAAGCAGTAGTTGTGAGTGGGGTTGCCCTGCATTAATTGCGTTAAATATTTGTAACATGTTAAACAGAAAAATTAGTCACATACATTAACACGCCAATTTTGACTGATGCTATCTATCTATCTATCTATCTATCTATCTATCTATCTATCTATCTATCTATCTATCTATCTATCTATCTATCTATCTATCTATCTATCTATCTATCAAACTGAAAGAAGCCGCCAACAACAAACACACTAGAAATGCTATCAAATTTTGTTTTGGCAAAGTTTACCGGTCTAATTTTATTTGCACTTTTCCAATACCATTAGCTATCTATCAAAATTCAAAGGCTTTTTAATTTTGTTTGAACCCTTTCGGTCACATTTTATTTTAAGGTCCAATTCTCGCCATTAACAAACCATTAACTACGACTTTTGCCTCAATGAACTCCTAATTTGATGCTTATAAGTTAGTAAGGTAGTTGTTAAGTTTAGGTATTGGGTAGGATTAGGGATGTAGAATATGGTCATGCAGAATATGTGGTTTATAAGTATTACTAATAAACAGCCAATATGTTAATAATAGGCATGCTAATATGCAACTAGTTATTAGTGAGAATTGGTCCCTATACTAAAGTGTTACCACACTTTCAAACATGGCTTTCTCAAGCCAACATTCAAAGTTTGTCTTGAACATTACAGTTACAGTACAAAAACATATTTCAATTTAAATTCACATTGATTCTATTCACATACAAATTTGAACTGCATCCTGTTTGCTATTTCAAAGGCATTCTATTCAAATTGTTGCACACAACCCTGCCAGAGAAAAAGAAAAAGTCTGAAAGAAAATATTCAGTCAGAACGATAAACTTGACTAATGGGGTAAAAGTGTAGATCTAGTGTAGTTTTGTTGACCAATTTGTTGACTGTGATAACTGTGATGACTGTGATTTTTTTTTTTTGCATGTTTTTGTATGAAAAAATCTTTTTAAAAGTTTTAAGATGAATTTTACTTTGTTGAGCAAAAGGCTTTCATCTGAAAAAGAGTGTAACACGGTCTTTTTGAGGTACTCATGGGATTCACGCTGTCTGAGGAGTATAGCAGACGCCTTGCCTCCAACTTTCAAAGGAGAACTGATGCATGTCTCACCCATGATGGAATACCTTGGGATTATCCTATCAAACATGAATTTGTCGTTTTTGCCATATCCTCTTTGAGCAGAAGAGGTTTTTTTAATAAAACTCAGAGTACAAATTCCCTGTTTGGTCTTTTGAGAAGCAGGAAGTATGAAAGCACACTGCCATCACTAATCAGCAACACACACTATGGGGATTTGAGGGACTGTGGGTCAATGTGTCCGCAAACACATTTGTATAAACCCTCCTCTTCTTATCTAGTTTTCAGCTTTGCAATAAATCACAGCTCTTCTGAAGCAAAACAAAACAACATCCTTCTGCTTCCAAAAAAAATGATAAATAAATAAAACTTCGAAGCTTACTTTGGTGAAGTGGGGATTTAATTTCTAAAGATTGGTTCAGCAGAAAACTCATAACATTAATATGGATCAAAGACCAAGGCTTTGTTTTTCAAATTGACTGAGATTAATGAAGGATGCGGATTTTCTCATTAATTATTTGCGGAAGAGTGGTTTTACTTATTAAATATGTGTTACTGTCAAATTACGGTTTGGGAATTCAGCCATGTCGCTATTACTGATATGACTGTAACTGTGTTTAGAAGCTGCATGTAACTAAACCTTCCTGAGGCGGATGCAACTATACAGAAAGTGTGTTTGGAATGGCAGAGGATAAGGAACAAACAAAAGCGAAAGATAAGCAAAAACACAAGGGAGACAACAGGCAGTAATAGCTGAGAGAGATGGTTTGCCAACTTCTTGTTCATCCTTTGTTGAAGAACCATTGTTTTGGGGCAGACATGAGAGCTCAATATGAACAGTCATTTCTGGTGTGTCTGTACCATGAAACTTATGTATTCTAGCACAATGGAAGATTTTGATTTTGTGTTTTTAAACTTAAAAAATAAATGACTTTAAAATTAACATATGACAGATTTCCAAAGGCTTTTAGCCTTCTTCTTCTTCTTCTTCTTCTTCTTCTTCTTCTTCTTCTTCTTCTTCTTCTTCTTATTATTATTATTATTATTATTATTATTATTATTTATCAAAGAAATAATAAGTGATAACTTAATAATAACTTTTCTATTTTAGAATATTTTAAAGATCTGTTCAGTTCAGTTCAGTGCTTTAATAATGGTTATTTATAATGGATACACAGTTCAATATGAATATGGAGAAGCATTTTTTGTCTATGCAGGCATACTTGAGCTTTACTGAAAACAAAAGACAAAAGGTTGGAAAACACTATTTCTAGCTGGGCTGAATGCTCATTTAACTATTTTGTGAAAACTTTAGCCTATCTCCATGTACAGCAGAGCTGTTGAGCTTGGCATCAATTATATGGATATTTGAGAGAAACAGAAAAGGCCCATTTGATTTTCATAAAGGGTTTATCTGGATCTCCCTGGCTTATTATACATCAAGCACAATGGGCAGAAGGAGATCTAGAGGACAAAGGCACTAGATAAATGATTAAATGAAGTATAAGTGCCATTTCAGACACTGCTTACATGACCTTTAAACAGCTGACATTTCCTGCTTTCCATTTAAGTTAAATAGTCTGCATAGAAAAACATATATAGAGAGAGAGAGAGACAAAGAGCATATTTTGTTTACATTACCACTTAAGTGGATCATCAGTATGTCACCAAGGAAAAAAGCCAAGTAGAGCTATTCAAAATCCCAGGACCCCCAAGCTTTTGGGTCCTTGAGCTGTAGCGGGGCGGACAGAGGCAGAAAGTTAGATGAATGGGGTAGGAGCACCCCGATCAATACTAAACCTGGACTGCCCACATGGAAGAGAGAGAGAGAAGAATTGGGACAGAGTGGTAAATATGAGCTTAACAGATGGAAGCATCTGTGTTTGTTTGAATGAGCTTCTCCTGAGAGTCTTACAACATGCTATAAGCCTGTGCTGCAATGACACATTAAATCTGTGGTAAAACAACGTCTGCTGTCAGTGTGAGCATTTCCTCTTACAAGGCAAAAAGTAGATATTGTTACTCATTAAAATCCCATCAGCCAAAATAACAGTATTCGGTTTCCTAGAATAGCTGTTTCCTCTTTGCTGCTAGTCAGCAGTGTATGGAGTTATTATCTAAACTAATTAGCATTCTTTTTAAGATTCATCACTTAGATTAAGTACATAGATGAAACCTATACATGCTTATGGAAATAAACAGAAACCTTGAAATGAAGTCAAAAGGCTTAGTTAATGAAATGATCAAAGAGTCTAGAATGTGTGTGGCATATTGTTAATTCCTTGGAGTGCGCAGTGTTATAATAAGACATTTATGTGAGATATATTTAAGGTGATTGGAGCTAATTGTCACAGAATAATGCTCGCAAGGACTGTATTTTAGCAACTAGATTATCTTTATCTACAGTTTTGTTTTATAGTTAAAAATGCTTACGATTTTCTTACAATTTATAAATTGGATTATTTTTTTGCCAATTTTGTTTCTGAAAAAAAAAAAAAAATCTTAACCTTGACTAAAGGTCAATGTGAGTCAAATACATTTTCTTTCTCTAATTGTCTTTTGTCTAATTGTTTTCCTGAACAATAATGGTTAAAATAAAAAATAAAAAACAGCTTTTTTATAGACAAGATTTTATAGTATGTGTCTATACAAATATACTAAATATACACTGGTGTAAAAAAAAAAAAAAAAAAAAAAAAAAAAAAAAGTTACTAGTCACACTCTTTTATATTTAATTTATAAATTAGTTTATATATTTAATTAATTAATTTAATTTATATATTTAACTTTATGTTTAATTATTTTTAATTACCTTACCTTAAGTTACAAAATGTTGTCAGTTGACAACATACAAAAACATCACATAACATTCTGTTTTACTCTCTGGTCAATGCCTAACATCTGTGCCACAATTCTACACTATTCTATTCTCCTGGCAAGGACGACGATGGCATGGAAATATCAGGAAGGATAAGTCCTGCAGATTTATGTCATTCCATTTGCACCAAATTCCTGCATTCAAAGGTCACATCAATAAGTCTTTATTTCAAGCACATGCACTATTAATCATTCAATCTCACATCTGTCATCACAGAGGGCTAATGTGCTGTCTATAGATCTGTCCTGCCTCGAGGGTCACCCTTCACCTTAAAAAGTGTCAATGATTTCTCTGCTTTCACACCAAAGATCTGTGAATATGTGACATTCTGTCTCAGTCTGCATTTTCTTTTTCAAAGTGACAAATTATTCAAATACAATTAAGCGTAATAAAAAGATTCATGATTAAATGGAGATAATACCAGATTATCATCTGAGAAACATATCACGAGCCTTGATAGTCATAAAAACAGCACAACTGTGAGTGTGATATTGTCAATCTAGTTTTATTAAATAACTGGTTAATACTGAGTCACTTATATTTAGCTTTATCTGTTTTTGGTCCACCAACACAACTACTTCCAAAAAGGTTTCAAACGAATTGGTTGAATGAATGATTCAATGACTCCTTCATAAAGACACACTTGTTCCTGAATAAATCAGCTTGTTTGAATGAATTAGCCGAATGGACGACTCAGTGATTCACTCATAAAGACAGTCACTTGTCGCCACCTACTGGTGTAACATGTAAACTACAGAAAAAGTCATTGAAATCCCCATCACTAATGGATTGCGCATTATTAATAAAAATGATAACATCTTTATCTGTATGAAAAATTAATTATTCATACTGTCAGTTAATCAATACATACGAAATTACAATCTTTGGCTAATGAGCAGATTACACAGGTCATAGAGTGATTTATTGTAGAATAAGCATTTCCTATAAATCATCAGCAGCACATTCATATGACAGTTGCTAAGGTTCTTCTTAGTTGTAAACCATCACCTAATAAACTAATGAGGCCACATAACTTTGCATATGGTTGTTTTATGTCTTTTGTAATCTTTACTTTAACTGCACCGTACTTTTTGCACTAATGCACGGTTTACCAATAATATATTGTGTAGAAAAGAGAAGTCTTTTTGAGCAGCTGTTAAATGAAGGATGGTTTTGCACTCTGCTTATGAAATGAAAGACATTGCTTATTAGGTACAGAACAACCTCTGGTAATTTCTTCCTCAAAAGAAGCATTTACAAGCAGAACAAAAATAGTGCCTAATTATGTGTTCTTCAGCAAACTACAGAGACTTTGTCTAACTATGAAAGCATTTCCTAAGACTGCAAGCACAGAAGGGATTTGCGACTAGATGTAATGCTTTTCTATTCTATTCATTTCTGTTTTTAACATGCCCACATTTTATATAACTACTGTGTAAGTGTTGTTATGCTTCTATGACCCTTTTAACCAAAGGACCGGCCTCTTTAAAGCAAACGACACAGAGCATCAAATGGTGGTTTGGGGGCGTCTGGTAGAGCTTAACATTTATCTCCCACCATTCAGATATTGGTTACAGTACAGTTCAGGCTGTGCTTGCTATGAATTATGAAAAAGACTGAATTATTATGTAACTTGCTTTTAAAAAGCTTGTTTCCACCTTTGAAAATGTGAAAAAAGGTTAAATTATTACATTGATGGCTTGATGAAAATAATCGTGCTATTTTTCTTTCTCTTTTTTTTCAGAAGACCACTGGTGATTTTGCAGTACATCAGAGGGTAAGTGTGAAAGATGTTCAATGTTTTTTTTTGTTTTTTTTTTATGCAAAATTAAATCCATCCATCCAATCCAATATTATTTGCCTATAAAAATATAAAATAACAAAATACAAAACCAGATGCCTGACATTTCCTACTGTATTTGTAAAGAAAGTATTGCTAAAAATCTAATCCAAGTTGATGGTGCAGGAAAAAGATAATTTGAAGCTTCAATGCAGTGGGCAGCACTTTCTTGTCAGTCTAACAAAAACATCACACTGCCTTGTGTTAAAAGGTCAGCAGGGAAAATCTTTATCACTGTCAAACCTTCATTGTAGAGTACTGTTTTTGTTTAGTCCTCAACCAAAAACAATGTTGCATGCAAATGGCAGCATACAGTGTAACAAAACAGCATTTCAGTCCATTTAATTGCTGATTTTGCTTCACACAGGGAAAATTGTGGTCTCTAAGTATCTACCCAGGAGATAAATGAATGCAAAGACATCGCTCAGTTGCAAAGCTCACCTTCCCTACTTCCTAAAAATCATTTGAAATACCTCTGTATATGAGAGATGTACAAAAAGACAATCGAGGAAATAAAAATACACCATAGTCTGGCCACTACTCATGCCAGTCACACTTAAAGTAACACCTCTTGCAAAGTAAGCGTCATAAGTGGCCCACGCTAGAGAAAACAATAGCAGCCTATGTCTGATAACAGACAGAGAGGAAGTGTAAATAAACCACACTGTGCATGAAATCAATGGAGTCCAATGCTTTTTCTAAGTCCTGCTAATGCACTCAGCCTCATAAAGGATCTTTATTAGGCCCACACTGGGGCACTTTGTCAGGTTTTGATAATGTCTCGGGGACACCGATGACTGTTATATCTCTGCTGGTAAAGAGCAGGGCCCAGATGAAAAATGAAATGGAAAATTAGTGGCTGTCCGCAAAGACAAATTATAGAGGCTGGTTATTTCACATAGACTAGGTTCACACACTACTGTTCAAAAGATTTTTTAAAGTCTCTTATGTATGGAAGCTTGTTTCCACCACACAGTTAAAAAAAGGGGGAGAAATTCCAGAATTCCAAGATTTAAACTCAGGATATAAAAATATAAATATTAAAATCAAATGTATTTTATAAAAAATTACAATTTCAGGATATAAAATAGTGAATTGTGAGATATAAACCTGCAAATGCAAGAACACAATTCAAAAGTGTGAGATAAAATTTACCTTTTTTATTCTGTGGCACAAACAAAAATTGAATTGCAAGAAAGTCGGAATTCTTTGTATATATCACGCAATTCTGAAAACAGTTGAAAGTTTGTGATTATTTGATTAATAGAAAATTCTAAAGAACAGCATTTATTTCAACTGTGTAAAACAGTACTGCCACTTTTGGTCAATTTTAATCTGTCCTTGCTGAAGAAAATGATAAATATATAATAATAATTATAAATAGTAATAAACAATAATTTGTCTATTTAAATGCGTAAAAATCACTTTAAAAAAAAAGAATGAAACGTGACTTCATTTTCATAATAAAGTTTGTGGAATCTGTATTTTGCACTAAGGACAAACACTGTATTCTGCTTTGGTGTGAATATAGCCACACACAGCTAGACCTTCTCCCTCCAAGATGAGAATGGATGGATTCAGGGTCCGGAGTTCAATTCACAGAAAGGCTTTTGTAGTTAAAAGGCCAGACCGTTATAGTGCATGGCCTTTTTTAAAAGCATTTGGCAGAAAGTGGATTAAGTTATTGATTTGTGGAAAATGTCACAGCATAAATATTTGCGTTTTAATGCAATACAGTGCAATCAGTGTTGACTTTTCTCAATGAGTTTTTCATTTCAGCGCTACAGCTGGAGCAAGCGGAAACTGTTGCCACAATTCATGCGCTTCTCAAATAAGGGCTTATGTGTTTAGTATTGCTGAATGATTAGCATGCAAAATGAAATGAATTGCTTTCATTGATTGAGTTTCACGCTGTTATTAACAGCAATGAAGACAGACAAGAGGCCATGGATGACTTGGCTCTTTGTGGCGGAAAGCATTGACGTTAAAACATATATCTCATGGGATCTCACTTAACCTTTCTGTTTCGCAGTTTAAACGTGATAAATGACTGTATTAAATGAAAGTGAAACATTTTATTATCTTTGACAGCTGTGGACTACCTTGGATTTCAGTCATTTCTTTTATGTGGAATTTGCCTGTTAAATGACAATCGTTCATTGTCATTTATTGGTATTATGTGTTGCAGATTATTTTATTTATTGATTAATAGCATTTCTGAAACTTGCTTTACCTCAAACATTTAAACTAGGTCATCTGCTGGAGAATGCATAAAGTAGTCCCTTTGTTTTTATTTATATATATATATATATATATATATATATATATATATATATATATATTTTTTTTTTTTTTTTTTTTTTTTTTTTTTCTCCTTGAGGTCAGTCCTCAGAGATCCTTTGTAGGAAGTTTGGAGGCCATTATGTCACCAGGACAAAAGGGGAAAGATGCCATTTTAATTAAAGTTGGCAGATTTACCATCCACATAGGGTTTAAAACATCACCCGTCTGTGCAGATCGAGGCCGAAGTACCAGCGATAAAAATGATTTATGCTAGCCAGGGCAGTGGAGAGATTTCTCTAAGGAATTGGTGGAGGAATTAGCACAGGCATTGGAAGGCTGTACTGTAATGAGGAGGAATGACATTAGATTCATACCCTTAAAAAACGAATGGTGCAGTCAGGCCAAACAATCAGTTACTCTGCCTCAACATGGGCCCAACTCCTGCCTTGAGACTTATTTTAAACCTGGGATTAGAAGACAAAAGATGGTAGATCTGGAAAGAAAGAAAAAAGATCCCATATTTTGATTAGTCTGCTTAATTAGTTTCACAATAAAACAGTTATTTTATAAAACTATGAGTGACAATCAATGAGAAAATTAACTACAGGACATGCTGATTAATGAATCAAATTAATTGTATATATCTTTGCTTATTTTGTTAATTAAAACTATTAAAAATCATTTTCAGTAATTGAAATATTTTTCTCTCTGTGTGTGTGTTTCCTTGAAAACTAACTGAAATAAATAATTTGAGGTTAAATTACAAACATTTCTACAACTAAATAAAATAAATGAAAGATAAATAGAAATATTTAAAAACTAATAATAAACAAATTTATTAACAATATAATTAAAGGGAAAATGAAAAATATTTTTTTAAAAAAATCTAAATAATAGAAAAATAACACTGGCATATAGTATATTAATATTTGCTGATAAAAATCCTCCAGGTCATGAAAAGAAGAATTTAAGGCATTGGATTACTGAAGTAGACATTATAAAAATTGGCTGAATGATTCAGTGTTTTTGAATGAATCATAATGTAATAACTCACTTATTTAGACAGTCACTTGTTTTTTTTTTTTTTTTCTCCTATGAGCATATTGGTAGAATGAATGATTCAATGACTCACTTTTTAGAAAGTCAGTTGTTTAGTTTCTGAATGCCCATTCAAAGTGAGGGGGCACATGCCCTCTCAGATTTTTGAGCCAAGTAGATTTTGAATGCATCTTCCAAAAGACGATTAATATTTTCTATAATTAATACAATCACACCGGCTTGATTAGATGGTTCAGTGCGTCATATCATCAGCTGCTAAATTCAAATCTGCGTTCGCTGGCTGGCGCTGAGCGTTTTTACAGCACTGCGCATTATAACCAATCACACACGATGCTGTTGAATGCAATGACCAATCTGAGGTGTTCAGATGAGTCATCGCTGAAATGCCGGGGTTTTCTTCACTTGCTCGCTTACTGAATACCTTTTTCTGGCGAATTCTCTCGAAACAGCAAAGTGCAAATATGTGTACGAATCTGTAAGATATTCATTTCATAGTGTAAACAGCTTCAGTGATTTTAATGGGAGTTTTTGAGAGTGCTTTAACTCTAGACAGTCAGTGAAAATGTTCTTTGATAATGTAAATGTTATTTGCTCTCTTTCTGTACAATGAAAGTGTTATGATTAGTAGCCTAAATTACGATGTTAAATTCACATTAAATATAAAGTCAAACATATTAAAATATGTTATGGCATGACACCCATATCTGCTAATTAAGTAAACAGACAGGTTTTTATGCATAGTTAGTAGATCACATTATTAGGTTACTTTGACCATCGCCCACTAGATCAACTAATATAATCTATAAGGGTGAGAATCAAGATATTTTATGATATAGTGAATGCGTTTGGGAATGTTTCGAATAAAAAGGAAAAAATAATAATAATAAAACATAAGTGCTGTTGTGGCTGTTGTGTGTCACATGACACCCGTTCCCCCTCCCCCGACTCATGCCCCCTCAAAAATAATGACTGCATGACGCCCCTGTCTGAATGAAGCTACATTTGAATTAATTGGTTAAATAAATAATTCAAATGACTCTCCAATAAAGAGAGTCACTTGGTTTAACAATGTAAACTGCAGAAATAACAGTTTTTTGCAAAAGTCCTACCAAATATGCTTAATGTTTGATAACATATTAACACATTAAACTGACAGCCCTAATATATATACTATAGGAAAGGCAAGTCAATGATTACCCATATTTTAGATACTCTGTTCCACAGTACACAGTACCAGTGCTCAATAAAACTATAATTCCAGTTTCAAGATACACTATTTAAAATTCAATAAAACATTTATAAGTTTTCATCTAGTACAGAATCAGATCATTACTTTTGTGGCTGTAGGATCTGCAGCTCTCTGTTATAATAGAGAGACAGGCTAAATCCCTTAATTATAACCCTGATCTTCCAATTGCACATCCTTAGTTAGTTTGCTTTCAGCTAAGAAAAATTCTGTGCACGAAGAATCCAAAACACTTGGACTGGTTCCCTTAAGCTCACATCTTTGCATGTTTACAGAGAAAGAGTACCAAGAAAAAATGAGAGCTTGCTTTGTTGATATTTCCACTTTGACCTCAGTACAGTTAAGAGTCAAAGACTAGCTCTCATAGCGCTCAGCTGTTGGTAATGGTCTCAGAAGCTTCATTTCTATACTTAGGCAGCCAGTTTTGAGGAAGAAAGGCAAATGTTTGAAGCATTTATGTGTGCAAAGGGTCTGCAAATACTCCAGGCACCAGATGCTGGAGACATGAAAGCAGGACCTTCAAAAACATTACACTCCCTTTGTTTCTCCACCTCAAACTGCTTATTCTGCTGAGAGTCCTTCTTTCCCTTGAAACGAAGCTGAATTGATTCTGTGAAAAGATAATCATATTATTCCTCTCCCCCATGGAGAGACAAGACGATTGCATCTCTGGCGTGGTGTTGTCTGTCAGCATTGGAATTTTTAATTAGCACCTGGAAGCTCATTTTTTATGCCTCCCCACGGCACATTTGAGGGGAGGCCATTCGAAAAACTGTTCATGTAACCATTTGGAGCATCAATACTGTCTCCACACGAGCGAGTATTGGGAGAAAGCAAAGGGAGACATGGAAAAACATTGCTGTATTTGTGAATAGAGGTGGGCAGTGGGTTACTAGGTCAGCAATGGTAAGCACTTCATATTTACATATTCAGCCTCAGCATTGTATTATGAATCATGCATTTTTGGAGGATTTTCTGGACTATATTTTCTTTAACCTAACATATGGTATTTTATATGTAACTAACACCAGTGGTTCTCAAATGGTTGTAGAAAATTGTAACAAAAGACACTGTGTCTCATTCGATAAGCATGTGCATGTATTTGTGTGCAAAACCTGTATATGACAAAATTTGTTGAATTTGTTAAATGTTATAAATAATCTACAAAATTTAAATTCTAAATTTAGTTAGAATTCCAAATCCAAAGTTTCCACAAAAATATTGAACAGCACAACTGTTTTCAACACTGATAATAATAAGAAATGAGTAGCAAATCAGCATATTAAAATGATTTCTGAAGGATCAAGTAACTCTGACTGGAGTAATTGCTGCTCAAAATTTACCTTTGCCACAGGAATAAAGAACATTTGAAATATATTTTAAAATGTAGTAATAACTGTAAACTGTAATAATATTTCACAAAATAATATTAGCAATATTACTACTTTTACTGTATTTTCTGATCAAATTAATGCAGCCTTAGTGAGCATATGAGACTTCTTAAACACTTATATAATATTTTGCAATATCACTGCTTTTACTGTATTTTTTGATTGGTAAGAAGACTGCTTTCAAAAAACATCTTGCCAACCCCAAAATATTTAAACAGTATAGTCAAATTTAGTAGATGAAAATTTTACAAAAAACAACAGAACAACAATAGAAAAGTCAAAGCAACAAATACAACATGGCAAAAACCCTTGAGAACTGTGGACTGTGGCTGCGGTGATGTATTCATACAGCACACATCTTTACAGCCATAGTTAACACACTCCACCCTGCATGTTTATTAGTGCTCAGGCATGCACAACAGCGGATGTTGAAGTTATTCACCCCGAGAGTGATGGGAGCTTCTGCCACTCCGCGCAGTGTGGACAGCTGGGGTCAGTTTAATTGCGAACAGGTCAAGCAATAATGAAAGCCTTTCCCCCCGCGAACAACCACAGGGCAGCGGCACAGACAGGTCCACAAAAAATACTGCATAAAGTTTGTCCGGCTAAATCACTATTGGTTATTTTTCAGCCTGTCACGGAAGTGCATGGATATTAACGACAAATAGGTCTAGCAAAGCGTTATCTAAACAACTCTCTGATTCAAGCGTGCTTGTGAGTCTCTTTTGTTAATTACTAATTGCCAGGATTAGATCTGAGATCCATTGCCTCATGCATTTTAAATGAGGTGAGTCTCAATGATTTCTTATTAGTGCCTCTGCACAAACACTGCATTCATGGTATATTGAGCTGCTCTAAGTACACAGCAAAAATAGCAGGATGCTCTTCCTAGGATCTTTTAATGAATATAATAAAGTACATTCTTTCCTATAGAGCTGGACTTTGATATGCTGAGTCACCTTGTTTGTGAGGCTTAAACACATTGCTTCACTTTTGGTTTGTTGTTGCACGTTCTCCAAAGGAATGAATACAGCATATTGAGGCTTTGTTGGCCTCATTTACGGATAAATACATTTTTTATTCAAGCAGAGGAGTGACCTTGTAAAAGAGCCGGCACAGATATACATCATCACACTTACCGAACACTGAATGCGACCTGGTTGAATGTAATGCATTCTGTTCAACACGCTGTCATGCTCACCGAAAAACAGACATTGGGAGGGAAAGTAGACCTAAATATTTAAACAGAAGGAGGTCAAAGGATACAGCGAAAGCATCAATTTATTTTTTTAAAAAAGTGATGGAGACAGAGGAGGTGCACAGATGTGCTGGATGCATCATCACAGTGGAAAAGTCTTAGCTTTTGAATATTAATTAGGTTAGGCACTAAAAATGTGATATATTTTGATTAATAGATGATGTATTAATCAAAGCACGCAGCACAGTATTTGCTCATTTCCAAGTCAAAAAATGTCCAAATCAATAGAAAATTGAGTTGCTATTTTTCAACGTACCACAAAGTTTTCATTTCTCAGGGATTTGAGGGAGTAATTTTTCTTGCTGATCAAATCAAATGCTCAAATCTTCATTCGTCTGCCACTGTTGGTCCCAGGATTTTGTAGCTCAGTGGATAAATGCATCAGTCTGAATGTTAAGTAGCATTTTTGATTCGAATACACAGGGTACTGGGCTCTAATGTGCCCTAATCTAACATTTTATTTTAATAAATCAAAATTACTGTTCTGCAGCAGTAAGTGGGGCACATTTCTTATTATTTTATTTTGTGGTTTCATTAGAATAGACAGTGAGGTGCATAAATGCAATAGATTGGGATGTGCCTAATTATTTGATAAGTTAAAAAATTGCTTTCTACAATGACCTTACAGACCATTTTTCTCAACCTCACCAGAAAACAACTGTTTACTCCCGCTAAATTTCTCAAACTAGTTGACTCCCTATTGACTGATGTTTTTATTTTAATCACATGTACAGTATTACGTGTATGTAACTCTGGTCTGAAGCTATGTTGTAGTTCTGCTTTCTGTCTTCATTATAGTACAAAAAGCTTCTATTATTCCAGCTTGCTTTAGCCCCTTTGAAGATAAATGAAGAAGAAATTTTTAACACATTCCTCTTCGGCAAGGAGATCTCCACATTATATTCCCATCCACCTGGAAATTAATTGGTAGTCTGTGAGATGGAAAGAGAGTGAAATTCAGGCTCCATCTGCTTGTTCATGCTGCCATACGTGCACATTAATTCTACGCATCTCTTATTGCTGTGCTAAAATATCCCGATTCTTTTATTTCTTAATGAGCACAAAAGAAAAACAGTCTGGCTAATTTGAAAGTGGCAAACTTATCACTGACAGTGCAGAGAGTGGAGAATGAGGGGTTTTGCTTTGAAATTGTACTTGTTTTAGATATAAACCACACTCTCAAAAAGGGTTGGGAACTGACAATACTTTTATTTATTTATTTTAAATACCAACACCAAATGATGTTCATTTTTGTTAACTGTTCTAGCACATGCATCCTTCCCCAAAAGTATAAGGAATATTGAAAATATTCAGATTTCATCACAATAATTGTTCAACAGTTCCACTGAATCTACAGACAGTGGACGCAGTGTAATTCACTTCCCAAATGAAAGACTCTTGATCCGTTCCATCAAAAACAGACCATGTGAGCAGTGTAGTCTGATTACAGAACAAATGAATCTTATGAATCATTTAGTGAATAAACATACTGTCTAAACAGTGTATTATGATTCCTAAATGACTGACACTTTTGAGGTGGTTCTTTTTAGTGAATTAAAAACATACAGCACCACCAGTGTAGTCTGGTTCCCAATCATTTCACACTAATGAGTAAGTTTTTTTTTTTTTTTCAAACACATACAGCTGTATGAGACCTATCAGAAGATAAATAAATCATATCACAATGTATAATGAAATACGCACCGTACATGTTGTCAGTAGTATTCAAAAAATATTAATGATTGAAATGTATTAACATATTTTGTTTGTTTAGTATTGTTGAATTGTGTTGAAGTTAATTATTGGACTTCACTTATGCCATCTCTAAAATGATGGCACCTTAATGGAAGTGTTAAAAAACTTGAATCATTAAGAATAATCAAAACCAGAATCATTAAATTCCGTCCCAACTATCTGGCAGCTTTATTATTAATTTAACATCACAACAATACGTATGAACACTGTTTAGAAAATAGGGTGATAGCAATCATAATTGCTATTTTAAAAGGTTATCTCTCCCACAAAAGAAAAAAAAAAGAAAAAACAGACGACCATGTAAAACAAGGACTTTTGCAAAAGCCTTTGCCAGCTGGTAACCCTAATATGACTAGCTTCCTTACTCGCCTTCAGCAAGTCATTTATGTCTACTGGGTGAAAGTTTAGTTACCTAATTAATATTTCATATCTTACACCCCGGGTAGATAGCATATCGAAAACATGGGTTGGCTTTGATAAGAAAGTAACAGTCGGTGCATAGAAATCCACTAACGACCGTTTTCCTTGTGCTACAATACTAAAATATATAAATTTATGCAGCACTATTGCACTGATGCGGAAATCCTATTTCCACCCACGAGAAGATGAAGTTTCACCTATCCAGCATTGAGTTCATTGCACATTCCTTTTATTTTAGATTCACTACCTCACTAGATGGAGAGGAAGCATCCAAGACTTTTAACAGAACCTCCATTTATTACATAACTATGCATTTATATACCACATTACCCGAGGGATGACTTTAAAGAAGAATTGGCTGTTCTTTACAGACAGTATATTGGGCGAGCACTGCATGTTGTGTCTGAAAAAGAAGCAGAGCTTGGGTGCAGGGTACATTACATCAATCATGCTAATCCTCCTGTTCCGAATCAGAGAGCCAGCTAAGCCAGAGGGAAGCAGTTGAAGTTCTAGAATCGCTCTTTGGAAGACAAGCCTGTAATTTGATAAAAAGTGCAGGAAGGGTGAAAAGGGATCTGAGAATGAGCTGTGCGCCGTATCATTTCTGTGATGAAAATTGTGATGTTAACGCCGCCTGTAAATAACGACTGCAGATGGCTACTCCTCTGGTGTTTGCATAGAGGTTGTGGTGCAATTCTCAGTGGTATGAGGTGAATACTGATTTTAAAAGGGGACGATTAGTGTTGGTGGAATATGATCAAAATGCATTTATTCTCAGAACTGGGCCATTGGCTATACCTGTCCTTACGTAAATAGATTATTTCATCTCTATAGCACAGGAGCACAAACTATTAATGAAACCACCTTGTGTGTGTTCCAAACAAAAAGAGAAATACCACAATAAGTACAAATTATCCCAAGGCAAGGTTTCTTTATTACTACATTGTTCTCAAAACAATGATAATAAAAACAGGTAAACAGAACAAAATGTTCAAATGTGTGCAGCTCTGCAGAGCATTTCCCTTCACTAGTTTATTAGATTCAGTCAGTACACATTTTCTGAAACATTCCTCACTGAGACTTAACCTAAGTTGAAAAATAAGAAACCCTTAAGGAACCGTTAGTATTAACGCATTCCCCTTTAAATCACCTAGAACATTATTACATGGCCTAGGCACCAGACCATAGGTAGATGTGCTTGGCAGAACTAAGTTTGGCTTTCTAATTACTCCTAATAGGAGGCCCCTATCGATTCTGTGAGCGTGCATTGATTGGTTGGATTTTAAAAAGGCATGTGTCTAGACTCCCCCTCCGAATGCCTCAGAGGCTAAAGCGGACACCCCCTGCTGCGCACTCTCACCCTCTAAAGCAAAGATAGGGAGTCATCGATTACCAGGAAAACAATGTGCGTACGTGCACATCCAGATGGCAGCCAATATTGGCTAAGTGTTTGTTTTTATCTGGTGCAATCACAGGAACTTCCACCTTACAGAGAGAGGTGACTAAAGACCAGCAGGTAGAGTTGTTTGACTTACTGGTTTAAGTGTGAGACTTCAATATTCAAATCTTTTGTTTCGTTTAGAACTGTCAATCCATTTCATTTTTAAATTCAAGTTAGTAAAAAAAAAAAAAAAAAAAAAAAAGTTGATAATTAAAAATCCCATAATATAAAATTTGCATGATTAATTGCTTAAAGGGATAATCAACCAAAAATGAAAATTCTGTCATCTTTTACTTACCCTATGTGACTTACTTCCTTCTGTGGAACATAAAAGAATATACGTTGTAGAACTGAAGAGCTTTGGTTCCTTACGACTGGATTGGATGTCGATGTGAACGGAAACGGTTTGATTACCAACATTCTTCAAAATGGAGTAAATGATGACAGAATTTTCATTTCTGGGTGGACTATCCCTTTAAATGTTTTAAATGTTCTTTACAGCTAATTGAACTAAATGAATATATCAAAATGACAGCTCTATTTTTTGCCCTGGATTGAACTTTACTAACACTGTAGTTTGAGCTCTGACTCTCAAGACAGAACAAGTGCAATGGCAATCTACTGCTAACAATGCAATAAGTATTCACTGCCAGTTCTAGCTCTTATTGCCTAGGGAGAAGAAGGTGATGTGCAAAGCGATGATGGCATGATGTAATACAGGATCAGTCCCATTGAAATCGAGCTGGATTTAAACCATGGCAAACAGAAAGGCTGAGGGGCACTACTCAGAGTTACTAAGCATCAGTGAACTTAAAGAACAAAAAGAGTCAGAGATAGAGATGTGGAATGATAGAGGGGAAATCAATATACGAGTTCTGAATACCTGGCTGAGATGTTCAACAAATTTAACAAGCAAACTCATTATTTTGAGATTTAGTTTTCCATCATTTTCTTTTACAGCTTATTCTCCAGTGATAGTTCACCCAAAATATATTTTGTCATCATTTACTTGCTCTCATGTTTTCTGTATGACGTACTTTCTTTTGTAAGACACAACATTTTTGAAGAGTATTCATGGCATGCTGTTGCCATCCGAAGTGGATGGTGACCAGTGGATGTCAAGCTACAAAAAGGACAATATAAGCACCACAGTAGTCCATATGATAACTAAAATTATTGCTGGACAGTTGTCACCATTCACTTTTTATTATATGGAAAAGTGCAGCTTGGACATTTTGCTATATAAAAAAAGAACTCCTCTTGTGTTCCTTGATAGAAAACGCAGATAGAGCACTTTTATTTATTTATTAGTATACAGTATATATATATAGTTTGAACCCTGAAAGACTGAAAGACAGGTGAGTAATTTCATTTTCTGATGAACTTTTCTGTTTAAATGTTTATATTTCCTCAGCTCAATATTCAGCTGCAACACTTTCTCTACTACTTAAGTTGTTCTCATACTAACTGGTTTAAACAGATCTTGACTGGAGGAAAATGCATTATGACAACAATAAGCACATTATGGAGGCATTTCTTTTTTATGCCCAAAACACTCTCAAAGACAGTTACCACTACCACAATTACTATCATGGCAGTAAACTGATACCAGATCTCACTTTGATGTGCTTAAAATGTCAAATGGCTGCTTTACATTGAAATCCATCCAATTTCAGGCAATGACAAGCATTAGACACAAGATGGATAAGTGGGTGGAATCAGGATTTAAATGAAAGTTAAATCATTCGCTCCACTAATGAGACATGAAGCTATTTGGATCCTTTCACTAGAGTCGGGTGCATGTAATGCTTTGGTGCATTGCGTACCTGCATCCCGCTTGATTGCAATTTATTTTTAGGATATGGAGACAGTGGCAGCAGAATGAACGAACCTTTTTCTTATGTGACAGAGGAGAAAACAGCTGCAGAGTTGGCAGCAATCTCTCATAGACATGCCTTTGTCCTTGGGGACATCAGTACTGTCCAGCATACAAATAATAAACTGGAATCAACCAAATTGATTGTTTTATATATATTCTATATATAATGAAGAGATGATCTAAGAATGAAAATCTGTGTCTGTCTTCATTCATCCTGTGACAGGTGCCCAAATAGAATTCTGAGTCTACCGGTCACACTATTCAGTAAAAAATTCAGGCAAAAATGTTGACCCATGCAGTAAATTAGACGTCACAGAAAGGTCTTGGAGCCTGTGCTGGTGTAATGATCATAAAACGATCATAAAATTCAGTGATGGATAAAATAGAAATATGGTTCGTGGTTGGTGATATAAATAACCATGAGCAGATTGACAGTTATATGCCCCCATCCTATACCAGTAAAACCCCAGCATGCTCAGGAGGATGACATCTCTTGTTATGACATCTTTCAAATAGAAGTAATGCCTAGTGCACTAATTGAAAATTTGGGCCTTAACGCAATGTTTTTAAGTTCATTTTTACTCAACAGGTGTTTGACAAAATGATTTTGGCATTCTAATTTTTTTGGCATTTGCTCTTAACTGCACCATCTTGAACTGTGAAATTATTAAGTGAATTACAGTACAGCGTGTGCAGGCCAAATTATAGACTGCCACGGGCCTCCAAAGCCTAAGGACATGTGGTCTGAGATTGCCAAAGCTGAAAACAAGGACCCTGAGCACACAAAGTACAAACTCACAACTCTAATATGGCGAATACAGCGTGAGCCAACCACTAGGACCCCCGAGGTACCCTCGGCATATAAAATGTAAGAAGACAGTCTAACATTTTACATTCCCTACAAAGGTCCTAGCTAGAACTGAGAATTCAGACTTATCTGAGTAGGAATCCAGAACATATCAGTACCGTATTGGTCATTTTTAAATGAATCATTATCCTATATTAGATATTTAATTGTGCATTCTCATTTACTGTGCTCATACACTCAGATCACACTACTGTTGCATTTATTTGATCAAAAATACAGCAAAAACCAGTGATAATGTGAAATATTATTACAATTTAAAATGCCTGTTTTCTATTTTAATATATTTTTAAATGCAATTTATTCCTGTAATAGTAAAGCTGAATTTTCAGCAGCCATTACTTCAGTCTTCAGTGTCACATGATCCTCAGAAATCTGGCGCTCAAGAAACTGTATAGTTTTGTAGAAAACGTGATACTTTTGTTTTTCAGGATTCTTTTTTGTAACAATATAAAAGTATTGAAAATGAACATTGGTTTTTCATATTTTATATTATAATGTTCTGATGCTAAAAATTTATGTATAGTCTTTTTTGAAGCATTGTTGGATTTTTGTTTATTTACTTAGACATTATATGATAAAATTTTAATACTGGCCATTTATTATAAATAGCATGACAGTATGTTTAAGCTTATGGACCAGAACTTGGAAAAAGTAATGCAAAATGGTCACAGTTTTAGCATAAAACTTTTGCAGAGTACAAACCAATTTTCAGTTACTAGTCACCAGCCTTGGTTTTCAACATGTAGGCCACACCACAACAAGTCTGAAGGTAAACTTTGAAAATGCATTATGTAGGAGTTTTATGATTGTTTAATAAGTTCATCTTATAACATGATAGAGACTAGCTTTATAAACATTGGCAATCTTCATTCTATGATTATCAAAAAAGTACTCCGTCTAGACTGCTGAATTTCCATGAAGACGACAAAGTATTTCCATAGCTCATTTCCAAGCCCACCTCATCAGGTGCAATTTCACAGTAACTGTCACAGTATTTAATTTCCCATTTCCACTGGCTGCCTCCAACCAGAACTCACTGGTTTAAGACAGAACAGAATAGGCCAATAGCATTTAATTGCCTGGTTTTATGGCAACTGCAGAGAAGTAATAGCTAGTCAGCAATTCTGTCCACATGATAGATTCTGCTGATGGTCGTGGGCTCTACAGCAGTGTAAGGAGGCGTTAAGGCAGTGATGCAGGGCTAAGGAAGAGCAGGTGAGGCCAACAGGCAGGCCAAACTTACCATCAATCCACATGCTCTTCATCAGTCTCTCACTGGAGCTCACATAACTGCTAATAACTAACTTTCATATTAGGGCTGTACCAGGATGACGCAGGCCTGCTGGGATAGGATAAAATAAAAATATTAAACACTTTTCTGTTGATTTTCTGAAAGGGACAATTGACCCCAAAATGAATTCTGTCATCATTTACTCATCATATGCTTCAAAACTATATGAATTTCTCATACGCTACCATTCAAATGTTTGGGATCGTGAAGATTTTTAATGTTTTTAAAACTCTCTTACAGTATGTTCATCAAGGTTGCATCTGTACAATTTTAATATATATTTATTTATGATATCAGATCAGATGAATGTGTAATATGACACATTTGCTTTGAACATTTTATGTATATATATATATATATATATATATATATATATATATATATATATATATATATATATATATATATATAATATCAGTTTGATTATTTTGATGGCACCTTTAGACAGCTGTTGATAAGTGACTCTGCAACTACATGTCAACTAGCAGTCATGAGAGTATTAGTAGTGTGTCTGCTGAATATACTGTGTGCTAACACTTTATTTTGATGGTTCCTCAATAGACATACTGAGTATAGGTTACTTTGCAAGTATGTGAACATTCTACCCACCCTACCTAAGTCTACTAATACAATTAGTTTTATATATATATATAAACATTGCACTCGAGAGATGTAGTAAGGTACTGTGCAGATCTTAAATAAACAATGTCAAGCTATGATATAGCCCATTATAACTGAAGTAGATTTAACATGGTGTTAACTGTGCTATAAATAATCATAGTCTTAAAAGTTATAACCACAAATACATAAGTACTATAATGTATTATAATTGTTGTTATGATTATTCATGAGATTTTATAACACATTATAAGGTTTTTTATAATGCATTATGCATTCATTAGAATGCCTTAAGAATAATACCCTTATAATGTATTATAAATACAGGCTTCATAGAAAGTGTTACCGAATTATTTTGTTACATCATAAATGTCTTCAATTTTGATACATTTATTGTCTCTTTGCTGAATAAAAGCATTAATTTCTTAAAAATATCTTACTGACCCCAAAGTAGTGTATTTGTCAGTTTTTTAACTATGAAAGAACAGTATGAAGATTCTGTCTGATATATTTTTTGATGTTCCATGGAAAAAGAAAAGAAAATCATACAACATGAGGGTGAGTAAATGATGACAGAACCTTTATTACTGGGTGAACTATCCCTTTAATTCTGTAAATTGGGCTGCAAACACACACAGAGCACTTTTTTGCATTATAGACAAATCTCAAATGGGATTGAACTGATCGACTTTCCGTCAGATAGCACACAAATATCCATAATGAAAAATGACTGCATGCATATATCTTACCAGAGATACAGTCGAAAAGCATCATTCAAAAGGAGGTGGGAGGGACGCAAGCTGTCTGAATAAACTATCTCCTCTACTCTTGACCTGAGTACCAAAGCACAACAGCAAACACAAGGTATCTATTATTGTCATTGCAGTGTTTGCCAGCAACAGAGAACTGCTGATACTGATGTATACTAGAAAAGTGCTATCAGTTCAAAAAGAACTCAATCTCACTGACACAGCACAGGGAGTCACAGCATTCCCGCATGGACCAGATCAACACTGTATTTTGAGGTGGACAACAAATTTTCATTGTTCGTTCTCCTTTTGTTGATGCATTAAGTTTGGCATTCGATTCTGTGAACTCTGCAATGAAAGAGTTGGAAAGAATCAGTGGATTAGTTCTATTTATATTTAAATTTAAATTTAGATAAAAAATGATGTATGCTGTGAAATTGCTATATTTAATTTATATATTTATTCTGGATTATAAACACTGAATATGATGGCATTTTTTTATATTTATCTTAAATATGTGTGTTCTGGAAAGCGGGCCAAAGTGTTGGAATAGCATTAGGTGAATATGAATATTTCATGAAAAAACACTCTCTGACCAGCCACTGGGGCATTTGCTGCTCCTTATTAGCAAAGTCATTAAAACTCACAAAAGACATAAAAAAACAATGCTAATTAACTCTTATCACTGTCCTTCTGGTGCACTTCCTTAAAAAAAAAAAAAAGAATTTCAAGCCGGTCTTTCATCACTGACTTCACTAATGATGAACAATTTATATATTTTTTTTTATATATAATAATGAAAATACTGCAGTTGCTCAGCTGTCATTTTCAGTTGTTTTGCACAAATTTTTTGCCTAAGGAATCTTAGAGGTAATAACATACTTGACATAGAAAATCATCGATCCCAGCACTTTTTGTGCTTAAAAAAGCCCAGCAAGAAGATGCCACTTAGTTGCCTTTTAATAAGCTAATATAAAAACAAGCTACATACCAAAATAAATTCTACTCCTCTTCGACACTGAACAGCTAGTGTCTGTTTACAAATGCAAATAGCCGATCTTGATGGCAAGTCTATTTTCTCCCTTCCTCTGGTACATTACTTCTATAACACTTAGTGCAAAAAGCATCTGCCCTCTTTTAGAGAAAATAGCTGCTGCCTAAACAAATATGACTAATTTGTTGTGGCCCAACAACATACACTTCTGCCTTTCTGCATATCAGCTTTTAATATAGCAAATGGGATAATAACTTTAAAGCTGACCCAGTAATCATGAATTAAATAATGGCTTTACAGTAAAGGTATCAAATCTGGCGAAAACCGAAAGGTTCACAGTAATACACTATCAGTCTCAGTTGGCTTGTTACTATGCATTGAGAGAGTGCAACTTTTCAGCAGTTTAATCTTACGAATGGCTTCCCAGTGTCACAAGTAATGGACCTTTACAGCTGAGCATGCTTACATATTTGTCTCAGGTCTGCCAAGTAGCCTTACGATAACAGATTGAACAGGTACCTGCTTTTAGCGTTCGGCGGCGCATTCTGTGCCTCGAGGCACTGACTTATATCCATGTCCTTGATAGAGCTTGATAGGCATTGACAGGTGAGTGTAAACCCAGCACTGCCCTGCCTACCTGTGACTGATGTTGAGCATTTAATGTGCATCAGCGCTTTCAGATCTTATTACGGAGCCTAAGCTGGTATGTGCCTGTTCGGGAAAAGCCTTGAGTCTGCTCACACTTCCTCCACTTTTTCCTCATAATCTCATTGAGATCTGTCAACTAAATGGCCATTATGTTTTCAACCCTCAGTGAGCATGATGCATAGGCGGCAGTGGAAAATCTGACTTGGGTTCACTATAAATCGGGTTGAGCTAACGCCGTTAGTGTAGATGGGAAAAGGGCTTATCCTTGAGAGCTTTTATGCAATGGCATTTTGTGGGGATGTTTAGAAAGCATCAACGGTAAGCGGCGATATGCATCATCTCTTTACCTCTGGTCGTTCAGTTACGGTGAAAATTGACAATTTGTATTTCTCTTGAGTCGTTTTATTTGGTTTAACACATGAGCTCAACCGAGGAGAAAGGGTGACAATTTCTAAATACATTGTACTCTGCAAATTTCAGAAATGCACAGGTATCTGCAAGAACTCCGATAATCTATTTTCTACGGCAGATTTGGGATCTCGCATTGCAAAACTTGCCATTACCATGGTGGCACTGACAAATTTTGTAATATTTGAACTGCTACTCTCACCAAGAAATAACTGAGTGCTAGGAAATGTTCTAAACAGTCTTGTTTCCATTACCTTAACTACCCTATTAATCAGCTAGAAGAAAATGAAACATTTGGAAGTCAATTGTTGGCACCACATTTAAGCATTCAAGAGAATGAGAGTGAGAATGTGCTTAAAATGGGGAGTAAATGTCCTTGAATATTTAGAGGCCAATATCCGTACAAGCCCCCACTGTATTTGTTAGTGTTTCTATTATATCAGGAGAGCCTGTTTTACTAGTAGCTCAAAAAACATCCAGGTCTGGTCTCTAAACGCAAGCATACATATTAAAACACATACACCACAGGAGGTAAATAGAGTCAGAATTTCTGCTTATTTGCCTTTCCTTTGTCCAGTGTGAATTTCCTGTTTGGATTCTTGAAAATCACTGTTGCTGAGAAGGGCAATGACCAAGCCATTATGGTGCAATTACATTGGAAAGGATTCAATCACTCAGGCATCGCGCTAAAATGGTCACCATTACGTTCCAGCCACAAACTTGCAAAAAAGAAACAGGACCAACTCAAAATGTCCTTGTGAAATGATCGAAATTCACAGCAGGGAACTGAGAAAAGTTTTCTTTCTCTGCCAGGCACTTCGGCTTAAAGATTCTGAATAATCAAAAGTGTTTCTGTGACTAATAAGGGATTTTCTATTATAGCAAGGGATTTCTATTATAGACATTATTATAGCAGACGACCATTGTTAAGCTTTCTCTCATAATTTCAAATCTCAACCTCTTTTTGCGTGTATTCATGGCAGGTGATAATATTCCTGAAATGTGCTTTAATATCAGTTGCTGGGAGATCTTTATTTGCATTTTGGTTTCACTTTATTTTGATGGTCCCTTTAACACATTCTGTTGACTGTAAGTAACATCGCACCTACATTTCTACTAACTCTCATTAGAGTGTCAGTAGTGTATTAGTTGACTGGTAGGGTTAGGGTTAGAATAAGTTGACATGTACTTGCAAAGTTATTTACAGTCAGTAGAGTGTCTGTTGGGAGACCATCGCAATAAAGAGTTAGCAGATATGAAGCAGACAGTCTACTAATACTCTAATGAGAGTTTGTTGACATATAGTTGCAACATTACTTAATGTCAAAAGAATGTTCAAAAGGGACCATCAAAATAAAGTGTTATTTTTTATTGCCATGATAGTCCTATATTTTGGTGAGTTTGGTGGGTGGCGTTTTCATGGGGATTTGGGTGAGTGGCCAACCCTCATCCCAAGTTGAGCATGCAGTATTTCACACATGGAAAACAGCCCCCAGTAAAAATGACTTTCGATTACTTTTGACCTTAGCTGCAAATGACTTCCAGCTGGAGTAATCCATTGCTTTAAACATCAACTGTGCACACGGATTTAGTTGGGCATGACAAAGTATCCTCCTCATTTAAATTTCTAAAAATAGATTAATGTGCTCCTCATACTTTCACGCCAAACCAAGCATGATGGATGATATACCAAAGTAGCAGGCCGTGATACCAGCGATCACTGTGTGCAATGCACACAAACGCAGGGGTCTTGTAATTTTTTTAGGGTCTGCCTTTGTTACTGCTACTAAGCTGTTGCACCCTCTTGTTCTGGCGGGAACAAAGGAGCTGACTAGAATTAATGTGGAGATGCAAATAAAGTCTCATCAGCAGTTCGACATTATTCAGTCTTTAATGAAGAGAGGAGAGGAGAGCATATTTATGTGACCCACCACTGTAGGAAGACAGACAGTGTTATCTCACTGAGCTACTCTCTAGTGTTTCAATATCAGATGGTGGTCTGGCAATTAAAAACGCCCCTAAGAACTTATTGCAGGCAGAGATAGGTGACCTTGCACGTTTTCTGATGCTTTCTAAAAGATAGTGTAGATGGGGAAAAAAAACAAAGAGGAAGAAGAAAAAGAAAAAAAGAATAATCTGATTTTTGAGCTCATGATCTATGTTTAGGGACTGTATGATCAATAGTCTTGCTAGTGGGTTGCAACAAAAGAGCTTGCTTGGTTTTGATACGCGAACAGCAGGTATTAGAATTGCTGAATGCAAATAATAAAATGCAACAAAGACATAACTATTTAATAAATGTTTAATCGACTTTTAATTGGGAATTGAAAACGCTTTCGCTAACCTTTGTTGATCAAATCAAAATCCATCAATTGAGGTGTTTTGATGCACAGAATTGTTCTGTCAGTATGTACACAAGATGCATTGGTCACCAACTGATAAAGCTATGTAAAGCTGAACTAAAAAGAAACGTTTGGTTTCAAGAACCATTTTAAATCATGTCAGAGAACTTACAACAAATTGAATTTAACCCACTAACACAGGGCTGTCAAACTCAGTTCCTGGAGGGCTGCAGCCCTGCAGAGTTTTGTTCCAACCCTGCTCCAACACACAAACCATGTAGTTTTCAAATAAACCTAAAGGAATTGATTAGCTAGATCAGGTGTGTTTAATTAGGGTTGCATTTAAACTCTGCAGTTTGACACCCCTGCACTAACATAACTAATTATATCATGCTGTAATAATTTGTTGCCAACAAGAACTGTAACCTTCGGTAAACAGGTGTGGATATTGCTTTTATACAACAATTCAATTAATGGAAAGTTAATGTTGTGATACTTACATTTTAAACACAATACATACTACCCTTCAGCCTATCTTGTGCATTATCAAACGTGGCATCTTCGAGCAACACACAGTGTTGTGTTGCAGAAAGATGCTGTGTGTTTTCATTGAATCGCTAAAGGGAATTATTCAAAAACTCACTCACAACAGCGGCCACTTGTTTGGTTTCTAATGAGTGTTTTTGAGCGAATCAGTTGAATGAAAGATTCAAAAACTCACACATAAATATCCGCTTGTTTCATTCCTGAATGAATCAGAACAAATCCATTGAATGAATGATTCATTGTTTCATTCCCAAAAAAAAGTCACTTGTCGCCTCCTGCTGGCTTAACTGTGTAACCTGTTTCACTGAATAAAAAATCTCCACTACTAAAGCAAAAACCTTTTTTACTGTTAAATCACTCATGTGGGGAGCAGGAACAGATTGGCCTCTGTCCAGTTGAACTGGGCAGCTTCTCCTTATGAGTGACCTCTTATGATCCACTTTCCAGCACAAAAATGGGCCAATAGATCCCCCTTCACAGACTAGAGTGTGAATGTCCCGAGGCCACCAGAGACTCTGCCTGTCTGATTTTCTCAAATCAGCCCAACTCCCTGCTGACCAACTAAAGTCAAGTGAAATACTGAGAACTGGCTATATATGCTCATTCATGATGGACACTTCAAACCAGGATGCCACACTTTTGATGATTTTCTCATCTAGGATGAGATGGTAATTGGTGTGATTGGCTCAGCCTTGCTTGAGCTATATTTGTTCATCCCGCATATGGCAATATCTATAATTTATCAAAGAGGACAACAGAAAATGAAGGAGCTGATAACATTATTAATCAACTTGTGCAACCTTCAGTCTTGTGTGACGTAGTATTTGGTAGGCATTAATGCACTCACTGACCATGACCATGATCCAGGGTTGTTTTTTGGGTAGATTTTTGTCTGTCACTTTGACTTTGAGTTTGTGTGTAAAAATCAATTCAGCTATGCCTATCACTCTGTCTTTCTTCAAGGAGACAACCTTGTATAAGTACTAAGTCCGAAGACAGCTTGTGACAGCTGTGACAGTTTTTCAAGCCCATTGAGTAACTAGATGTGTGTGTGTGTGTGTGTGTGTGTGTGTGTGTGTGTGTGTGTGTGTGTGTGTGTGTGTGTGTGTGTGTGTACGCGCTTGTTAAAGTGATGACTGCTGTCAGAAAATTGAATTCTTATTAGGTTTCTCAGAGGTAATAGACAGCTACAGCTACATGCTGAGAAAGTATGAATTAACACATTTTCGCATTCGCACAATTGCTATCATTTATCACATATTTCAGGAGACTTGTAAACGCAACAGTGATTAAAAATGCATTAACTATCCGTATTGTATATATTATCAACATTTGTAATAGCAAAAAAGTTACATAATGTTACCAAAAGTCTATCATCTGCAAGCAACCTTTTTGAAAAAGTGGTAACACTGTAAGTTAACAATTGAAGCTGACTAAATTTGAGCTATACTTACGAGGAAAATATGCTTTTAAATAAACAATTAAACAAATGATTCAGATTTCCAAATGCTGCATATGAAAGAAAGGACTTTTTCCTTTTTTAAAGAAAGGAAGAATTGTTTAGCGTTATCCGATTCATAGAGCGCATATGAGAGAATAAAACGAACCAATTACAGCTAACCAATTCATCAGTTCGTTCAAACCTAACTGATTCCTTAAATTGAATCAGAAGAGAGAACTTTTTAATATGAATCAATCTGATGTTCAAATACTATGTTTATGAGAAAGAACCATTTAGAATGAACTCATTCACAAGAATTCAATTCAAGTTTATTTGTGTCGCTTAAAAGAAAATGCATATTTTTACAATGTTACAATCAGGAAGTATTCTGTTATCTGTAAAGTCTATAATGCCAGTACCTAATATACAAAATAACGCAAGTGATGTGACTAGTAAACATAATGTCTCAATCAGATGATAATGTAGGAGATTCCTGAGCTTTCTGGACTGTGACGCAGCATATGCAATACAATGTATCTGAATACTTTACTGTACTACTGGAAAAAGTGGCTTGTCACTAGGCCGACTTTATTTTGTAAACTAATGTCACAATACTGAAAAATGTAAAGAGTCACTACAGTACCTTTAGTTAGTTACTCCTCAGGACTGGGGAGAGCACACTGTGTAACTATAGAGCTTGTCCTTACTCTTAGAAGAGAATTTAGATACTCTTCTCCTCATGTATGGCTCTTTGAAGTGGAACCGCAGGGGACCTACAGACCTAATGCCAGAACCTTACAGTCCAACCAAAGAACTCTGGGTTTCTATCCCTCATTTTCCAGGCTCTTATAAAGCCCAACTCTAAAATCTGTTGTCATGCAGTCAGGCCCCAGAGAGCTCTGGGGAGTTGCTTTCCAAAGGCTCCATCACAAAACGCTATAAAAAAAAACGCTTTGCACATCCAGAAACCAAAGTCAAGGGAGACTGAAAAGAAGAAGACTTGAAGACAGAAAGGAAAGCAGTGAAAGGCAGAGGTTGTGGAGAAGCGAGCAAGAGAAAGAGAAGAGTGCGAGGAGGGCAGAAAGACAGAGGAGAGGTTGCTGTGTCAGTACAAATCTGGCATCCCATTGCTTCTCTATGCACTTTACAAGAGCACAGAGCAGTTCAATTGATCGTTTCATAGTTTTTAATTAGCATTCACCAAAGTGCCCAGTAGTCCTGAGGCCATGTACATCCAATGTTCCGAGGCAGGGCAGGACTTGGGATTTACGCAACTATCATGGTAAACAAGATTATTTGTGCTTGCTTTTCCTCTTCGCTGCCCACATTGATAGTATCTGTGTGCATCGATGGTTTCCTCAGGCCATGTTTACAGCAAATGTTCCTCTGTTTTTTGTTTAACAGCCTGTCTATATTAATGAGCAGAATATATGCAATATAACCTCTCAAATATGCACCTGATTCCCAGCTCTTTTTCAGCATAAAATAAATCATCTCAAATTACAACGGCCAAAATAAAACCGATCCTATTTAAACTTGACTTTTTAATCCCAGATTGTTAAACTGAAGTTATAGTTCACCTCTCTAAAGACCATCCAAATGCAATAACAGCTCAATAGAGATTGACTGAAGATTATAGGTTTCGGTTTTCTCACGGTTTCTCTTGCTTTGTGTCGGCCTGATGGAAATCTGTCTGGTTTTTTGCACACATTTTCCTTTCTCTGTAAGTTTCTGTGGGGATCTTACGAGTAGCTCTCCTTGCATATTCTATTGGTCAAGCATTTCAGGTCAAGCATCATTGACATTTCTTTAAACAGAAACTCAAGAACTGTGTGAGTGACATAATGCCATGTTCTGATTAATATCTATATTTCTGTAGATAACATAAATTATTCAGCTGCAAGGCCATCAATCTGCGAAATGATCCTATAAAAATGCATGCAGTGTGATTCAAGCATATTTATATTTTGGAATTTCATCTTAAAACTTCTGCCATTTGTCTAGAAGAACTTGGAGCTTCTCAGGTTGGTTACATTATCAATATGTAGTAAATTAGCTCAAAGGGGGAATATTAATAATTAATCATAACTCTTTATAATTAATTATAATATTTGGATAAGTTAATAGAATTCCAGGTGTCCCTGGTGAATTCCAGGGTTGAATGAAGATGAACTCCAGTGGTATTAGTCTGACTCTTTGTGGTCAAGAGCCATCTCCCCAGGCTAGGAAGATCGCACACGGTTCTATATGTTGGGGTCTGCCGGGCGTGCCCACACCGACTCAGGCACTCCGTGAGTCCAAGCACACGGGCAGCAATCGAAAGATTTAGCAGAAGAGAAGGGCGGACCTGTGCGTGAGCCCTTTAAAGTCAGGGAAGAGTCACTTTTCAGGATCTGAATTTCCAAGCGGAAGGCTGGAAATATTGGGGGGTTTTATGATCCTTTGTCTGAGAGCATGGTTCGAATGGCTCTGGCAGTCTATACTTTGATTAAATTACAAACACACATGGCATTCTATGAGGAGGTGATGTACACCAAAGTGTCCATCATCAAATGAGCATTAATTTGGTAGGAGACACGATATAGGTGGGGTTACATTAACTAAAACTTCACTCATAAAGCATGCATACAACAAAATACAATGCAAGAGACACCATACAAGACATGTCCTGGGATGCATGTTCATTCATAGAAAAGTTTGTCTATAAATGAAAAGGAGGAAAGTTCTGTTTTTATGGGCATTGAGTGGGTTTCAGAAGGGTCTGTTCTTACTGCATTTTGCATCTCACATACTTTTAAGCAATAAAACAGTCTTATCAGATGGTTTCCCTGGTAATGAGCCTGTTAGGGTGCTCTTTCAGGAGAAGGGTCCATAGACCCTCACAGTTTGTTTGTGGAATGAGAGGGTTTCCTGGATTATTCATTAAGTATAATGACTAAATGCTACAAATAATATGAGTCAAAAGAAGGCCACTCTTTAGAACTTGCCTTGAAATACAGCATCTAGATGTTTACTCTGAGAGCAAACAGAATAATGTCTAAACTGTCAGTTTTTAAAATTATTTTATAACCATACAAAACAGATTGATAACAATCTACACATATCACATCTATGTCCCACCGAATCAAATAAAATGTCGGATTTACTGTCTCAAGTTGTTTCTACAATCCACAATTAAGTTGAATGAACTACATAATATATAATAAATAAAAAATAATAATGTTTTTGTGGTAACATTTTGAGAACATTATTAAAGTCAAGATTACATTGAATAAACATTCTGTTAATGTTAATGGAAGGACTTTTGTTCATAACTTTGAGAGAGCCTTGCCAGAAAATTAGCCAGAGAACATTCCCTATTAGCTGGGTTAGTGGTCAGCAGGTGTTTATACTCAGCAAGAAAATAATTGTGTTGATGTAAACTATTGATTTGAAGTTATTTTTTTTTATAATTATACCTGTATGTTATCCTAAAACTTCTGCTAAGAAACAAATAATCCATTACACTATACAAAAAAAAAAAAAAAAAAAAAATTCAGCCTAGTAATAAGTGAAGCCTTTCCAGATTAGGTTTTTCACTACAATTGCTAAACAAGACATATATAGATGCTGTATATATATTATAAAGTATAGTATTTTGAAGTTCCAGAATAGAGTCTTGTACCATTTTACATAGCACTGCTCTAGATTATTAATTGTCTGCATAATAACAAATCCTGAGTCCCTGATAGACTCTACGGAGATGAACTATTACATTATTATCTTCATTAGCATAAAGGAATGAGTATCAGATTTGGTGTCTGCTGAGTTCTGAGAGATAAAACCGCTCTCCTGCTTTTCTGTATTCAGATTCTGCGATGCGTGATGGAGGAGGGTTTCTGACCTCCTTAGACAATAAAGCCGTGTTGGTTAAGCCACGAGGCATAAAAGTGCTTTTAATAAGATACTGCAAACCCCCTGAACATTATTTTCAGACTCCCAGGCCATTTTATACTCTTTTGATGGAAGCCTTTCCGATGAATGCAACGGAAGAACAGAATAAGCCTGTGTACTCACGAGGCTTACTCTGTTATTATGCGTTACACTGAATAGTGCACTCTCGTCAGAATGCAAAGAGCAGGTCAAAACTTTTTTCTTTCTACTTTTCAGGTTTTAAGTTTAAAACCATTTTTGCTTTCTTTGATGTCATAGCTTCACCAGGTGAAGACTGACACTTTGCCTAGTGTAGGGCACTACTTCAGTCTCACAATTCAGAAAAAAAACGTTAAAGATAAAAGCGCTCCAAAAAGATCCTGAGGCCTCAGCAAAAGGGAAAAAAGTAATCCAGCTTCCTAGAATGAAAGCTCTTTTCAACATTGTCTACTTTTCTTCCAGGCTAAAGATAGCAAGTGAAATTTTATTGCAAATGTATATTTACTATGTGCACATTTACTCACCACATAAAATGTCTTTGACAGAAACAGAAGGAAATGTTTTATTTTATTTTATTTTATTACATTACATTACATTACTAAGCATTGATCTTGAATTAGGTGGAATGTGGGAATTTAGCCATGGATGTGGGGAAGCCAATTCTTTCTCATTCAACACACATCACCATTTTACAAGGAACTGCCAATTCATGAGAAATGAAAATCCTGTGATTCGTTGTGTTGGGCTAAAGAGAGTGAGCAAGATGAATATTACCCACTGTCTTGCACAGGAAACATATTCCTTATTCATAGTCTGTAACTGGTGAATGAAATTCATTATCAGAAATGTCGATCATAAAAACCCAAGCCATGAAACTAATATTAATTAAAATTTGACAGGTTTTATATCAAAGCTCTGAGGTGTGGCAATGGTTGCTGACAGAACGCTGATTCGGGCATTTTTGCAGTAGACCTTTCTAAATGGGAGGGTGTGGCGATAGATTAATCAGAAACTTGAATGCAACAAAAGACATTGTTCAACCTGTTGAATTTGCTGCTCTGATAATTCAATTCCATTCTCATAACTTCATTATTGTTTAATCATTTATATGAAGGCACAAAGGACACTTCCATTAATCATTTGTAACCATTAGACATACTTACCAAAGTAAAGTAAGTTTGCTGTCCAAACAGAGTAAGGCTAAGGGCACAATTAAATGACATGTCATTTACAAATAGAAAAGAATCACGGTGCAACTTTACTAAAAGATGACTTCTAACATTCTAATCTAACATTTAAATACAAAAGGATTCATAAATCATTGAGCAATGGGGCGTTGAGACTTCACCCTTTCTGTTAACTCGTTGAGCAAAACAGCATTTTCACTTTTAATTCCAAGACAAGCGATTAATCTTAATCAGATTTAATTGAATATCACCATTCCATATGCGAATCATTTTTCACTTCTGAAAACACAATTACAGCAATATGAACAACATGTGCCATTTTCATTAGCATATTTTTACTGTGCAATATTTAAGCAATGACACTTAAGTAAGAGTCAATACTCAATCAATCACTGTAAAAACTAACAAATGTCTTAATTATCTTTTTTTTCTTTTTTTTTTTTTTGGCTGACTTTAATGTGCATCAATTTGTTGAACCTAATTGTATCAAAAAATCTTGCATTCCCATAAAATTGTGACATTCTCTTGCAAGTGACCTTGTTATTTATTGTGAAGACATGTAAAACCAAAATGCAAAACCATTTGCTAATTCTGATAACAAACAACAGCACCACTCAAATACTGCAGGATGACAAAAATAAAGATACTAATTTAATTTAAAGTACGGTACTCTGACATGAGGACACTCGTGGGGTTACTCATTTTATAATCTGTCAAAAAGTTACCAGGAACTGTATTATACTTTTAAGACGACTAATTATCTGTGTTCATTGAGCATGACTAGCTGAACTCAAAACAACACAGGCATTGTGTTGCAAACATAATATACAGTAGTACTACAGTGTTTACAATTATTTTGACATGAATACATGTAAACCATGTATTTTGTATATTGTTTGTATTTTCATACTGTATGTTGTCAGAGTTTATGACTCCTGGCTTCTGCAAAGAGCATTTCTCAAAGCAGATTTTTTTTTTCCAGCAGAAAGCTAAAAAAAAGTGTGACAACAGTTTCCAGTGACAGGTGATAAATGGTTACGGTATGGGAATCTATCTGCTATATCAACACATCGGAAATGGGATCTCCGAAAGGTAACAAATTACAGTCAGTCTGCTGTGATTCACAGAGAACTGGTGCCATGGTGATCCTTCTCTCTGATGCTTCACTGACATAACTTCCAGCACAGGGACTGGATGTGAGGCACTGGACTTCTGTCATGCTTAGGCTGCAGCAAACAGTGAGGCCCATGAATCATATGGGAAAACTACAAAAATTTGACAATGTTTTTCCTGTTCAACCAGTGAAGGAAAAGTGCGGGTGGGAAAAACAGAAGCTTCAGAAGATTCATATTGGTCCTTCATGAATTTTTCACATTTCTTTTTAGCAGAACAAGAATTGAAAAGCTACTGCAAGCAAACTGGCCACACTGTTGATTGTAACACTTCACAGGTTGTGAGCAGTGATGGAAGGTGAGCCAGAAAATGAGCACTGACATCTGTTGGAGCTGGAACACTGTTGGTTCACATAGATTTTTTGGCATACCGTTGAATGGATAGAGCATATTTGTTTCGAGCATGCTCGATTTTATTCATGTATTCATTTTGTGGATCCATTTTTTGTGCCTACGCAGCACTATTTTTGTTCGGCCTGCCTCCTGCATCCTCTGCTCTCTGGGAAATTATTTACATTTATAAAGTTTGCTTACTTGCTCTTCCCAAATGCCTCAGTAATTTTGCCTCTGAGGGAGGAGACACAGCATATTTGTACATATTTATTTATTTATATATTTTTTCTTTATTTATTTATTTTTATTTACATTACACAAATTCTGAATTGTTTGCATAAAGGACTAAATATTCAAATCAGTTCAGACATGGCATGTGTCCTCAGGGGAACCATGCACTGGGGTCTACTTATTCAGAAGTCTCAATCAATATCCATATGCATATTGGTAGAACTGTGTTATAGAAAGTATGCTCTTAATTTACATCTCTCCAGAACAGCATTAATCCCCAGTCTACCCTAAAGCCATCCCTGTAATGACATCGTGCCACGGTCAGAAAGAAAATTAAATATCATAATCTTTCACATTTGTTCAACCTCACTGCTGACAAGTGAAGCCAGAAATAAACTGGCTTTATTTTGGTGAACAACATCTCTCCCTAAGGAAGAAATACAAAGATTATGGCCACACTGATGAGAAAACAGCTTCTGATCAAAATAGAAATGCTCATAGCCTATACAGTAGTTCAGTATTGTATTGTATTGTTCAGTATTTAGTATTGAGTAAGTTATATTTTAGACATAATATTAACAGTTACTTTGTGTAGATTAAGGAATAGTTTTTAATAAGCAGGGAATAAAGAAAAAGAAAGACAAACAGTAAAAGCAATCCATTTTAACTATCTGCAAATGAAATTTCTTTGCAATCTTATATCAAAAATGGCTTTGTTAATGTTTCTTGTCTAGTCAAATTTAATTACAAATTACACATACAACTTAAAAGGTAATGATGAGGGTTATTTACAATTCACAGAAATCTGACAAAAAATGTAGAGTTGTTTGCATCGCTGCATTTTACTGTTGGTCATTTCTATCATAACACAGTTATTGAATTTGAAATATTTATCTACTAACAACTTATCTCACCATTAAAACTTCATGTGCGGCTTCTCTAAACAGTAAAGTATGGCTTCTTTGATTTGACTGGCCATCTCAATCCTTTTGACGTTGGCGAGTGCTGTTGGACTGCTGAGGCAGATCAACCTAGGTTTTTTGGTGAGGAAAAAAATTAGAGAGAGAGAGACATCAATGTCTTTGGTGGTTGGGCCCTGCACACTTGAGATGTTTCATTCCTGAAAGAAGCAGTGTTTTGGTTGAGTGAATGATTCAATGACTCGCTCAAAAATACAGCTGCTTGTTTCATTCCTAAATGAATCAGTGTATATTAACATTAATATTATATTATTATTTATTGTTTATTGAGATTTTTGTTTACAATTCAAGGGTTCTAAGATTTGAAGTTCCTGCAACTGTAGAACCCAACAGGAAAACAAATGTTGCCTTATTACATGATTGTTTCATGGATGTGTTTTATATGCACAAGTACATTTACGAATACCTGCTGGGAGGGTGCATGAATGCATATGCCTCAACTCAGCGATGTGTTTCCTCTTTCTTCCAGGAGCAGATTATCCTTCTGTGTGGTGAGACAGGAAGAGCATCAGCACTGGCACTTAAGGTAAGATAAGGCTCAGTGTATGGGAGCAGTTCTAATATATCTCTTCCAGCTTCACACACACACACACACACACACACACACACACATGTTGGTTTTCCATGTTTTATGGGGACATTCCATAGATGTAATAATTTTTGAATTGTACAACCCGTATTCACAAATTCACATTATTTCTTATTTACATGTAATGCAGGCATTTCCAAACATTTTTGTCATCTGAACATCTTTCACCTAATATATGTACTTGAAGTACCCCTGAGATTTTAAAATAAATATTTTAATAATTAAGTATCACATTTGCATGTTCACGGTTCTCTGTTGGTTAACGTTTTATGCATTTCATGTTGTTAATTATAGTAAATGGAATATATTATTGGAATATTTTTGTATCAATATGGTACAATATTATTTAAATCAATGCGATATCTTAAGTCAAAAGTAATCTAAAAGTAATCAAAAAGTAGTCTGATTACATTACCTGAAAAGTGTAATGCAATTGATTGCGTTATAGTAACTACAATTTTTGTCATGTTATTTGCGATCAGTAACGGACTACAACTTCTAAGTAATCCAAGATCAAGCTCTGCCCATAACGTAGGGAACACCAGAACACACAAACACACACACATAGTATATGATAATATCCTTTAATTGATATTTATAAAAAGTGACAGAAAATAAATAAGAGGCAGTGTTTTTAACATGCCAATTTAAACATAATTACCTATAACTTCCTGTCTTCTTTCTTATCTGTGTCAAATGTTTATTTTTAAAAATGGCCTTTGACAGTTTTCACTTACACATCAAGGGATGCCCTGTGAATTTGCAGCCCTTACTTAAAGGCTGTAATTATTGCTGTTGAGCTCACTTAAGTTCTTTTTTTTTTCTTTGTCTCAAGAAAAAAAAAAAAAAAAACCTTTCTCTTGCTAATTAAATGTAATTTTTTTCATCCCTGGTGGACGATGAGCTCATTATCACATACTGCATGCGCAGTAGAACCCAGGGTTACTGAGGACTCAGCATTTGCTTTTGTGTACTGCAGGCAAGAGTGGGGCTTACCACCTGATTGAAATGTTCAGGGAGATGCCACGGTTTGTTTCTCATAGTGGTAAATGAGGATTTCGGTATGTGTCTCAGTGACTAGGTCCCTTGAGGGGGAGGCGACTTGGTATTTTTAACATCTTAATGAAACGCTGAGAGGGCTCCTAATTGCGGGGCGAGTGGGTAGGGGAGAATAGAGGTGAAGTGACAGCGCTGGAAGCCTTTGATCTGAGAACTCTAATCAATGGGGATTAGTGTCCTTTAGCTCTGTGCTGCGCCATGTCTTTGACAGCCCCATGACTCTCATATTAATGAGCCATTAGCATGGCTTGAATTAAGAGAGATACCAGTTCACAGATCTCTGTGGATAAGAGCGCACTTTAGGGTGACACTGATAACTCGCTCATGCTGCCTATGGTTGTAGATCAGTTAGTCAGTTCGAGTCGTCAAAGAATGGCTTCTTTAATCTATAAGAAGAGCGAAATGAAGGATGGCAGGCATATGTTGATTTAATTACGCTGATCGGAAAACAAAGATATATAACCAACTTCCATCGCACGTCTCAGATGATTTGATTTTTTTTTTTTTTTTAAATGCACTACTTGTTTTAGAATGTTCAGTCAAAAGTAACATTTCCATAATTTTTGGGGGGGGGGGAGTTTAAAAATAAACTGAACGTTTTGAATGTTCATAACTTAATGTGAACATTAGCTAAATGTATGTTCTTAAAAAAAAATAGTTTTGTTAGCTGTGTTACTCATAAGCAAATACAATAAAAAATATTCTAGGATTTCAGGCTTGAATGTGCTATATTTCTTATGCATGTTTTGAATCATTTCAATTTGCTTAAAAATGCTGATTTATTCCATAATAAAACAAGTATCTCACTGAATTCTAAAGCATAAGCCTACTCTTACTATTTACCATACCTTTTTTGTGGCAGAAGTGTTTTTTTTGTTTGTTTGTTTGTTTTTTTGGCAAAAATGAAGAGAGATCAAAAAGCAGATTTTTATAGCTTTTTTCCTGGCAGCTTTTATAGGAGCTCACATGAAAGACAAGAAAGCTAAAGCCCCCTAAATAGAATCTAGCAAGGCCAATGCCATCCACATCAAGTGTGCCACTTGCAACAGGGCATCTCACCGCCATCCTAACTTTACCTTTATGTTATTAATCAGGTCCTGGAGGAGATATTTTCAAGTGTTTACCATGTCTTACTCTGATTATATAAATATGTGATATAATCTATCCATTTTCATATTGATGTCTTAGAAAGTAAGAACTGACAGTGGAGGCTTGAGGGCTTTGTAATGTTATTCAGACAGGTATGTTTCGAGTTCAGGGGAAGATCGAAATCCAACGACCTGAGAAAGACAGCAGCAAGATCCCTGATCAATCTGAACCCAAGCTACTCAATAATGAATGTGTGGGAGTCATATAATCTGAAATGCATGTCCGATTTTACCCTCTAATCCATCAGCGTCTCGGTATCTGTCAGTATCAGGTACACCATGCGGGACAGTCTTGTCTTTTTCCTTATGCTTTATGTTATATCTACAGCCTTATCTCTTCTGACAGTTTACACAACCACAGCTACATACAAAGACTGTTTATATGTTAGAGAGATCAAAGACTTAACTTTGTTTGGCAGTGCTGAAAACAAAAGGTTTGTGAATATTTGAACCTTCACGGAGCAATTCAATTTTTAGAAGGATGTGTATATCCCAAATGTGCTTCTCTGGCATCCACAATCTCACTTTATCAAGGATCTACCTTACACCAATGTCTAATATATATATCATATGCTCACCAAGGCTATGTTTATTTGTCCAAAAATGTAATAAAAGCAGAAATATTGTAAAATATTACTGCAATGTAAAAAATTATATATTTTATATAAATAAATGTATGTTTCTCAGGATGACACAGTTAGAGTAATGTGCATTTATTTGTCTAACATACATATAATATTAAGAAAAATATATAATTTCATAAAATAACTTCTTTAGTCTCACTTTTGAGTTATTTCTTTCCATTTAAATGTGGATATCTCAGTCCACCACACTATGTTTACTTAAAAACCTCAACTATATGATATACAGTATATCAGAAATCAGATCAATTCTGCCAGATATGGTTTCTCCAGTGAAATTATATAAAGTTTATCCTATCAGATCTTATGTAGCAGGGCTGTAAATATGCCATATTGGTTGAAATCTGATATAAATGGCATAAAAGAGGGAAAAATCACCCCTGAACAAGGACGCACAACAAAACTGTACTTCAAATAATGTAAACATGACAAACCAGTGCTGCTACATGCACAGAATATATGCTTATTAGATGTGACAGGGTGTACTGACAGTGGAAACAAATAATCAAAATACTCAAGTATACTTTGACCTCTAGGTAATTCATTATTTTTCTGATACTCCCTGAAATTATCTTGTGTTTTGTTGTCTATCTTAGAACAGAGACATTTCTGTCTTTTATGAAAGCCCAACAATAACTGTCAGTTTGGGGAGTAAAAGAAATAGAGGGTTGTGAGAGAAAAAGATGAAAGGTAAATATTCTTCAGAGAGGGATGGCAGAGAATAGCTCTTTCAGAGTGGGTTGCACTTAAAGGGAAGAGGGTATTATGCTTCTTGTCAAACGTAGCCCCTGATAAATTATTTGATTCACTGCAGTATATAGGAGAGAGAAACATTATAGGAAAAGCAAAGGCAATGATAGTACCATAAACACTCTGCCTGAGAGGTAGTAGAAGCTTCGGATGTATCAGAAAAGTTGTGAAAGATTTTTTAATTCATATCTTGCCAAACTCGCTCTGCACAATTACTACATACTGTACATAGCAAGAGTTTCATTGTACTCGGTGATGCAATAATTGAAAGTTTAACCCAGAAAAAAGCAGAAAACTCCCGTGAAGAAATGTAATTTTACTTTTTATTTGTGAATAGCTATCATTTTGTGGTCATAATGGGTTGTGCAATTGTGCCAGGACTGCCAAAAATCATAATGATGAGTCTGACTCTAACCCAGCCTTTGGCATAAAAATGAAACAAAAACACCTGTGCATCATTTTCAAGACAACCTGAAATGGCAACAGCAGGGTTGTGTGCCATCCAGAATTAAATTGAGAATGTCTTAAATGTTCCAATCCAGTTCTTGAATTTGAATTGAGGAAGCAAATATGATGAAATTAAAACAGTTTTGAATGAAAGCATCCAATTTGAATTTGAATTGAAGGACTGTTGTAACAGGACATTTATTTTGTATATGCATATCACTAACCGTTCAGTATGACTTGCTCATAAATATGTTATCATTCCGAAATAAGATTTTAATAATCATGTATTTCATTATATTAAACTTTCATTTTGTAGACTATGGTAGAACAACACTTTTCTAAAATGTACTCAGAATAGATACTTTTTGGTACAGTTCTGATAGCATGTATTAGTTCATTTATTTAGTTAAAAAAAGTAAACTATTTAGTAAACTCCTCTTCCTGTAAATTCCAATTCAACATCCTGTGAGGTGTGGCCAATTCCATTCCAGTTTCAAGCTATGAATCAAAAGCAAGCCAGTTTTTCCATTTGGAATTTTGTCTGACTCTGAATGGCGGTTTTCTTGAACTAGCAGCACTGCATGCTGAGAATAGTGGAGCACTTTATGAGCAATTATTCTGAGGCCTGAGTGGATTGAGGAACTGGATTGACATTTTTGTGCACAGGGAGCTTCTAGAATGTAAATTAAGTCTTTGAACATCTCTCTCTCCCTTTACTTGAAGGATTTGGTCTGATGACATGCATTTTTACCTCCCGGTTTCTCATAAGAGTGGCTGAAAAAAACCCTTTAGTCTTCCCTTTTACATTCAGAATTGTACCAGCATGACAGTACACACCTTTTGAATATTTTTTTTCTTCTATTATGAATCACTCTAAACCCAAGCCAGGTCTAAACTCAACAGTTTCCCCACTTTGTTCTGAAATGAAAATGAAAACTCAAGCATAAAATTAAGTCTAACACATTTCTCTATTCACAATTCACTCAAGCAAGAAATTGGCAGGCGCAAACAGAGCAAGGACAAACGGACAGCTGAAAAAATAAATAAACAAAAACACTTCTTCCATAAACAAAAGCACAGCTGTTTCTTCAAAGTCCATATATTGTTCATGCTTCAGAACAATATGGACATGATATGATATATGTAAATGTACATATGATATATGTGCATTTTTAGAGTGTGATTTTGCAGGCAAACATCACATGTTTGACCTTTGACCCTTATCTGTAGTTAATATCTATAACTAATCATTTATGACCATATAAATTCAGCATGGCCAATGGACAGAAAAAAAGAAGGCAAAAATGAAAATAGAGAAGATTATGAATAATATATTCTTTTTTTTTTTTAAGTAAAATAAAACATTTTTTTTCTTTCAAGTTTCAATAAATCATGCAGCAGATTGTTAGGTAATTACATGGAATAATAAATGCTTATTTTAATAATGGAACAAATGCTTATTTTTTGGAGACAGAGTAAAAAAAAATAAAAAATAGATGTCTGACAGCTCTTTTGGTGAAAAGGTGTGTGGCCTTCACATTATACTTTCTTTAAACACGGTTTCCTTATGTCCCAACATGCTTAAATCCACGTTGCCTTGGGAACTCTGGGAATGCGAGCAAGAAGGAGGCTGTGAAGTAAAACCCGCTGGGTCGCAGGTGCTGGAAATGAACAGTGTCCAATGATCCTGAAAGACAAGGCAATTTGGCAGGCACCGTCGGAATAATGAGAATAGAATGGTAATGTTGCGGGGCTGAGCTCTGTTGCAGGGGCATTTGTGAGCCAGGCTGAGGCCAGTGTGCGCGGCGGTCTCCACGTAGAGGTGTTTGCACATTAACCTGCATAAATAGGGGTTACAGAACCCCCACTCCTCCGCCTGTGTCTGTGTCTCACTGAGGCTAACACTCACCCTGCAAAGTTATAGGATGGCTCTTAGTACAGGCAACACAGACATCTCTTCATGTCAATCTAGTCAGTGCAAGCAGAAGATACCACAGGAAGCAATATGAGAAAAACATGTCGAAGTAAGAGAGACAGAGAGAGAGAGAAAGAGGTCTCTCTAGAGAGGGATAAAGAGATGGATGAGGTATAGCTGTCTCTTAGGGGAACTGCTCCTCATGTTCTCTCAAACGTGACAAAGCGATACTAGATTAGACGAACTTGAAATAAAGGAAGAACTCTACTTACCTGCTGCCAGATACACTTCGGCCAGCTGGAAACACCATGAGAGAAGAGGTAGACTTAAGACCAGAAAACTGCATTGAAACGGTAGCTTGTAAAGTTACAAGTTAGTCATGATTAAAAGTAGTGAGCTGCTCTTATGAAGCAGTGACGACACTATTTTTTTTTTTTTTTGATAGTCTATCTTTGACATTTTACTAACTATAAGTACATATCAACTGCAGTCATTAGAGTATTAGTAGAATGCATGGTTAATATCTGCTAACACTTTGTTTTGGTGGTCCCCCAACAGACATAGGGCCCTATCATACACCCCGCGCAATGCTGCGAGGAGCAAGTGTTTTTGTTAGTTTCAGCCCTACGCAGTTCTCATTTTCCCGTCCTGCGCTGCGTTGTTTAAATAGCAAATGCATCTGCTTCCATTTGTATGCCCATGGGCCTGCTGGTCTAAAAAAGAGGTGTGTTCAGACTCATTGTTGGTGTATTGCTATTTTGACAAACTGAAAATAGACTGCGACATAGACCAACTCAAACCTAGTCTAAAGTCAATGGCGCAATATTTTTTTGTTATTTAAAGAGCGCGTTAGTAGAAAATGCGCCTCTGGGTGTGTCCACTTTGCTTATTACACACAGGGACGCACAGCAGCAGACAAACATGCCAAATATTACAAATTAAATTATTACAATGTAAAATAATATTATTGTGTAGGCTACATAAATATAAAAATGTCATGCATGTCTTAATGGATGGTCATTGCGTGTATCAGAATTAGCCTACCTATTTGCTCGCACATGAGCAGACATGTTTGTTCTCTGGAGATGCGTTCAGTCAGGTGCGCCTGAAAATTCCGCCGTTTAAATAGCAAAACCGCCATGGAGCGAAAGCAACTCGCTCTTAAAGATAGTGGGAGATGAGACTCTGATTAGTTTATTGCCCAAAAAACACCCTTTACTCACTAAAAGAATAGGGACAACCCGTTTAGACCATGCACCCCTGTGCGCCAACCGTTTTCCCGTCGTTAAACTAGCAAAAGTGGATTCGGACACACCCTGAGTGCACTTGCGCCGTGCGCTTTAGACCATGCGTTTAGATCGTTAAAATAGGGCCCATGAAGTATTACCACTTCATAAGAATAGCTTAACAGTCGTTAAACAATGAACAATGCAGTTGAAAACGTGCATATTATGCGTGTACTGTTAAATAATACAATTAATCTATTTAAAAAAAATGTCTTGGTGACATTGCACCGCTCATTGTGCATTCAACACTGTCATACAACAGTGAGAGCTACTATGTGTGATAAAGGTCTTGGGTTCAAATATTGGAGGAATATACATTTGAATAAACTAAGTAAAACTGCAACTGCATAAAATGTATCAATGGCACATTTTATTTAATTAACTTGACCTTTACTGACTTTTAGCAAATAAAGACACTTTTTTAATGCGCAGACTACTTAAGTGTGTGCCAAAAGACAGCAACCAATAAAAAGTTACCCAGTTCATTTAAGCAGCAAGCGGAACAGAGAGAAATTTGGTGAGCGATAGAGAAGTGAATGTTGATCTGAAAACTGTGTCTGCCAGGATCCGCCACTGAATACACTTAAAATGAATGATAAAACACTGACTCTGCTTTGATGCAGAGACACTTGTGTTTACATCATGAAACCTTGTTCTCATTTTAATGTGAACTAGAAAACAGACTTGGAATTTTGAAAAGCTGAGAAAAAAGCAAAAGGGTTTCATTGAAGCCTTGTGTCTGTTATTTTGCTCAGAAAATCAGCAGTCTTCACTCTCGACTAAAACTGTGTCAGGCAGACATTGTCGCTGTTTCAAAGTTATCTTATCCAGTTTCATCGATTTTGGATTTTTCACTCTTTAAGACCAGTTATAGAATGTTTACATCATGTTAGCACTGTACCGCAGCTCTTAAAGCGACGGTGCGCAGTAATGTTCTTGCTATCTTTCCATTATCAACAAGGCTTTTCCAAATGCAATGCGAAGCCAACAAACATTCCCATCTGTTATCTTGGTGAGAGGTTAATGCTTTTGTTGACCTCCTGATGCCCTAACATCATGTGGGCTACATGTCTTTATCACAACTCTGCTGTGCACGCTCTGGTTTTTTTTAAATCTCCTGCTTTCTCTCTAAACAAATCATGGCTTAAGAACACAACAAGCATTTACTGAACCATAGGAGAATTGTCCTGCAGGACACAGGAGAATTACCAGCACTCCTTGAAGACATGCGGGCATCCATCAGCTTAATGCTTGAAAATTACAAATACGGTCATTGCTGGAGTCATATCACCAGAACATCTGGAAGAGACATAATTATCTGATATCATGTAGCTAATACATTTATTCATGTCTTCAGCCCTGACATTTCAATCAGTGGTGTGTTTGTGTTCTCTGAAGAATGAATGATGAATGGATGATGTGTCTTGCAGGTGAAAATGATCTCAACACAAGGTTTTGATAGATTCAGGCATGTGCGCTGCTGGAAAATACAGCTTAAGCTGGTATTTGTGGGATTTGTTTGGTCCAATTTGGTCATTGGCTGGTCTAAACACCTGAAGCAGGTTAGACCAGCTGGTAGTTAGTAAGTAAGTAAGTAATTTATTTATTTATTTATTTAGTTAGTTAGTTAGTTAGTTGGTTGGTTTGTCAAGCTAGTAAACATTATTTTCAGTAAAACAATTTTACCTAAGTATTTAGTTTTGTTTTTGTGTGCACTGAAAAGAAAATCTTTTTACTTGTTATGTCTCAACGATGTAACTCTCAAATGTAACTCTCAATGAAGGGGAAGAAAGAGATTTGAAATACTAAAATTATTTTGTCATCATCTCAATGGTGGTGCAGGTGGTTTTATTTAAAAAAAAAAAAAAACAAAAAAAAAAAACAAGAATAAGCCATTTTAGCAAAAGAAGGTGAAGCTCTTTTCAGAAATGAGAATTCTTTTGCATTCTTAATATCTTTCTTTAACTTTGTCAATTGTATGTCTCTTCAAAAATTATAATAATGCCATTATGTTTGGCAGCCACAACTCTCTGTATAGCTTAAGATAGTTCTAAAGGAGGTCAATGCTGATCATCAGCAACAACAGCTCCGGAGCCTTCACCACAAAGCAGATAATGCTGTTTAAATACCAAGGAACAGGGGTGATACAATGCAGGATGTTACATCAGCTCTTTTTAATGTGAAATTCAGGCAATAATGATGCAATTGTTCTTTTCTTAGTTATAACATCTCTTTCCACCATGTATTATTCTTTCACATAATTACAGCATCACTTACATTCATTAGAAACAGAACATTTGCAGACCAGTCTTTGAAAAAAATAAGATCTTTAATTTATTTGCTTGGCTCTGTAATATTATATGTTTAGTTAGTTTTCAGGGAGAATGTATACATTTTAACTATATGGATGTCAGTCGATTTCAATGAATTATATACTATTATAGTATTTGTTTATATTTTGAATTAGATTTTATTTTATTTAGCCATTTTATTTTTATTTCAGTATTAGTAATTTTAGTATTTAAACTTGTTTAAGCATTTTAAGTTCTTTATGTTATGTTTTTCATCTAATATTTTTAATGGTTTTAGTTATATACTTTTTTTTTTTTCCCTATTTTTTTGTTAACTTGTTAATACATACATTACATTTACAGTTTTTGGGATCCAAAGGGGTTGAAAAGGTTTGGCATTGATAAAATAAATTTTCAACTCAAGAAATCTTATTTTCTTATTTTCATTACCAATAGCTCGGATTGGTAAGACTTTTTAAATATTTTTAAAAGATGAATCTTCTGCTCCCCATTTCTATATTCAAAATAACTGTGCTCCTTTCAGTCCTTTTATTCACTGTACTTTCAGTTCTGATTGCAGTTCTACCATGTGGTCAACCATTAAGTGACTGAAAGAAAAATCCCAGCAAGAAACATGTGCTGTTCAAAAGTAAATGAGGAAATTGGGGAAAGTGCACAGTCAAAGGGCCCCGTGGTCTTCCCTGTCATATTTAATTGAGAGCTCTCCTAATTGAGCCTCTTCGTCATTCAGCGTGATGGCACTCATTCTCTTCAAAGGCAACGGGCTGCTTGGCATTGCCAAGATCTCCAGTCAAAGAAAAGTTTCCCATCCGCCCATTATAACAGGAGAAACGCAGAGTTGTCTGCGTGACCTGGTCTGACTTCTCCTTTGAAGGCGGCATGTATAAAAAAAAAGTAACAATACTTCATGGGAGAAAGAGAGACAGAGAAAGAGAGAGTGACAGTCTTTTCATTGGTCTGTAGTCTCGCTATAGTTCTGAAGTCTCTTTAATCTTCTCCATTAGAGAGAACACTAGACCATAGGAAAGACATTTCTCAAAACTTAACACTTCAGGGAAAAGGACATTTTTGGCTGCTAAAGGAGTTGTTCATCCAAAAATGAAAATGTGCTAAAAAATATACTCACCCTCAGGCCATCTAAGATGAAGATGAGTTTATTTGTTCATCAAAACAGATTTAGAGAAAATTCGCATTACATGACTTGTTGCTCACCAATGGATCTTCTGCAGTGAATGGGTGCCGTCAGAATGAGAGTCCAAACAGCTGATAAAAACGTTGCGGTAATCCACACATCTTCAGTTTTAATTATGGATTTATTTCTTACAACCATACAACTTTGTGCTTCATAAGACATTAACTGATTGACTGGAGTTGTGTGGATTACTTGTGGATTATTGTGATGCTTTTATCAACTGTTTGGACTCTCATTCTGACGGCACCCATTCACTGCAGAGGATATGATCAGATGAGAAACAAACTCATTTGCATCTTGAATGACCAAAGGGTGAGAAAAATTCTGGATTTTTGGGTGAACTATACTCCTTTTAAAGCTTTGTGATTTCACAACTGGCATCGTTTTGGCTCATATTTGTGAAGAAGACTCTATTACTGTGCAGATTTTGATTTTTTGTTTCATCAGACTATATTTCAGTAGAAGGTGTGAGGGCGAAATTGGTTGTGTAATGTCAGACCAGTTCTGTGCAAAGTTTGCCACTCATAATATAAGAGGCAGGATGGAGGCGGAATTAACGAGCCACCTGCTCCAGGGTCCAGTGCCACAAATAAAATGAGAGCAACTCACTTAGACACACCCCCAGGCTCTGACAGATAGAAATAAGATGTTACAGTGTGACAGGAATATATGACTGCACAAGCCTATAGTTAACTATTCATTCTTTTGTGACACATATTCAGTAGATTTTAGTAATTAATCTGAAAGTACATTTAGATTGCTAGTTTAAAGTGAAGTGACTAGGACTGAAGTGATTTGGATGGATGGATGCTTTGTTCTCTACATATGAATTCTTCTCCTATAAGAAATTATAGAGCCCTAAACATTTACTTTAAAGTCTCCTACATTTATCCAGGTGATTGAGCTGCAACAAAAAGAGTTTCTTAGGTAGGGAAGACTATGTCTGCCAGTCCATTAAAAATAGAAAATGTCAGAGGAGATTATCACTCTGACCATAGCCCAAAAGCCCAGGTGTCAGTCTGACTCAGTGATTCATTTTACAGTTTGCTCTTGTCCTGAGTTCTGTTGCTGATAAGGGATTAAGGAAGATTTAAAGAAAATTCCATACATAGGTCTCTACTGAATCAATGAACCGTATCAACAAAATTCCCAGTCGAACTACTCAAATGTTTCTCATGCTGTAGGGAAACCTTTAGCTTAGGTTTAATGTCTATACAATTATTAGAAAGTAATTTCAGCACAAAATACAGAATCAATAACAGTTCTGCTTTTATAGGTTCAGGGCTCAACAGTAAAAAGGCCGTGATGAAACAGGGCCAGTGTGAGACAGTTTGAATGAGCTCATTAGTGCCGCACTTACCAAAAACATTTGGATTTCTCAAGACTGTTCTTGTGAATTATGCTGATTTATATGTCACTATACAAACATTGTCTAGATTTTATGAAATTGGAAGAATTACTTAATAGGCCTGAAAACATTAGCTAAAAATTATAATATTTTGCAGCAGGGTATTTTCTCTGAGGGATAAAAATCAGAATGAAACAGTGTCTTACAGTTTTATTTTTGAATTTATTTATATACTATTGTTATATTTATTACTAGCTTTTATTTTTATATTTCCAGTTTTTAATTTTTAGTTATATTAAATGTTGTGCTTTTGTCAGTTTTAGTCATTTTAGTGCTTCAACTTAAACCTAAACTTCTTTTATTTCAGTTAGTTGGCAACGAAACATTTTTCATTTTCGTTTGAGTTTTTTAAGGTTAAGTTTTTAAAGTGCCCCTATTGTAGATTTTGTTTTGTTTTGTTTTTTAATTACCTTTCATGCAGTGTGTAACACAGCTCTAAGTGAATGAAAACATCCTGCAAAGTTTTAAATCTGAAAGTGCACCATGTATAAAGTTATTGTCTCAGAAAATAAAGAGTTGACTCTGAATCATTGAATCAAGTCGTTTTTTAAACGAATCCAAAGCCGTTTCATGTTGATGTCAACATGAAATATTAGCATATTGCCCGCCCACTTGTTGGTCTTTTGGCGTTGGTCTGAATGAAAACGCACATTCATTCTTTGCCACTAGGTGCCGCTTTTGGAGCGGTTTCCCCGGTAACGCTGTACACAAAGCAGCACTGAGCTCACAAACGCTGCTTTATCACAGAGCCATAGCTTTATCAGGCATTACAGACATGATGAAATGCAAATGAGACCAATTGGACCAATCACCGCAGATTAGTGTCACGCAAAGGCGGGGTTTGGAAAAATGAATCGTTGAGCGAATCTTTTGGGAGTCCTTGAGCAAGTAAGGTAAAAATAGGCTAAATGCATATTATAAGACAATGAAAGTGTTTTTTGACCTTGCATGCATGTCAACCTGTTGTTGGGGACTCCCAAAACCAAAATATAAACCTTTCATTACCCATAACCTTTAATCTAATGTTTATATTGTATTTTGAACTTAATTTCAGTTTACGAAAATTTTTATCATTTTTATAATTTTAGCATTACTTAACACTTAAAACTTGTTTTTTTTTTTGTAAAAGAATCACTGTCTTACAACAATGCCAGTGTTTTGACAGCACCTCTTTTGGTCTCCCTTTACTTCTGGCAGGCCAGATACAGGTGAAAAGTCACATGAGAGAAGGCAGTGTCATGATTGGCTCAATGACCTGTCAGTCGTATAATGCCCACCTATCATGTTCTCTTCATTTCTGTGATTGGCTGATTAACCTGTCAGTGTGATTGACACCCACCTCTCATGCTTACAATTGTACATAGGATGAATTACACTGCTCTGGAATACCCGATTGGTCAATCAGTGGTCAGATATTTAATAAAAAGTTACTAAATGCTATTAAATAGACTAATTGTAATGTTATAAACTCTTAACACAAAATTGCTTGCCTATTTATAATATGTATATATTGAGATTGAGGCCAGTAAAAATATTGCTATAGATCTGCTATTTTCTTTCCTGTTTTCTTGTGCTAAAAAATGGTCTCTTTTTGTTCACAGTGCCAATCAGAGGTCTATTTGTGGAGTTGATGATCTCGCCCTAGTGCCCGAGTTGTGATGTGGGGGTGCACCATGGCAATACAAGGCTCAATGGTGAGCCTGGCTTTACTGTTCTTTGGGATTCAAGCTGTTCCTAACCCCACCAACAAACTAGTGAGGACCACAAGAGTGAGGCGACAGGTTCCCGATGGAGGGGGTCCCTCTAACAACCAGACCCAGGCCATGATCTTCAATCATGTATACAACATCAATGTACCTCTAGAGTCACTCTGTTCAGTGGACCTAGACACAGTACCAGGGCCAGAGGCAAACAAAGGGACAGCTGGGAGTGACAAGATGCCGACAGAGTACACAGAAGAGACTGTGGACTCGGACAGCCAGGTGACCTTCACCCATCGCATCAATATCCCAAAGCAGGCCTGTGCATGTCCTGCAGCTGCCGCCATGGAACAGCTGGCTAACCGCATAGAGATGCTGGAGAGGGAGGTGTCCTTGCTTCGAGCACAGTGTAGCCCCAGCTGCTGTGGAGAGAGCTCTGTTATGGGTACGTATTAGATGTTGGGGTGAATACACATTGCTTGTTTATCCTGCAGTATTATAAAAAAGATATGTTTCTGAGATCTGACTGGATTTGTTCATGCCTGAATGCTTGCTGTTATGGTATTTTCAACAGATGATCTAATAAAGATTAGTTAAACACGTTCAAGCAGTTTAAACCAAGTCTTTCAAACTCATTTCGGCCAAGGATGCCCTAGTGAAAAATAAATATACTAATATACTTTAATATACTTTATTTGAAATACATTTATTTCATACTAAGTATACTACAAATACATTTACATGTTTATGTACTTAATAAAAATAGCCCGCAATTGTACTTTTAGTATACTAAACTGGTACACTTAAAGTCTGGAACTGGAACAACTAATTTTGTACATAAAAAGCAGTTTAATTGTATGGAGGTAGTGCTGAAGTCCAACTAAACATATACAGAAGTATATTTGATTGTGCTAACTATTGTAAGTACACTTCAGGTAAACTTTAAATATCTTGCATTTAAAACTGATATTATTCAAAGATAATACTATCCTCATCAAGAGTGACATTAAAACCCATTTTAGGTTTAATATAATAAGAAATGTGCATTGTGCACAAGTAGTATCCAAATAAAGTTTTATTATAACTTTTATGCAGTATAAGTCTTGAGCGATATGTCAGTATATGGTAGATTTGAATTATACTTAGTATGAAATAAATGTATTTTATATTAATTTAGGGTGAGATCAGACAAAACCATGAATGATTTTGTTATGGTATTTTATTTTATTTTTTATTTATTTAGTTTTTGCTCCTTATTGTATCTATGTGTATGTACAGCACATGCTTTACTAAAGCTAATATTGCCTATTTGTATGCTTTACTAAAAATAATTGAAAATTGACACTGAAGACTGGAATAATGACTACAGAAATTTCAGCTTTTCCATCACAGGAATAAATTTCATATTATAATATATTAAAATAAGAAAACATTTTTTTTCTATATTTTGATCAAATAAATGCAGCATAGTCTTTCAAAAACAAAAACAACCAACACCAAATCTTTGAATAACTGTGAAGTAATTTCATTTTTCATACATCAATAAGTAAATAGAGGATATTAATCAGCAATATTGACAAAAAAAGAGAAAATCACTTTCTCTTTCTCTCACTTTTCTCTTTAATCTAAAACGGTTAACACTAAGTTAAGCTTAAAAATTTAAATGGACTCATTTTAATTAAAACTTGCTTCTCAGTCAGACTCAAATAGCACTGAATTAGTGAAGTATCATCTAAGAACCATTCACTGGAACTAAGAAAATATTTTGACCAGTTTCTACCCCTAATTTTTTTCTTGTACCTATTGATGTTGTCATTAAACAGGCAACTGAACTGGGTTATCCTGCGATAGTTGTCTCACCCATGGATCCTTTTTCATCTTGTATGAAAGAGTTAATATGTCCTGCTGTAGATAAATATTCATAATCAAATAGCATGGATGCATTATATGCAGACTGTGTATCTACCACCCCTTGATGTTTTATAATGGATTAATCAAACTCATCTTCTTTAATCTTGAATTCATTTCAAGTGGTTTTTGGCTCATTGTACCCAGTGGATGAAACAAAAGTGCATCCTGGTCCTTCTGTCGGTTATGATGTGACTGCGGTGCTAAGTGAAGTAGAGACTATATTGTGCATTGACCCATAGGGACAACAGAACTGTGGACGTTGGTAGTGTTGTGCTTGTTTAACGTCTCAAAGGGGCACTCGAGTGGATTCACACCTGCAAACCTTGGCTGCGGAGCCCCTCCAGGGCAGCTAAAAACAGCTGAAACACTGCAGTAGTAAAGGGAAAGTCATATTAAGCTATACAAATGAGGTTAGATTGTGAACTAGATTAATTACAGCACTGCTGCTGGAGAGGTCTTCCCCTCAAGCCTTTGATAAGTCCTCTGTTTGCTGAATCAAACCAGGCTACATGTGCTGGAGCTAATAAGATTGCAAGATATTGCCTCAGAATTATTATTTATTTATTTTCTATTTTTTATGTAAGGTTAATTTTAGTCCAACCTGATAGAAATGAACCCTCTGGGGTCCGAGGGTGTTTTGGAGGTTTGGAGAAGTTTTGACATGCCCTGACATTTGTGCTTTTTTCAGTTGCATATAAACATATTAATGGCTAAAGTTTAATCACACTGTAATCAGCACAAACTGGCACAAACATAAAATAATAAGTGAGCAGCATGTATGTACATGATTGTGTTTTTGAGAAAACAACGTTTATAGGATTAGCTCACCCAGTGTGAATTCTGTCATTATTTACTCACCAACATTTTGTTCCAAATCTGTTTGACTTGGTTTCTTCTGAGGGAAATGCAGTCATTTTTAAAGATAGGTTTAAAAGAGTGTCCAAGATACTGATTGAGTACCAAAATGACAGAAAAGAAGCTTTATCATAAAATTATTATAAAGTGTTGTGACTTCTTTCAGAACACATAATGATAGCCTTGTGAGAGAAACAGTCTGTAATTTAAGTGTTATATACTTAAAGGGATAGCTCACCCATAAATGAAAATTCTGTCATTTACTCACCCCCAAGTTGTTCCAAATCTGTATAAAATTCTATCTTCTGCTGAACACGAAAGAAGATATTTTGAGGAATGTGGGTTATCAAATATTTTCTGGTCCCATATTGACTTATCAATGGGGACCAACAACTTTTTTTTGGTTACACGCATTAATTGAAATATCTTCTTTTCTGTTCAGCAGAAGAGAGAAATTCTTACAGGTTAGGAACAACATGAGAGCGAGTAAATGATGACAGAATTTTAATTTTTGAGTAAACTATCCATTTAAAATTGATCAGTTGACTTAAGTCACAAAACCTGATTAATTCAAAAAATGATTCATTCATAAATCAGACTGCCAGTTGCCAATTTCTCCCTGACGTTAGGGTGAATAAATAATGACAGGCATGTTCATTTCTTTAATTAACTTCAACATATTTGTTCAATCTTAGGTCGCTTGGACTTTGTCCCACAGTGTGGCCATGGCACGTTCAGCATGGAGGTTTGTGGGTGTGTTTGTGAAGAAGGATGGATTGGCAAGAACTGCTCTGAACCCCGCTGCCCAGATGACTGCTCCAGCCAGGGCATTTGCATCGAAGGCGAGTGTGTATGCGACCGTAACTTTGGCGGTGAGAACTGCTCAGAGCCTCGATGTCCAGGTGATTGCTCTGACAGGGGGTTGTGCATTGATGGTGAGTGTGTTTGTGAGGAAGCCTTTGCTGGAGAGGACTGCTCGCTGGGCAGATGTCTGAATGACTGCTCAGATCAAGGAACCTGTGTGAACGGAACCTGCCAGTGCCGACCTGGCTTCCTGGGGGAAGACTGCTCTCTCATCTTCTGTGCTAATAACTGCAGCCAGAAAGGGGTGTGTAAGGATGGTTTCTGTGCCTGTCAAGAGGGATATACAGGAGATGACTGCGCTTCAGGTCAGTGTTCAATGTGTAAAAACACCTTTGTAGTTCTTGTTGCCAGAAAATTTGTAGACAACTTTTTTCAGTTTCAGACATTTATTCCCTGTATATTTTAGAGTTTTTTCTAGGGCTGTCATTCTTTTTTTAATCTAATTAATTACATGATGTGCAGATTAATCTAAGTAATGGCAAATTAATCGCACATCAATTTTAGCTGAGAAATTACCCCCCCAAAAGATAAAGTCATTATTATGTTAAATGAGAAATGTATTGAATACCCTAGTAAAAAAGTAATATATCTGAAATACATGTATTATTCATACTAAGTATAGTTCAAATCTATTAACATAATTACTGACAAATTGCTTGAGATTTGATATAGAAATTATAATTCAACTTTATTTGGAGTTCTACTTGTGCACAATGCACATTTCTAAATATTAAGCCTAAAATGTGTTTTAATGTCACTATTGATGAGTATGATATTTGAATAATATCTGTCTTTAAATGCAAGATATTTAAAGTATACCAGAAGTATAATTGCAATAGTTCCACTTTAGCACAATCAAATATACTTCAGTAAATCTTTAGTTGGACTTAATCACTACTTCCCCACAATTAAAGTGCACAAAATAAGTTGTTCCAATTTAGCAGACTTTAAATATGCCGGTTTAGTATACTAAAAGTACAATTGCAGTGTATTTTTATTAGGTTCATAAATATATAAATTTATTTGTAACATACTCAGCATGCAATAAAGGAATCTGAAACATTATTTTTAGTATATATACATTTTAGTATTTTTATTTTTCACTAGGAGAGACATTACAAAAAAAGTAGCTTTAGAAAGAAATATGTTGTTTCAACATTGCGTAAATAATGATAATAAATGAGTATTGATTTTTTTTAATGAATACTGAAAAATAAAATGTTTTTTTTATTATTATTTATACTCTAAATATGAAACTAAAACCACCAGTAGGTGACAGCAAGTGAGTCATTCATTCGTTCATTCATTCAACCGATTTGTTCAAAGTGCTGCAACATAAAGCCCATTGACGTACATAACTGATAAAAAAAATAAAAAAATAATATAGATGAAATATAATCAGATGTGATGTGTGACATTTCTTTGACATTAAGGCAACTGTTTTTTTTTTTTTTTTCTATTATCCATAAATTTAACCATATTTTATCCTGTAAGAAAACAGTACATCTATTATCTTGTTAAATATTAAATAGATTTTCACAGTAATTTGTATGGTAATTTGTACTATTACAGTTTGCAGCTAAATTACGTGTTGTTCCGTTAAATCTAAAATATTTTAATATATTTTAAATCTATTTACAGTATATACAGTATATTACATGTAGTTAAAGACAGTTAGAATTTACAGAAGCTTTTTTTTCATTGTTTTAACATTATCACAGCTTGCTATATTGGCACAGTAGATGCAGTTAACCGTTACCCAAGAAAACGAGTTTGTGCAAGTGAATATATAATTTCTGACTCGCTTGGTGTTCTTTAAGCATTTAAAATCCATCAAAGAAGAAATTAAGCTATAACAAAAGCTTGTTTGAGAAAATACGAACATCATTTTCATAGCATATGCTCTCTCAAATTGTTTAAACCCATTGCAGATAAACAAGCCACTTTATTAAGTGATGTGCAACTGGTAAATTTTCTTTCCAATATAAATCCTCTCTGGGCAGAGCAGTAACCGATTCCCCAGTTACCGGCACACACGACAGATGCTAAACCCCACGGTAGGCCCCCTGCTCCTTCAGACATGGCTGTAAATTTGGTGACAACTCACAGCGTAACACCATTCATTTGTCAAAAGTCACATTCACTGGGGAAGAAGTGTCATATTAACCAGGCCGAAGCAATTTCTCCATCACGCTTACCCAGGTTCACAGCTAGTTCGTGGAAAAAGCTGGTGAAACCCCACATCGCTGAAGACAGCTGTCATCTCACGAGTGGGAGAGGGAAGGGCAAATCATATTACCAGCCCAGTTTTCTCCCTCTCATTTTCTGCAAGACTGAGTGGAGCCAAAATTGCTTATTTCATTGCAATTAGGAGAAAATAGTGGGGTGTTGTGTGCGAGAGGTGGTGGAATACGGCGAGTGGCTGCTCAATTATTACTCTCCACACAGCTTCTGAAGATTCTCTGCTCTCTTAGGTCTTCATATTATCAAGGGAATGAATTAGGATATAGCTTTTCTTTCAGTTACTCTATCCAATTTTCTCGTTTCATTAGGCCGATGAAAACGTAAGAAAAAAGTATTTTGCAAACAGGTAGTGATGGGGGGAAAGAAGTGATGAAGGAAATAAGATGTGATGAGAATTTCCTATCTGAAACCTTCAAATAGATTAAAATGAAATGATATGTGAAATGTCTCTCTTTGAAAATGACAATTTTTCTAATCAGCAGATATTTTCTATCCATCAAGGAATTAAATTGCTCTCACAAAAAAACATAGAACTACACCTGCTTTCAACAAGTCCTTCTACTAATTCAACAAAAGTAATCATGAAATAAGTAATAGCAAATTATACTCTACACACTTTGCCAAAACATAGTCTTTAAGCTATTCTGAAAGACTGTTAGCTGACATATTGTTGCTTCAGTACATGGCAATCGATAATCTAGTCAAGCAGGGCTGCCAATACTAATGCACGTACAAAGCTGAGAATGAATCCAGTTTGAATGGATTGAGAAATTGCTGTTAGAATTTGTGCTGCTGTGCTGAATTAAATAAAAAAAAAAACAGTTAATTCACAAAATTTTATATATATATATATATATATATATATATATATATATATATATATATATATATATATATATATATATATATATATTAGTGGTGGGCATAGATTAATTTTTTTAATCTAGATTAATCTCACTGTAATCTTGGAATTAATCTAGATTAATCTAGATTAAAATGGCTCATTTGAATTCTGCCAAGTAGATCAGAATAAGTTCACTACTAGTAGTAAACAACTAGCAGTCATCAAGAATTTAATATTGATAATAACATTGAAGACACTGTATGACTATTCCTTAAAGATAAGGTTTTAATAGTTTTAGTAGTAGTAGCCTATCACTTTCTGTCCTATATCTTCAAGTGAAACCGAACTTTTATTTTGACGGGTTGCCGTGAGGAGTTTTTCTCAAATGAAACGCTCGAATGCTCATGAAGTGACTCTCAGAGCAGTTCTGGAGATGTTGTTCATGTATTTATGTCCTCATTTAGTGAGACGACAGACGTTAATATCACCGCAAGCGTCACGCGGGCTTCTGTATGAATAGTGAACAAACCCGCGCGTCTGCGCCACACATTAACACAGAGACACACAGAAGTCATATTTAAATAGACGTTTTGCAGCTTAATATTTACAAATAGGAGTGGGAGTGTGCTCACTTGTGTGTGTGCGTGCGTGCGTGCGTGTGTGCGCGCGTGTGCGAACCGGGGCGGAACTCCGCTGTGCGCGCGATACAGAGAGCGCGACCATGTAACGTAGAGACAGAAATGACTTGCCGATTTCCATTGGGAAGCTTCTTAAAAATACATTTTCCCTGAAGCAAACCCAGCGGCTTCATAGCTGCATCCATGTTAGCACGTGACGTTTGATGTGGTAATTTCCCAGTAGACATACACACAGGTTCGAAGACTCGTTCTCGCCCCCTACAGTGCAGTTCTGCTAGGTATACATCCGCGCTAAAATATCAAGGTGAAAGTCATCATAGCTTGTGTAGTAATGACCCAGCTCCCAACCCAACTTTGAGAATAGATTAACGGCGATATTTTTTTTATCGCCGATAAGAGTCTCACGTTAACGCAGCACGTTAACGTCGATAACGGCCCACCACTAATATATATATATATATATAATTACACACACATATATATATATAAAAAAATTCTAAATATATATAATTTGAATAGAAAACATTTCCGGATACTAGTATACTAGGAAATATATGCTGATTATACATAATTTGCTGTAATAATATATACAGTATATATATATTTTTTGCAATAGAATTTCAAATAATTGATGTCAGCTGCCAAGTTTGTAAGTGATAAGACTTTCTTGTGAGATGTGGAAACTGAGAAGCATCCAGTTGGAAAGACCATTGCTCCCTTTTTGTCTAAGACTATCTGCTTCGCTTCTAGGATTCTTGTTCCTCCTTGAAAATAAAAAGGGGAGCTTGGCAACTAGATATGGGTGAAAAGCACAGATGCTAGAGTGATAAATTTTGCTAAGTATGCACTCTGGGACTTTTTTTTTATATTTTGAGGGGTCTGTTGTAGAGGGGGTCCAGAAGGAACGCCAGTCTGTCCTGTACGTGTGGAAGGAGCTGAATTGCTTTCTCACGTCCTTAGCAATTCCCTGGGGGCCACTTAGAGCTACTCCTATGAGCCCAGTATCAGGAAGAAGTCTCATGTGTTCCGGAGACCCGGGTTGTTTCTTAGTCTCTTGGGTAGCCCAAATGGGATTCTCCAAACTCTTTTTATAAGTAGCTACATTTTCTAACTTTTTCAAGTTCACTACATACCAGAACATCATTGTCAGATAATACTAGATGTGGCTTGGAACAACCACTTAAAACTGCTGCATTGCAACACTATCTATCTATCTGTCTGTCTGTCTGTCTGTCTGTCTGTCTGTCTGTCTGTCTGTCTGTCTGTCTGTCTGTCTGTCTGTCTGTCTGTCTGTCTGTCTGTCTGTCTGTCTGTCTGTCTGTCTGTCTTTCTATGCATTCATCCATCCATCCATCCATCCATCAGGGATGCACTGAAATGAAAACTCTTGGCTGAAGCCGAAACCAAAACTGAACAAATTGAAGTGAAGTGACATACAGCCAAGTATGGTGACCCATACTCAGAATTTGTGCTCTGCATTTAACCCATCCAAAGTGCACACACACAGCAGTGAACACACACACACCGTGAACACACACCCGGAGCAGTGGGCAGCCATTTATGCTGCGGCGCCCGGGGAGCAGTTGGGGGTTCGGTGCCTTGCTCAAGGGCACCTCAGTCGTGGTATTGAGGTGGAGAGAGAGCTGTACTTTCACTCCCCCCACCTTCAATTCCTGCCGGCCCGAGATTCGAACTCGCAACCTTTTGGATTACGAGTCCGACTCTCTAACCATTAGGCCACGACTTCCCACTGGGCCTACACAGTTTTTCGCGTTTTTTCCCCCCATGTATTTTGTATATCTATCTATCTATCTATCTATCTATCTATCTATCTATCTATCTATCTATCTATCTATCTATCTATCTACCTATCTACCTATCTACCTATCTATCTATCTACCTACCTATCTATCTATCTATCTATCTATCTATCTATCTATCTATCTATCTATCTATCTATCTATTAAAAAAGTTATCTGTGAAAAAAAGTTGTAAAATGCTTGCCGTGTGATTTGCTTTAGATCACATCAGAAATTTTCCATACCCGTCTCCTCAGAATGATTGCTTTTTGATCAGAATAGTTCATATTCATGTGATATCGTCTGCCTTTTTATACAGTGTCACCTCCTATGAATCTGCGAGTTCGGGGGGTGTCAGAGAACACCATTGATCTGGAATGGGAGGGGCCTGTGATCCTGACAGACTATCTCATCACTTACGCCCCCACAACCCCTGGTGGAGTCCAACTAGAGATCAGAGTCCCAGGAAATGTTACCAACACCACCATCAAAGGGTTGGAGCCGGGTCTGGAGTACAACATCAATGTGTACGCGGTGATCGACAACATCATAAGTGCCCCAATGAACACCTTAGTCTCCACCTGTGAGTGCACTTCTCTCCTGAGAGCTCTTTTATTCAAATAGCATTGGTGTTTTGGTCAGATAAGGCATTTTTTCTATTGAAATGTCTGAGGTGTTTTGGATAGATCTTGAATGTGACATTTTCATTGTAAGTGCATCATTGTTACCCAAGCATGACCCAGGTTTAATAGACCTGGATGAGAGATTACACACTCCTTCACAGTCCCATTTGCACACACACACACACACACACACACACACATACCTCATGTTAGTTCTTCAGAGGAACAACTGGCTGTCTTTGCCAATAGGATATGATTAGACACCCACCACCTGGTGAGTAGCAGTGCCAGATTGGCAAAATGCTAGAGGGCCTTTCATATACAGTCACTGCCTGTCATCCTTGAGCAAAATGCCTCATCCTAGAATAGAAAACATCATAACAAACATTCCATTATTTGTGAAAAGCCAGTTGGGCATTCTACAGACAATCATAAAGCACCACTGACTGGCCTTCTGTCTCTTACATTTTTGCAGGTAATTCAGAGATAATAAAGATAATTGGAACTTAATGAATTTGAAAGAAATTGCTATTTGGATGTGGCATCTGGCAGGCATTGAGGATTTGCTTAGACTTCTGAGATATTCAACTAGTGGAGCCATAATTTATGTAATGTAACAAAGATGAGACTAATGTTGAACATTATTGCCCAATTTCTGCAACTGAAGGATCTGCTTGCAATAGCTGAAATCCTGTGCAGTTATCAGTAGAAAAACATATCGCAAGGAAAAAATAAATAGAGAGAAATGCAAGAAAGGAAATAAAGAGAAAAGAGACAGATACAGTAAAAACACAGTAATATTGTGAAATCTTTGTGAAAACAATTTACAACTCTTTTCTATTTTTCTATAATATATAAAGTAATTTATTCATGTGATGGCAGTACTTTGGTCCTCAGTGTCACATGATCCTTTGGAAATTACTCTAAAATGCTGCTTATTATTATCAATGTTGAAAAAGGTTATGCTGCTTAATATTTTGTAGAATTTGTATGATGTTAAAAACAGCACTTATATGAATAGAAATCTGTAACCTTTTAAATGTCTTAAATCTCATTTGAAATTTTGATCAAATAAATCCTTGCTCCATAAAAGCTTTAATTTCTTTTAAATCAAATATTCTGCTTAACCCAAACATTTGAACAGTAGTGTAGGTAGGTTAGTGAGAAGGAGTGCGACAGAGACTACTTACTACTGTCAGAGTTTGTTTAGTACTATTTATTGTATGACGGTACATTATCACTTCCTTACAAACCTTTGTATGTCATCATATAGCAGGACACTTCCAGCAGTGATAGTGTTTTATTACTGTTTCCATGATATTATTTTCAAAGCCTCTGGAGGCTCTTACTATTGTTGACGCTGAAAAGATTGGAGGTTCACTTGTGTGCACTGTGAAATAACTGTAATGCTATTTCCTGACTTCTATTCTTTGGGTTTCCCGACTGCATCCTTTATACAATAAATGTAAACTGATTTAAGATACATTTCATGTTTAAAATATCTGGGAAAACTAAAATAATCCTGAATATGTCCGCAAAGTGAACCTCTCTGTATCCACTGCTCTCTTTTTACAGAGCTAAAAGCAGAGAGTAAAGATCCACCTTGGCTGAGAAAAATGTTGATTTATTGAACACACACAGGACGGAGGCCAATAATGCATCAATCTGTACCTTTTAGATCTCTCGAATCCAGACGGTTTACTCTTCAAATCCATCATGGAGACATCCGTGGAGGTTCAGTGGCAACCCTTAGACTACTTGTTTGATGGCTGGGAAATAAGCTTCATTCCCAAGGTAAGGCTTTCCTTAGAAGGTCACACTTCATTTGATTCTGCCCCTGCCATATAGCTTCTGGCGTAACAACACTAAGGTTTTGGAATCTGGTAGCATTTGTGGACTTCAGCATCCATTGCATTGTATTTCCACAACAGTAAACAAGAAAACTGCAATGTAAGGTTTTGACAGACATCTGTGCACAGCTGATAAATTAATGCTTTTTGAAGCCAAAGATGATTCGGTTTCTGACAGGTGCCTCTCAGCATGATAAATGTCAATCTGCCCTTGTTTGAAAGAGAATTATTCTGCATCATGGCAGAAACACAATACATCCAGGCAGAGATGTTCTCACTAATCCCCTTTCAAATGTTCCATCTGGAGAAAGGACAAAACATTTTCAGCATGTGCATTCTGCACCCTCACAGGAAGAAGAAAAACGTCCAGCTCCTGCATGCCAGCAAAATGTGGAGCTTGTGCTCTGTGCCTCATTATGAAATAGCTGTGGGAGACATCACCGTATGCAAAACAGCATGTCTCCTGCGCAACATACCTGTCATTTCACATCGAGGTGAAACATCTCTCCCTATGTATAATAACAAATATGCATCAGAGCCCCTGAGGCGTTGTTTATTTCATTTGGTTGTAGCATTACTATTAAGACCCAGTCACTGAATCTGTAAACACACTCTTCCCTTCCAACAAAAGACATATCAGAGGTGTGCTTGTGTGTAATGGAAACTGGTAAAGTGAGGATTATGGTTTGCTTAAATGGTTCAGACAAAGGATTTCCTTCAGCCAGGAGATGATTTGGCAAATCTATTTGCAGACTGTTTTGAGAGCTCAGCCGGGTAAAAGCCACACATTTTAGGACCCCTTGAAGAGTGCAGTTTCTGTCCTATGCTGGGAAGTCTGGGTCTCATCCCACTGTTTTAGCTCTCAGTAAAATTCATAGCTTACGTCCAGGCAAAGTGAGTTTCATAAATCCTTCATTTTTGGACTAAAAGAAAATACCTTGGAAACAAAGTCAAAAGCCTCTTTCGGGAGAATAGGAAGTGAATACAAAGAAGCTGATGGTCGAGGGCGGGGGATCATGGTGTACTTCAATCTTCCATCGGTGAGAGGGTCTGCTAAGAGTACTGTGCATGAGAGCCAAATCTGGTATGCCACTGGGGAAATCATATTAGAAGTGGAAGTCCTATCCTCTGCATTTAATCCTACAAAGCGTAAGAGCCATACTGATTGTCCACAATATCGTAATGGATGCAAGGGCAGGAACAAGTGTGCGTTCACCGAGTCAATGGCAAAGAACAAAAGGAAAGAGGCTTTTTAGAACAGTCACATTTTCTGAAACCCTCCCGCACTTTGATATTGCTTGATTTCATAAGCGTTCCAGGGGAGGTTAGTTGATGTCTTGTGGGGTGCGATGCATCAAACTCACAAAGTGCTCTGCTAAGCGAGTTGGGGGGAAAACAAGGCTTGATTCAATACATCAAACATCTGGCGAAATGCATCTACGCTGAAATTCCAGCAGCTTCTTTTTTTACACAGCCGACTGCCTTCTGAAAACAATCTCTGTTGATTCAAGCGGTGTACTGTTTGTTCCTGCATGCCTGCCTGCACTCTGATGCCAGAATTGTGAAATGTGATATTTTCGTATGTGTCTGTGTCTTGTGCACGTCAAAGGACAATGATGGAGGGATGACAGCACAACTACCCAGTACCATCACGTCGTTCCACCAAACAGGGCTGCGGCCTGGGGAAGAATACACTGTCAACCTGGTGGCCTTGAAAGACCAAGGAAGGAGCCAGCCTGTTACTGCAACGGTTATCACATGTATGCCTCTCACTCATTTACATTTATGCATTTGACAGACTTTTATTCCAAGCATTTTGCAGTGCAGTCAAGTATTACGCTTAGTGTATGCGTGTTCCCTGGCGATCAAATGCATGACCTTGGCATTGTTAGCACCATGCTGTACCAGCCAATCTATAGGAACACCCACGCCTCGCTGTTTCATTCTCCTATAACTCAATCGTGTTTTTCTTGAACTTGCTGTATATGTCTCTGATTTTAATGACCTACCTAGAGTGGTTTGTGTGTCCCAGTACATGCATTTTCTCATTACCCCTTCAATGTCAGTATATTGCACCTTTAGTCAATAAGTTCTGTGTAAGATTCTATTGTGCAACCTAAACCTTTTGTTCAGTAATTGTTTCTTAGGAACTTGAAGACCATTTGCATGGCTCCACAGTGACTAAACTAATGCATTTGTATGGTAATTAATTATCTAGGAACAAGGTCTGTCATCTGTCTTCAAATTTACCATTGTGTTCCAATATGACATTGAAAAAGCAACACTAGACACCTCTTGTCCACAATACCAATACATTACTGATAAAATTTCCCATTAATATGTTTTTTTTTTTTTTTTTGCTTATTTGCAAATGTTTCTATATTATATTATATTGCATTACATTACATTACTTAATTCGGACAACTTTAAAGGTGATTTTCTTAGTATTTGAGGAACCCTCAGATTCCAGATGTTCAAATAGTTCCTAACAAACCATAAATCAATGGAAAGCTTATTTCTTCATGATGTATAAATCTCAATTTCCAAAAATTAACCCTTATGGCTGGTTTTGTGTTCCAGGGTAACATATTATAGGCCTATTATATTATATTATATTGCATTATATTATATTATATTATATTATATTGTATTGTATTGTATTGTATTGTATTGTATTGTATTTAGTGCTTTCAAATGATTTATCACAATTAATCGCATCCAAAACAAAAGTTTGTGTTTACATAATATATGTGTGTACTGTGTATATTTATTATGTATATATAAATACACACACATACATGTATATATTTTTAAAAAATGTATTGATTTTGATATTGGATATGATTAATCGTGAATAATCTTTTGACAGCATTATATAATTATATTATTATATTATAATGCATTATTTAGTAACAGCCATCCCTAGTTGACTGAATCAACTATGCTCACCAAGCAAGCACGTTTTGTGATAGACAATATAGATGCTCTTAGTGTGGAATGGCAGAACAGAATGTTTCATCATTGATGGAGACATAAAAGTTTGCAAAGCAAACAAATGCTCCTCGGGCGGATGCACAGTGCAGGGAGATCTAGTTTACCGTTGCTTTCTGTGTGCTGAGAAGATGAAAGAGCGAACAATGTGAAGTGTTTTTCCCTTCAGGTTACTCAGCCAGCTGAGTCACTAGTGTCTCTTTTGTAGATGGAGCTGACAAGTTGGAAGTGGCTTGAGCAGTGATTTCCTCCACCCATCTGCCATGTCCTGTTGTTTTTCCCCTGTCCTTGGTGCTGAAATCAGTAGTGCAGCAGTGAGGCTGAACAGAGGGCTCACCTTCAAACTATACTACGAATACAGTCATTTTACTGTTAGTCTGCTGACAGTGTGTTGTCAGAACGAAACGCTATTGCAAATGTGTCTGACAAAACATGCAGAAAAACATACAGCCAGTGATATAGTGCACTCACGAAGGAAAGTATGTAAACAGAGCTTTCAAATAGCATGTGAGAGGGGCCGAGCTGGGCTGGGAAGGCATAAACTGCAAGGAGGTGTCACATTGCTTCAGCTAATGGAAAATGTCACTATGATGAATGGGTGAGTCCGCCAGCAATTATGCACTTAATGTAAACTTCACCCAAGAATTCTTCTTCTGTCACTTACAGACAGGAGGATTAGATTCAATTGAACTTTTCCCGGACAATTGAAATTGCATGTCTGCTGTGAAAACGCCATTAATTTCTACGGGCCTCACTGTCGAGCATAATTAAAGAGGCATTAATTATGCATGCAAGCCCATTAATATTTCACGTGTCCACTGTGGATACCTTATTGGATAAAGAAAGACAAATTTGATGTCACTTAATTATTTATGTGTGCAAAGATTTATCTATCCCCGGAGAAAGCCTGGGAAGACAAGTTTTCGCTAAGCGTGCGCTTGGCGCCTCATGAGTTTGCTTCACAGTAATTATGCTTAAGCGCTAAAATACAACATTTTCAGGAAAAAATAAACAGTAATCTACTGCCTGGTCTCTGGTGTGTCTAGACTTAAAAATGAGTCTGTGCTGGTGTGCCTTGAATAAAACCAAGAAATCACCCTTGTGGACTGAATAGGCTGTTCAGAGAACTTAAAGTAAATATTCCCATGAACCTGAGGTGACATAATTTCCTCAATTACTTGGGGTTCCTTCGAAACCCTCGTGTTTGATTAACGGGTCACATTATGTAGTTGTAATACTCTTTAGGGAGTCGCAATGGCATCATGTGCAGTATATGCTGTAGGCTCATTTTTAGAAAGGTATACATGGGATTCAGTGCAGTCTCACCTGGTCCAATTAGTAGCATTTTGCATATCACAGCAGAATGAGGTCGAGGTTGGAGATGAGCTGAACTCTTCAGGTCATAAGTACCAGAGATGTTCATCTTCCTTCACAATACCTGTTACTGAGGCAGATGGTCATGTTGCCCTATATAAAGAAGCAGGTTAATTATTCACACAGTCAGTTAGCGTCTTATTAAAAGAGCCTGTTGGAGGCTCAGCATGGCCTCTTGATTCAGTCGCTTGAGTGCGGGATTGCCTGCTGGCGAATATTATTGACACTTTCTCATGTACTGTATTTGAAACCAGGGATAACTTTAAGTTGAAGTGTGTAATTTTCAATATTATTATATATTTCCAGTTAATAAGTCTTGCGGTAAACATTGTGGCTCTAAGTTTTCAAGCATTGTTTGGTTCGAGTAGTTCAACTTCTGGCTTAACCAGTGGCATTTGTCCCAAGATTCAGTGTTTGGCTGCTTAGCATGAGCTGTAACATAACCATAAAAACATCTTGCTAAACTGACAGCCATTCTATGCATTCTAATGTTACCAATTTTCTAGTAAAGTAGCTTTTTTTAAGAAACAATGTATGTCATCAAAATTTCAGTAGGTTATAGTACGTTCAGCCAAGCTGAACAGAGCAGCCGTTATAGTAGATGGAGGCAGGCATTACAATGAGTTCCTGTTTGGGGGGGGGGGGGGGGTATTTTTGCAATTTCCTCATAAATCACATAAATGACACACCTCACCTTTTAAATCAGACACAGTCACAGTTCACTATATTTAAAGTTCAAGCTTAACTTGTAAATTCAGCGTTATCAGGTTCTGCACATTCCCACAACATTGCACTTTCTTCTTTTTTTTAAATATATTTGGCCAACACTTTTTGATCCTGCACCATTACCTTTGTGAAATTCTAATGATACAATAGATAAAATATAGCAAAATAAGTCATTTGTGTGGGTATTTTTCACTCTGAATCCACTAAGACCTGTTAGGTCTATGTTTTTTTTTTTTTCTGTAGAAAAATGCACTTTTTTTATTTGTATTTTATCTTCATTTGTATTTAATGGTACAAAAAGGGATGTTTTTATGTCCATCATTAATCACAGGATTTATTCATCCAGAATGTCATTTTTTTTTTTTCAGATATTAAACTCAAATCATCAAATAAACACCCTTAGGCATAAATTACTCAAAACAAAAGTTATTATGCCACTGTTACCATGTTAGAGAAACTTCAATAAATTCTATATTAAAGGTATTAAAACTTTACAGAGCCAAAGACCTTCTCCCTTTGCTAGATTTTTTTCAGTAACACTTTTAGTAACTGCATTTATATTTAGATTATATAATGCTTATCAGATTTTTTTAATTGTTTAAAAAGTCAGAATTTAAAAGAAAATTTAGTATGTTTTCTAAATCATCTCCGTGGACCACCTGGAGTGCTTGTATGGACACCCAGGGTCATCAGACTCATGGCTGAAAACACTTCTAGCATATTGAGAAGCTCCGACATTTCTCATATTAGTGATGTTGTCTTGTGTTTTTTCCATCAGTGATAGATGGGCCAACACAGCTTATTGTACGAGACATCTCAGACACGGTTGCCTTTGTGGAATGGAGCCCACCCAAGGCTAAAGTGGACCAGATTATATTGCGATATGGGCTGGTAGGGGTGGAGGGACCAAAGACCACCTTTCGCCTCCAGCCTACTCTGAGCCAGTACTCCCTCCAAGTCCTGAGGCCTGGATCCACATATGAAGTATCAGTCAGTGGAGTCTGGAATGGCACTGAGAGTGGAGCCATTTCCACAGAGTTTACCACAGGTGAAGGAAAACAGTTCTGACTGTGTGAATTATCTTTCACCATTCACTTTTGAATTTAGTTTTTACATTCTTTATTTTAGCTATACTGACATCTTTAAGTGGAGCAGGTCTGCTTCACAAAAGTATACATTTATATTTGATTCCAGAAATGCAACTTGATAATCCAGCTTTCTGTTATCCATCTAAGTGACTAGTACATTATCAATTTTTTTTTTTTTTTTTTTTTTAAGAAATCGATGCACCAAAGAACCTGAGAGTGCTGTCGAAAACTTCCACTAGCCTGGAGCTGGAATGGGACAATAGTGAGGCAGATGTAGAAGGCTACAGGGTGGTTTACAGCACACTGGCTGGTGATCAGTATGACAAAGTCATTGTCCCACGCAATGATGGCGCCACCACCAAAACTACTCTCACTGGTAAACTCAAACCCAGCTTTTTCCTTTAATTCATAGTACTGAAATATTCTATACAATTTCTATATAATATATTATAATATCTGACATAACCAAATTTCCGATATTATATAGGATATGGAACCAATACTTGGTAAAATGATTTTATTCATAATAAAATAAAATTCTTAACATTTTCAATAAAATTCACATTTAAAATTGTTGTATTTAAAATACAACTGTTGCTTCAAAATTGAAGTTTAAGATTAAAAAGCTTTACAATTATTCTATTTATAATAAAACAACATGCCATCACAAATGCACATTAATCCTAACATTTTAAATATATAAATATATCCTTCATTTATATAGCATTGTCACTATAATGGGTTGAGGTATTCATGTATTTTTATTGCTTTGTCACTACAATGACTTGAGGATTTTGTTAAATACATCATAAACAAGATTTGTTGATATTCTTAGGTATCCGTACATAAAGTTTTATATATACAAACAGATTTGACTGTATGTCCAACTTGAAGACTAGACTACAGCTACCCTTTTCAATTTTTTCTTTCTTTAACAGCTTTTTTGCAAGTACGGAACATTTCTGGTAATAAGTATGGAAAATAAATTATTTGTTTCTCACTTCTACGTACAAGTCACTTCAAGATGTTTGACTCAGTCTCTCATTATGAACTAATTGTGAGCGCCCACAAATCTATATTTACCAAAAACATCTACTTGTTTAGAGACAGAAAAATATATTGCTTATGTGCATAATGTATTGCTAATTATTTCACTTTCTTCTCATCTTTAGATTTACTGCCTGGCACAGAGTATGGCATAGGAATTTCAGCAGTTCTAGGTGCCAACCAAAGCACCCCAGCAACGATGAATGCCAGAACGGGTAAGGGATAAGATTATAGGCCTGCCGTTGCCAGATCATAGTGAAATAAATTTCTTTTCAATTCCATGGAGTTTGTATTCCTGCTGCCTAAACCTGTTTTTGCCAGCAGAACTGATATATAATATTTGTGATAAGGTTTACTGAACCACACAGCTTAATATTCTTATTGCAAACCTTGAAACAGCCACAGTGTACTCTGATCGTTAGGTCTGGATGTCCCCTTGGATTTGACTGTCACAGCCTCCACAGACAACACCATCACCCTGTTGTGGGGCACAGTGCAGGGGCCTATTGATCACTATAGGGTGACCTACACTTCCTCCACTGGAGTCACAACTGAGATGACGGTTCCCAAGGATGTCAACACCACCACACTGACAGGTCTAGAGCCGGGCACTGAGTACACCATTACAGTTGCAGCACAGAGAGGCAGGCAGCAGAGCACTGCAGCAACTATTGATGCCTTCACAGGTAATTTGATCTTTTGGGAAATGGAGTACAGGAATCACTGTTGAGTAGCCAAAGCATTGCCTCATCTCCGCCTCGTGACATGTCATGTCAGTTTTGGCCAGAAATATCACTAATATCTTTGATAATTGCATGAGGATTCAGGATGGACTCCAGGGGTTCCCAATCTTTTTTTATCAGCAAAATATATGTGTTTAATTATTTTGCTCTTCTTCCTTATGCATTTCTACAACATTTTGTCTTTATTGCTCAGTTGCTTTTACATGGCGCATCAACACATTTATATCTACAGTATCAATATTTAATCATATTTCATCACCATTATCCACTTTATTCAATTTCCATCATTTGTTTGAAAACTAGTGGTAAGATCATGTAATTGATTTATAGCCCTAAAAATGTATGAAATTAAAAGGATCAAATAGAACATCTTTATAGGGCTGTCAGTCAGTTCTTTTTTTTTTTAAATCAACACACACACACACATACAGATGTTGAACGCGATATTGCCTAGCTTGTCAGTGATCTACGGCTCTGTGTATTAAATGCTGCTCCATCTGAGAGCAGGTGATGGCGATTTAATGCCAATTACGGAACCGGCTTTACTGATGAGATGTGCGTGACAATCTCATGTGATTAATTGCACAGCCCTAATATATATATATATACATATATATATATATATATATATATATACATATATATATATATATATATATACATATATATATATATATATATATATATATACATATATATATATATATATATATATATATACATACATATATATATATATATATATATATATATATACATATACAGTATATGTGTGTGTGTGTGTGTGTGTGTGTGTGTGTGTGTGTGTGTGTGTGTGTGTGTGTGTGTGTGTGTGTGTGTGTGTGTGTGTGTGTGTGTGTGTGTGTGTGTGTGTGTGTGTGTGTGTGTGTATGCATATACTGTATGTACACAATTGTTGTTGTATGTAGACATGCAAATTAACATCTTTGGCTGTTGCGTTGTATCTTGAACACCAAATTTTTATGATGGTATGTCAAGCTGAACTTTGAAAAATTAGTTGTGCGACCTCTGTTTTTTTTCTCATTCTCTTTCTGGTTTCATTCTGCACTCTGCACTCTGTTTTTTAATCCAAGTGTGCATCCCGTGAGAATCATCCTGTCTGCACTCAGTAGTGTGGTATGGTGAGGTGTCTTGGTGTTAGTGGCGGTATGAAAATGGTACTTAATTGTTTGAATTGCTCCAGTAGTAAAAAAAAAAAAAAAGAAATCCCTTTTTATGGGATTTACATAATGGTCAGGGCGTGATTAATTCTGTTTTTTTTATTTTTTTAATTCCACTATTTTTAATTAATGCACTAAATTAACACATTAAATTAACAGCGCTAATTTTATTGAATTTAATTTAATATTTCTTTCACAAACTTTCTAGAACCCCCTGCAGCTATGAGCCCCTGGGGGTTTGAGAATGCCTCGAACTATGCTTCACTTCATTTTTTTTTACTCTATCAAAGTAATAACTCTTCAGACTTTGTCTTCCTTATGCATTTTGTCTTTGTCGTTATCACACACTTGCTTTGGCATACCACATCAACACATTTATATCTACACTATCAAGATTTTATCATATTCCATCAACATTTTCTACTTTTCTTCATCCAGTTTCCATCATTCGCTTGATATCTACTAACTGGCTGCATCTCTTCTGCAAACTTCATCCGATCACCTCATTGTTCTTCATTCTTGTACTCTTCTTTCCTCCTTCCTGTGAGGATGTGCCAATCAACTAAGAGATCTTTAATCACAGGAGCCAGCATTTCGTAATATAGTTGTTGTCATTCAATTTCAGGGTTCCGCCCTATCACACAGCTCTTCTTCTCCGATGTCACTTCTGATTCATTGACTGTGGCATGGAGTGCACCGGCACCGCCTGCTGACGCATTCATCTTGAACTACAATGCTCAGGACTCCAGTGATGATTCTGAGATTGCTCTAGACGGGTCCAAAACCAGAATCACACTCACTGGTCTCCTACCCTCCAGGTGGTACACTGTTACCCTGGTTACCATGCACGGCAATGTGACCTCAAAGCCAGTTATAGGCTCAGTCGCAACAGGTATTAATGATAATGAATGTGATGTTCATGCATATTATGCCTGAGGTTGTTAAGTGTGCTTATTTAATGTTTAAAAACGGGGGGTTTCTCAGTTGATTTTACACCAGTGCACTCAAAACAATTAACGCTTTTTCTAAACAGACTGCATATATTTCTGGTTCTCATGCAAACTGCATGTATCATTTTCATGAATAATTTCGGTTTATTTCAAAAACAGTTAACATGGAGAAACTAAAGTAATGCTATATTCATGGCATGCTGTCAAATAGCATCAAACTGATACATGCTGGGTTTGTAATGCACACAGCACAGGAAGTGCAATTTATGAAATTGTTCACACAACTATGACTTTGCTATTTATATAGAGTCATCTGTGAAAACCTATTTTGTGATGGTGGCATATCTATTCTCCATTCGCCTATTCTCCATTTCTGAATCCAGTTGTTGAGTTCATCTCTTTCACGATATGAAAAGTGTACGACTGCAGCCTTATGACAAAATCAAGCGTAGCGTAAGCTTGCATTAGCTGACTCTCAGCTGATCTCCATCTACCTATAGGAATACGACACCTATCTAAGCATCCATATATAAGGTCCCTCAGTTTATCAGCAGTTTTCGCATTGCTCAATAGCTAATTACCCTCCTCCATCCCCAACTCCTCCTCTGTCAGTCAGGATCCAGCTTTCTGATTCTCCTTTGAATCAGACTAATTCTAAAATGTACACAAAATTACTGAACTTTAACGATATCTGCATACTTTCTTTGGTTCTGTTCTGTTTACCCTGGGGGGTTATCACTGTTCTTGCCCAGAACAGAACCGTGGTCGATACCCTTTGACGATAGTGGTCCTGACAAAGTAACTTTTCTCCAAGCAATATAAGAGACCTGCAGAGATATTGAACTACATTTGTGCCATTCATGGATTCAGCATTTATGCTGTTCTTTCCTAAAGTCCACCACTTGAGAAAACATATTATTTGATGTGAATGAAATTCTCTGGCTTAACAAAAATGAGAGGCTTAATGAATATGCAAATTTCAAGAGGAAGAATGATCTTCCTTGAAAATAAAAATAAAAAATTATACTTCACACTGAAGTGCTGTACTGAAAATAGTGCAAATATTATTGAAAAAGAGCCATTTTACTAAATTAAGAGTCTGTTTCAGTGGTTGTGTTGATTCTTTTGAGAAATCATAAAACAAGTTAACATGCATTTTTCCTAGGGTAATCTTGTAAGGAATAGTTGACCCAAAAATTAAAACCATTTACTCACCATACTCACCAAGTTGTTACAAACCTGTATGAAAAGAAGATATTTTGAAGAATATTGGTAGCCAAACATTATGGCTACTGTTTACAGAAGTGGAGGGTAAGTAAATGATGACAGAATTTTCATTTTTGGGTAAACTGTCCCTTAAAGGTTTTTGCATTTGTGTTAGTTAGTTATTTAACAGTTATTTGTGAGCTTGCGCAGAACAGGATCTCGTCTATACCTGCTGGATTTTCTCATTATGATTCCTGCACACAGCTGCACAGCAGATTTTTCACCCTTTTGTGTCTTAATTAATTCAACAGTGTGTAATCCTCCCCTAATTACCTCTCTCTCAATGTGGAGGTGTCAAGAATTATTCAGCTGTTCTGTCAGTGAACTGATATTTGCAGTTGCCAAAGGAGATATTGTCTCTGAGCTATTTCTAAACATAGAAATTAACTCTGCAGCAGGCCACCTGCACAGCAGCTTGATTAGTTAAATAAAAAAGTTTCAACTTTTACATTGCTTCATATTATTATTATTATTATTATTATTATTATTATTATTATTATCGTAATGACGTGAGCAATTTAAGCACTCACACCTGTTGTCGTCTAATGTTTTATAAAGCCTGTTAGCTTGGAAATGTGTTAAGTACATTTCAGCATGTTCTCGCTTTAGTTAGAAACCATATTTTCACACATTAATGGTCCTTTACATTTAACATAAGTGAAAAAAAGGTCACCATATGCTCAACAATAAGAAACAGAATAAATGCAGATGGAAAGGACTGAAAAAAAGTTGTTCTTGGTGCCCTTTATACAAACTCTGAATATATATTTATTGACTGCTCTGCTGAGTAGAAAATAAATTAAGATATGCATACATGAATAATCACAACTCATTTACTGAGGAATATTTTACCCTGAAAGCATTTAAATGAGGTTGACAACCTGTTTATGAATTGCCATCCGTAGTTTATGAATTGAATGCATTAGTCTAATGAATATGGGAGGTGTGAATGGCTTTTCACTCGCTTTAAGGACTGGCCACTTCAATAATGGCAAGAGTAAATCAGTTGTCAGAATCTCAATTGTCAGAATGCTCCAGAACCACTGTTAGTCTGTTAAACTGTTTTCAGAGGCAGTGTAACCTTTACTTTAGCAATGCTAAGTGCTATTGGGACAGATAAACAAATCATGAAAGAGTCCCTGCTGGACAGCTGCGGACAATAACAATGCAAATGTCCTTGTGAAGAGTGTCTTGTGTCCAGCATACTCATACTCCTCCTCTCTGGGGCTGTTGACAAACAGAAATAGGAAATAAATTACATAAGAATAGAAAAGAATTACAATGACTGTTCCACTGAAATAAATAATAATTGCAATGGCTACTGTGACTAGTAATAAACAGCCAATTTGCTAGTAATATGCATACTAATAAGCAACTATTTAATTGCGAGAATTGGTCCCTATACTAAAGTATTACCAAATATTTTTTTATAAATAATATAATATATTTGGGTGACCTTATTCGGGAAGACATATTGAGATCTCATAACCAACTGAGTACTACTCATTTTTATGTCAGTTAATCAAGTTAATCAAAGTTAATCATGTCTAAATGTAAATAGTGCAATTCTACAGTCAATGCAACATTATTGATATACTTACACTACTGTTCAAAAGTTGGTAAGATTAGGAAAGGCATGGTTCATGTTTTTACAGTAGTCTCTGTGGCTTACCAAGGCTGCATTTGTTTAATCAAAAATACAGTAATATTGTGAAATATTATTACAATTAGAAATGACAGTTTTCTATTTTATGTATTATAAAATGTAATTTATTCCTGTGATGGAAAAGCTGAATTTTCAGCAGCCATTACTCCAATCTTCAGAGTCACATGAGCCTTCAGAAATCATTGTAATATGCTGCTTTGGTGTTCAAGAAATTTTGTTACTTTTTTTCATAATACAGGAATGGACCCTCCCAGAGATATGAGTGTGCTGTACGTCACAGAGGGATCTGTAACCATATCATGGATTCAACCACTCGCACCCTTTGATTACTATAAAATGTCTTACCAATCACCAAAAGGTACTTTCTCTGCCTTATATTTAAAGCATGGCTAAATTGAAGAAATTAGACAAATAAGCATTACTATTTGTCATCACAGGTAGGATGGACAATGTGGTGATTGACAATGACGTCACCAACTACACCCTAACCAGCCTCCATCCAGCAACAGAGTACGAGATCAAGCTGAACGCAGTGAGAGGAAGCCAAGAGAGCAAGGTCATCATCTCTACTGTCTTTACAGGTATTTCTGCTCTCTTCTGTTACTAATCATATACTACTGCACATCCTGCAGACTGGTATTCTAATTTACCCTAGGAAATGTCTTTTGGTATTTCGTGAAGGATGTGCTCTCATATAGCCTCGTTCGTCACAGAAGTTTGATTTGATAGAAATATGGATGACAGTCTGAGGAATGATGCACATCATTTACCATGTGATGAGTACCATCTCTCACCCTGTGCGTTCCGCCCGTCCTCTGGGAGGCTGCCAGCCATCTCGCAGAAGTGAAATGAAATTTTACTAATGGAATCAGTGATCAGCAGAGATGCTCACCTGCCATCTTACTTGAACAGCACCGCACGGCGGCGACAGGCCGCTAGTACTATAGGTTGTCTCATTCACTAATTGTGGACAAGTGTTCATGCTTAAATGCACAGACAAGGCACTGACAGAAAATTTCCATCAGATGCACAAAATGTTGTGCATAAAGTCTCTACCCTGCTGTTTAATATTCAAATGAGGGTTATTCTAAGTCGTTTTTAATTTATTGTAGTGTATTGTTTTGTGAATGATATATAGAATGTTTTTTTTTTATTATTATTATTATTAAAATATATTTGTGTATCTATAGAATATATTTTAGTATATATAATTTGAATTATCTATATAATGTTATATATACTTAGTTGAATGAAAATTAGTGCTGGGCAACGATTAATCGTGATTAATCGCATTCAAAATAAAAGTTTTTGTGTACATAATATCTGTGTGTGCACTGTGTATATTTATTATGTATATATAAATACACACACGTGCATGTATATATTTAAGAAAAATATGTGATGTTTAAAAAACATAGTTCTGTATAATATAAAGTATATGAATATAAATATAAACATGTAAATACAAATATATACTTTATGTGTGTGTCTTTATAAATACATAATAAATATACACAGTACACACACATATTATATAAACAAAAAGTTTTATTTTGAATGCGATTAATCGTGATCGTAAAATCACACAAATAAGCACATATGCAGTAAGTGAATGAGACCCAGTATTACTAAAACCAAGTGAACCTGTTCTCATTGTATTGCTTTAATGTTAAAAGCTTATCTTCAGAATATAATAGTGCTTTAGATTTAATATAGGGATATTTAGCTTGCGTCTCAATAGAGAAATCACACAGAACAGTCTTTGTTCCAGCTGTGCATTATATCACTGAAATGAATTAATTAGTCTGTCTCAAGCCTAGGAAGTTAACTAATTAGTCATATCATTCGATGCAGTACAATAGAACAAACAGATGCTGGCCTTTGCTTAATATTGCTGACTTGCTTAATAACAAGGTAGGAAGTGTTTGCCTATACATCAAAACACAGCTACACTCCCCATCGCAGCTTAAAGCCTGACAGTTTTGTTCAAAGCTAATAAAAATATGACAGGCAAACAATCTCAAGCTGCCCGTGTAGACAGAAATCTTGCCAATGCTGTAACAATGCAAAGTGACAAGCGGCTCCTTTAAAAATGCATCTTTTGGAAAAAGCTTTTTATTAATAGGATATAGAAAACATTGTGGCTTATTTCAGCTGTTATGTAAAGGGTGACAAGAGCTGTTGATGAGACATGATGGATCTGGTTCAGAGCTATGTTCTGGTTCACAGCTCTGCCTAATGACCTGCTGAGGATCATCAAGTTCACGTTCACTGCATAAGCGAAAACTGATATTCACCTCCCAGTCTGTCAGCGTAGGGCATGTCAAGACTTGGTAAAGCAGAGAGAGGGGAAGGTGCAATGGGGAATTGGGGGATTTTGCCGCTGCACTGCTGTCAGGCAGCGGAGATCAGCTTCTCTGGAAGGTTGTGAGAGGCCTAGAATTTCTTGGAACAAAGTCATTGGTGCCTAATGGGAGGGTCAGCTCTCTACAGCTGTAGAAGTGATACGGCTATTGCCAGAGAGGCTGGCAAAACAAAAATGCGCATGGGACAGGATGGGAAGATGGTAATGTGCGATTACAGTCCACTGACCTCATCTAAGAGGACATACGCCATAGTGCAAAGAGGAGAGTGAGATTTTTCCTGTCTGAAAAAAGAAAGGCCATCTGTGAAAGTCACAGCATGGACAGAGGATTACGGAGAACAACATTTCTCATTTCTCACTTGCATAGAAATGCTGTTGAGAATGAGCTCTGCACACATTTGACTGTCTAATTTCCCCCTCGATGTCGGCTAATTAAGGAAATTGTGATCTTCTCCAGCCAGATAATCACAACAAATTAGTTCCAAGCTGCTGAGGTGCTCTATTTTTAAATTGCCGGTGAATATCGTTTGCACAGGAAGAAAAAAAAGGTGAAGATGAGACTGTTGCCAATTACCTTGGCTGAGCTTATCTCCGAATGTCTGTCTGTAACCTGCACGTAATCCTCTGTTCCACACAGCTATGGACATGCCTATGGAGCTCACTGCATTGAATGTTACACCTCAGGGGGCTCTGCTGCGTTGGAACCCCCCTGTTTCCAGTGTTGATAACTACGTGCTCACCCTCACCCGGAACCAAGGTACGTGGAAACAACCTCTCTGTCCATCATTTATCAGTATAATTTGCTCTTTAAATCACATCCCAAAAGCCACAGCCATAAATACAAAATTAAATGTAACTTATTTTCTCATTGGACAAAGATATGCCGTTTTGCTATTTAATGTCTGTGTGCAGCAGGGAAAAAGCAATGCAGATATGCAAATGGATCTTGCTAAATGGCAATAGTAAAATGCAATTAACCATATTATTATGCATGGTTAGGATAGCAAAATGAATTGGCTTATCGACTTTTTAAAAAGGGTGAAGAGAATGCTTCTTATGTAATTAGTTTTTTCGACATCAAAGATGCACATCCAGTCTTTTGCAGTTAATGCATCTGTAACTTGGTAGATGCTAGGCAAATTAGGCAGAAAAATAAATAAATAAACAAAAAAAGGATTGTTCACACAAAGAACGATAACTATAAAAATGACTATAACAATAACTATCAGCATCCACACCAACAGATGATAATGTTCTGTTTATTATAAGCGTAGTGATTTCATCTGCCGCTTTAAATGCATAAGCTCTTTAAAAAATGTACTTGTTTTTCATCAGCTGGAAAAAAATTACCTGAAAGTCTTGTTATCATTGTAGACTGTACTTCCTCAATAGATACAGTTTATAGATACAGTTATCATTATACTTGTCATCTTTGGTTTGAACAGGCCTTTAGAAACCAGAATTATCATTAATGGTAATAGTTGTTTAATTTGGTGGTCCAATTCAGTTCACAGTAGGACATTTAAATATTTGTGTACATTAAAACTGTCATGTTGCTACCTATGTGTAATGTTTGTTATTATTTAAATTTCAATGTAGGTTATATATATATTTTTTTTTTTCCTAATTTAAAATAAATAGGTCTCCAAGAATATTTGGAAAACATTCCAGTTATTCACTTGCTTTTGCAATAATGAATGTTATCTTTCCAGTTACAGCAGACACCTTCTTAGTGGAGGGTAACAAGCAGGAGTACCAGCTGAGTCAGCTCATCCCCAGCACCACCTACTCAGTGGCTCTTTATGCCACTAAAGGTCCTCTCACCAGTGGCACAGTCATTGCCAACTTTGTCACACGTAAGTGCTCCATCTCTGCCCCCTGTGTTCTAATTACAGGGGGGCTTGAGGAGGTCAAGACCCCCAGTTCCAGTTATACTCCCCTCGTTATCTCAAAACAGGCCTAATAGCCTTTACCCCAGTTGCTGAGAAGGGTAGAGCTCAGTGAAAGAAGCAGAGGAGAATCCAAGAGCAGAGTCCCAACAAAAGATCACTACATTAGTTATGAGACTAAACCAAACTTGAGACATTCAAATTGACACATTAGATACTGCATGGTTAAATATAATACTTTTTTTTTTTTTTTCTGAAAGAAATTCATATATTTATTCAGCTAGGACACATTATAATTGATCAAAAGTAACAGTAAATGCATTAATAATGTCATATATGATTTATGTATTTGAAATAATGCTGTTCATCATCAAAGAATCCGGAACAAATTTATCATTGTTTCTACAAAGATATCATGCAGTACTGTTTTTTTTTTTTTTTTTTACATTGATAATATTAAGGAATACCTGTTGAGAACCAAATCAGTATATTCTATAAGAATGAATTCTAATGGATACTGTGACAATGAAGACTGGCTTAGTGGCTGCTGAAAATGCAGCTTTGCCAACAATAAATTACACTTTAAAATACAGTAGTCAACATTTGAAGTGGATCAAAAAAGTTCATCAAAGTTGTCCTAAGACAAGAACGCATTGGTTTTAGGTTTTAGGACAACTTTGATGAATGGTGATATATTTTGAATACTGGGAATGAAGTTTTTATAACTATCAAGTCATAGTATTTTCCACTTTAGTGCCGTGTTTCTCAATCCTGCTGCTGATGGCTGACAATTAAGGTGTTTCACTGATACACCCTCACAATGTCTCCAGGTCATGGAGCTCTAATGAGATGATGAGTTGAATCAGACATTCAAAATGTGCTGAGATGAGCAGGATTGTGAAACACTGGTTTAGCAGAAGTTAAAGTTGCCGATTTCGTTATCTACAACTTGTTATACACTGTTCCAGTATTTAAATCTGATATTGAACCTATATGGTTTACGCATTACCAGCAGCTGTGAAGATATTCGGTAAAACAGCACTCAAGCTTATATATCCTATAGACAGCTGCAAGATTAAGCACTTCTCTAATTATACTATCATCCTCTTCTAGTTTAGCAGAGATGAGATTCATGCGAAGCAGAAACAAGGCCGTGACTTTATTTCTGTAGTTTGTGTAACGAAATCCTGAAGTCAGCAAAGCTCCGATTCCCATGTGAGAACAGAGAGGAGATCAGCATCACTACCCATCTTTGCTCACAGAGAGGCTGTCCGCAGATAGAGGCGAACTGTCGTTCCCACACAGAAGACTGAACTAGAACAAGCAGTGGTTTCATTTCAAGCTGCTTTATTCTGCATTGAAACTTTCAGCTCATCTATTAAAGGGGAGGTGGAGCGGCGGACCGCTTTCAAATGCATTAGACCTCAACTTTAATCAAACGGCCCTCCCAGAATACTTCATTAGTTTGGATTGTTTAGAGGAAATTAATTTGCACATAAAAGTGTCACAGACCATTGGCTTTGCAACCACATTGCCAGCTCAGTGACGTGCAGAATCTTGACACATAATCGCTTGATGAGGTTTGTTGTGTTCATTTGCCTTCAAACTTTTTTTTTTTTTGTTCGGCTACTTAATGACAATTTAATTCGGAAACAGTTCTGCTCTAATAACAGTGGATTTAGATCCTGCCATGCTCTGATAAAAATGTTATATTGCCTGCAATGCCTGAAAAAACTTCCCTGAAATTACCATCCTGTGGTGTTTAAGAATCTGCCAGCTCCCACCCTGAGGGAGGTGAAGTGTCATAGATGCATCATTTTGGCATTTATGAGGAGGCTTATGGAAGCTTAAGGGGATAATTAAGATGACAACAACTAACAAATTTCATGCCTATTTCAGGATTAGTGCTGTCTGTCATTTTGATTTAGATTGCAGTTCTAACTTCATCGTTAAAGAGATTAAGGTGAGAACAGGAATATGAATGTGTTCCTCAGATATGCACAGGAGAATCTCTTTCCATTTATCCAAGGTTGGATTTCATTCTCGATAGGTGCACTTTGTTAGTTTGCCTGTTCATTCAGTTTAAAGTAATGGAAAATCAAGGGCAGAATGTTTAGCCCGGTCTGTTAAAACATTTTGAACGTTTTATATATATAAATACCATTCAGCAATTTGGGTTGGTAAGATTTTTAAATGTTTTTTGAAAGTTGTCTATTATGCTTGCCCAAGGCTGCATTTATTTGATTAAAAAAAATACGGTAAAAGGGTAATATTGTGAAATATTCTTAGAATGTAAATCTAAATATCATTCTTATATGCTAATTTAATGTTCAAGAAACATTTCTTATCAACTGTTAAAAACAGTTGTGCTGCTTAATATATTTTTCTCAGAATTTTGGTAATTATAAAATTATAGAAAAGATTTATTTGAAATAGGAATCTTTTGTAACATTTTTATAACATTATAAATGGCTTTACAATTAAAATTCAACAACATGTAAACCTGATGTTTGACCTATTTTATTATATACATAACCACTAAGAAAAATGCACACAAAAAAGCTAAAAATATCTGACTGCATATGTATGTCTCGGTACAAAACAAGAATAACTTTTCATATGCATAAATATGTTCTGATATGACTTTCTACACCTCCATAACACTGTGAGAGTTTTGCATGTTTCTTATTAAAATGTTGTCTCGCCTGCCTGTGCAACAAAACATTTCATATCTTAGACATTTCATACTTTCAGTTCCAGAGAATGAGAGATAGGATCTGAGAAAAAGAGCTGTATTTTTTAACCCACCGAAAGAAAGAAAAAACCCAAAACAATAATACATCCAGTTTTCTGCACATAGACAGCGGATGATGGCTTTTGAAGACATGGAAAAGAAGCATCAGCATTTGTAGTATGAAATGAAAGTAAGTGTGTGTGTGTGTGTGTGTGTGTGTGTGTGTGTGTGTGTGTGTGTGTGTGTGTGTGTGTGTGTGTGTGTTGAGCTTGTGTTCTGAAGCTCTGCTGGAGGGAGAGTGGCACGTTGACTGATAAGAGATCACGTTGAGAGACAGGACGCCGGTGAACACACACTAATTGTCTTCCCTCTGAAGTGGATCTGTCACTGTGCCTGAAACATACACTACACGCAACCATGTGATTTATTTTGCCCTCAGGCTAGCGACCAGTTAACATGCCTCCAGCGGGTGTGCTGACACAGCTCCAAACATACATACTATACACAGACAGCAGTCTGATAAAGAAAAAACAGCTGAATGTCAGGTGGGGGATGGTCAGTTTAAACATGCTCTATTAGTGTAGTTTGTCAGTTTAAACCAAGCAGGTCTAAAATACTTGTAGATTATGAATAGCTATAATCTGTTAGCATTCCCATTCATTTTACTAGCATTTTCTACATTTCCTGTGAAACCGTCTTTGCTTATGATTGCTGAAGCCAGATTGTTTTGAGCCTCAGCCAAAAATTCCATGTGACAAAATACTAAAACAAAACACATCAACAAATAAAGCATAACAGAAATCGATATTTTTTGTTGTTGTTGTTTTTATTTTTTTAAGAAACAAATACTTTCATTCATCAAGGACACATTAAATTTATCAAAAGGGACAATAAAAACAGTTATATTGCTACAAATGATATCAATTTCAAATAAATGCTGTTCTTCTGAACTTCTATTCATCAAAGGTTCCTGAAAAAGCATGTCATAATTTCCTCAAAATTAAACAGCACAACTGTCTTCAACATTGATAATTATAAGAAATGTTTCTTGAGCACAAAATCAACATATTAGAATGATTTCTGAAAAATCATGTGACACTGAGGACCGGACTAATAACTGCAACTTCTAAGGAATTACATTTTAAAATAATAAAACAGAAAAGTTATTTTAAATTGTATATTTACATTATTACTCTTTTTACTGTTTTGATCAAATAAATGCATTCTTGGTGAGCATAATGTATACACATACGTGGCAGAAACATTTGCAAGTAAGCTTAAATATTGTGCATAAATTCAACATAGAAAATTCATGTTTTAAACGGACGTGTCCTTTTATTATATACATTGTCAGCAACCAAAAAAACAATAAACAAAATATACACTTAATAAACAAATGCAAACAAGTAAATATTATTATCTGACCAAAAAAACTCATTTTAACATTTTTGAATCTATGTATGAAAGTTAAGTCTATGTAGTATAATGTTGCTTGAAAACCTAGTAATGGGACTTTAGTGTCTTTGATCTTTGTTTAAACAGCCATGGATGCGCCCCAGAACCTGACAGCTAGTGAGATTAACCATCGAAGCGCCCTCATATCCTGGCGGCCGCCCATCGCAGACATCGATAACTACATGCTGACCTACAAAGCAGCAGACGGCAGTCGAAAGGCAAGCATAATATGGATTTTCTCTTGAGCAATGAATACAGCTGGATGTTTTATAACTAAAAATACATGCCTGTTGTGTAAACATTTTATTGGTGGTTTAAACTTAACAACTGTTCACATTTTTATGCTAATTGCATTTCAGAATTAAACTGTACTTGATGTACAGCCTGATCTTATAATAACTTTACAATCTCTACATCTCACAGGGATCAACCATCTAAGGAAGCTGTTAGATCTTCCTATCGGAATGGCTCAATTTAATTAAATGATTTGATGTTGTTCATTAATATTAATGAAATGATTTAACAAAGTCATTCCAGACACAATATGTCTATTAAAGACTTCCCTGGAATAATTTATCTGAAATGATACAGTAGATACAGTATCCATTTTAAATAATTGCATTATTGTAATGCATGATCACTGTCCTATAATCTGTTTTGGACATCTTTATTTAACCAGCCTGATGGGAAAACTCAATTGGAAATACAAAAGGTTATGGATTGTATTCTTTGGATTTATGTTGTTATAAACAGGCACACACAATCAATGCAACACAGAATGCTTTGACCTAGTAGCCCACTGTTAGTGTTTGTATCCGTCCAGTGGGTGTCAGTGGTGCACAGATGATATAAACCCTGCTGGTGCGTCTTAGACATAAAAGCTTTCTCTTTCCATTAGAGCCAGCTTGGCATCTAATGCTGAGATTTTTGATAATAACAGACGATTTGGGATTTTTTCGAAGACTTAGAATGCTGAAAATAATAATATAGTGTCTGCATCCACTATGTGTTGCCTCAACCCATATTTCAGATTCAGGATTGTGAAAGAATCAAGAGGAGAACATAAAAATGAGTCCCACTCTGCTACAGACAGTAACTTCCCTATAACAATTACCTGTTCAATATCCTCTGCATACTGAGCAACCCTGATGCGACTTCATTAAAACACTGCTGTGCTGCATAATTCACATACACATTACTTAAAATGTGTGACTTTTCCTGGAAAAGGATGAATATTGAATCAAATGTTTCATATTTCATACACCTCAAGGCTGGGTCACGTGTGCCAACATTCAGGTCCCTAGTGAAAAAGTCACAAGAGTAAAAAGTCTGAAAAGGCACAAGGCAGATTAGTTCGATAAAAGTGATTTTTTTTTTTCAAAAAACAAAAGAGGGGAAGTGAACTGTCATGAGCCGAAGACCAAAATAGAAATGCCGTCTCTCCCCAGCAGCACCAGGGCCTGATAAGACTCTTCCTCCCCCATTCTGGGCTTTAGAGCTGCCAATCATATTGTAGAAAAACACAAGGAGGAAAAGCAGTATTGTATGAAAGCACCCAACAATAAGCAGCTTTGGATCACAACAATTTGTCAGACAGTTCCTAAAGTGATTGTGATCTGTTTTCTGTTTGTTTTTGAGGAATATCTTTCCTACCCACAATGCAAAGAGCTGCTGTTCTTTGTACTATCTCTTTGTATGTTTTCCACAAACCCTCTCTGCTGCTGAGCAGTTCTTTGTTTAGTTTTGGTCTACGGTGTTTGAACAGAGGTAATGTACTAATGCCTCTGCGTGCCTGCGGATCAGTAGACTGTGTTTGATTGCGTTTTAGGAGCTGATCTTAGATGCCGAAGACACATGGATCCGTCTCGAGGGGCTGGCGGAGACCACCGAATATACTGTGAGACTGCAAGCCGCCAGAGGATTAGAGACCAGCGCCATTGTTTCTACATCTTTCACAACAGGTGCAAATCTTCCACATCTCCTGTAGACTTCAGATCAGGTTCACTCACCTCATTAGGTGCAAATTCACACTATCGGCCCATCAGCATCATCAAGTACAAATCAGTAGCGACACCTTCAAGGCATCTGTGCGCATCCCTCATTTATTACCTTGTGTTTCTGTGACTTTTCAAGGACCCTGCTTCCAAAGATAGTGTTTCATAACATCAACAAATTTGCACTCCATTGTCATGGCAGCGATGCAAATCACCACTCATTAACCTCCCAGTGGCCCCTCGCTTTCTTTTGCTCTGTTGTTTTGGATGTTTCTCAACTCTTTTCCTCTTCAGGAAACCGATTGTTTCCCACGCCACAGAACTGTGCACAACACCTCCTGAACGGAGAGACGCTGAGCGGAATCTACACCATCTATATCAACAGAGACCTCAGCCAAGGTGTGCAAGTTTACTGCGACATGACCACCGACGGAGGCGGCTGGATAGTGAGTGAGAGATCTGACTATAACATCTGAGTCTGTCTGTATTGTACTGAATGTCTGGCACAATGAGTGATTTACACAAAATCCCACAATACCACATTATAGGACTGGCCCCTGTTGAAAAGACAAGCTGTTCATTTTAATTCTTGGCATAACCAGTGCTGTTCACAAGCAAACCTATGTAGCTTGATGATCAGCATGCACTTTCTGGTGATTGGGGTTAACCAACCATAGCTTAAAAGGATAGTTCACACAAAAATTAAAATTACCTCATGATTTACTCATCCTCAAGCCATTCTAGGTTTATATAATTTTCTTCTTTCAGATGAATACAATCTGTATTTAAAAAAAAATGTCCTGGCTCTGCCTAGCTTTATAATGGTAGTGAATGGGGTTTAAGATTTTGAAGCCCAAAAAACTTTGTCCATACATCATAAAAAGTGCCCCACATGGCTCCAGGGATTGATAAAGGCCATCCGAAGTGAATCAATGCATTTGTGTAAGAAAAATATCCATATTTAAAACTTTATAAACCATAATGTCATCCGCTGAAATGCCACTCTCTCGTGAACTCGTGTACAACAGTTAGCGGAAGCTATGAAGCTTTAAATATGGATATTTTTCTTACAAAAATGCATTGATTCACTTCAGAAGGCCTTTATTAACCATGTGGAGCACTTTTTATATGGATGGACACAGTTTTTTTGGGTTTCAAAATCTTAAACCCCATTCACTGCCATTATAAACTTCAGAAGAGCCAGGACATTTATTAATATAACTCTGATTGTATTTGTCTGAAAGAAGAAAGTCATATACACCTAGGATGGCTTGAGGGTGAGTTAATTATGGGGTAGTTTTCATTTTTGGGTGAACTATCCCTTTAATGGTTAAGCTAGCTGAGGACTTGTTGTCAACACCAGGGCATCTACATCTGTCCAGAATCAACTTTTTGCTAAATCTGTCTTGCAGGTGAACTGAGAAAATTTACCGGCCATAAAAATAACTTACTGGCCAAAAAAAAAAAACTGTAGTAATGTAAAATATAAAAACTGAAATTAATTATATTAATAAAATCAGTTATTAATTATATTAAGAATTATATCAATATATAGCTATGACAATGATTATTTAGCCTTTTTTATAAATAATAATTATTTTTATTATCGCTATTTAATAAAAAAAAATTAATTATTTATTTACGCATTTATTTATTGATTGATTTTTTATTTAGACATTTTATTATTACAAACAAGATGAGCCAATCTCTGCCACTCTTTGAAACTACATGGAGGCCTGAAAAAAAATTCTCATGATAAATGTTTCCACTGAGGAAAAAATTATTGAATTTCTTCAGTAAACATACGCTACTTGCATCAACTAAATCAGAATATCGATTTTACTATTTGACTTACCATATAATGTTGCTTTTCCTAATAAAGTTAGCAGCAAATTGGCAAAAATCAATAATTGCCTTTGGCACATAACAAATGTCAATTTTGGACCATGCCTGCATCCCACACCAGAGTCTAGTATTTAAAGCACACCGTATTCTGGCGATTGTGCATTCTGGTCTTTTCAACAAGCTTTTTACTGGTCATGACCGTCGACACAGCTGCCTCTATTGCAGATGTCATCATCCCAAAGTAAAAATGATACTGTTGGGATCAATTGCCATTCATGTGCTCCATATTGCCCTAAATGCATTATGTTTAATTGGCATAGAGTTTTGCGCTGCAGCTGTACCTCTGCTGATTGTGTTTCAGGTGTTCCAGCGACGTCAGAACGGTTTGACTGATTTCTCCAGGAAGTGGAGTGACTACAAGATCGGCTTTGGCAACCTGGAAGATGAATTCTGGCTCGGTGAGAAGACGTGAAATACACTTGAATTATGGACAGAGCAGTTAGAGCTGTCTGGGAAAAAAGCTGCTACGTGATGACCCATTAAAAATATAGTCATTTAAGGCCCCATTAATCTCTTCAGGCTGATCTAAATTTGGTCAGCACTTTCTGGCAAATGTCTGAGTTTTATTTAAGCTTCAGTCCTGGAAATGTAACTCAGTGATGAGTGCTCTTGACTAGCAATGAGAAGGGTTTTTTTTTTTTATTTAAATATTAGATATATAGGCATTTTGGGAAGCCGCCTAGCATTAGCCGAGTACTTAACCCTAACTTGCCTCAGGGACACTGTATAACTCGCTTATTTACTTGCATTATACGGATCACACTTTCAAATGAGAGACAGCGTGGTGCTGCTCTGAATAAAGATGAAAATAACGCAAAGTCTTCTAGCGTTGTGAGAGGCTGCATCAAATCACCATCCTTTGAAATTCTCTGTGTGCCCTCCCGCATACGGTATCTTGTGTTTGTATTGGCTCTGTGCTTCCCGGACCCCTCAGTCTGTCATGGTGACTCTGAGCTTTCAGATTCTATTTAAATGATCCAGTAATTATTTTCATCAAAATCCAATTTGATAGAAAACAATAGAGCCCCTTTTCCTTTTTATCCCTGACGCATAAATCTTATTAGAAAGCTATAATTATATTCATTAAAAATCAGGGAAAAAATAGCATTTGTGCTCGCCATGGACTTCAAAGCATTGTCTCAATTACAGATTAAAAGTAAACACTACAAATTATGCCTCTGCAGACATTTATGCCTGGATAATAAGTATAACTATATTTAGTGTGGAAGGAGCTCATTTGAAAAATGTCAGCTCATGAGCAGAAAGTAAATACTGTCTGTGACAGTTCTGCATTGAAGAGCATCTTCTTCACATACTATATACTCATACTGTACATACATAACTTCATAATGAAATCACTTCATGGCTGTTATGTTGGAGTAGAGGTTGTTGTAAATGCACCTACAATAATCACGAGTATGCCTTCTTACCGTAGTAATAATTAGCAGGGTTGTGTGGTCAGTCGAAATTCTCTGTAAAACCAGTGTGATTTTAAAAAACCAGAGCTGAAAATAATCTATTCTGCATAGATTGCATCACAGATGAGAGCTTGTTATATTTTTAGTTTTACCACAGTGTGACGTTCCGCTTGTGTTTGGTGGAAACATGGTCTAACTGTAGGTTGTTTATGGCCTTTATGGTATCACAACTTGTTGTTGTGTCTTTGGCTTTTCAACATGTTTTGTAATGTGAAGCTGTTTTGTAATGGTGTCAGTCTTGTCATTCATTTCTAGAAAAAAATCTTTATTGCGTTTGTGCCCATCAATTTTCACATAAAAAATATAACTATATAACTATATTTTGATATACACTACTATTTAAAATTTGGGGTTATTATTATTATTATTTTTTTTTTTTACTTATTTAAAAGAAATTAATACTTTTATTCAGCAGGGGTGAAATTAATTAATCAAAAGTGACAGTGAAGACATTTATAATGTTATAAAAGATTTATACTTAAAAAAAATATTTTGAACTTTCTGTTAGCCTAATCAAATAAAAAGAAATTGGCTTACACAAAAATATTAAGCAGCACAACCATTTTCACCATTGACAATAATAAGAAATGTTTATTGAGCACCAAATCGGCATTTTAGAATGATTTCTAAAGGATCGTGTAAGATACTAAATGCTGATCAAATTCATTCTTGGTGAGGATAAGAGACTTCTTTCAAAAACATTAAAAAACCTTTCTGACCCCAAACTTTTGAATGGTAGTGTACACTAATACCAGATTTAAATAAAAAATACCTTGATGGTAATATACCACGTCACACATAGTCTACATAAATTGTTATTATACATGAATTACAAAAAGAAATGTTATTCACAACCCTAAAGAAATCAATCCTGAACTTTCAAGAGTAAGTTGCCCCTGGTATATTGAATTGAGAATTTTTTTTTTTTTTTTTTTTTTTTATGGTAGTACACTCTAAACCCGGGTAAGTTGAATTTACTTAAAATACTTGAGGAAACATGGTGCCCTTAAAAAAATTAAGTAATGTGAACTTAAAAAATGTTTTGTAATATCAATTAATTTGCAGTTATTATATCTACTATATTTAAGTTCAAGGTTCAACTAATTTCCAAGTTAAATCCATATCAGTTGTTTTATTTTTCCAATGTTAAGCTAGAAAATTAAGAAGAAGAAAAAACAAACACAAAGGAACATTCATGCAATTTTCTGTTTTATTTTAATTAAATTCCAAATGTTAAATTGAAAACTCAACAAAACATGAATTTTTCATATCCTGAAAACATTTCCCCATGTAACATGAAATAAAACTAGTTTAGCAAATTAACTTATTGTTTATAAGTTGTTTATCTCACAATCACAAAAAAACAACATCAAAACTACATGTTTTTTCCACTCTGAGTTCACAATATTGGCAGTACTGAATTTCAGGTGCCAGCTCACCTTTTCCGAGGTTGAGCATGCTGAATAAAATATAAAGTGCTTTTCATACACTTAGTCCAGGTGCAGGGTATTAATCAGTCTGAAAACAATGGGCATAGAAGGTCTGAGACTGGTCAGTTCATCCATTAGCAAACTTTCTTCCAAGATGATTCCCACTCTAGATGGGTTGAGCTGTGGACTTTCTTGATCAACGCTGAGGATTCTTATAGGAGTCTGTCTTGTCAGCTGCATCCTAACAGAGGAAGAAACAGATCGACAAAGACATTATCAAGTCAGTTAGATAATGCTGTTGTCAAATACTCCCCAGGTTAAAAAAAATAAAAGTACACTTCCATAATGTACTTACAGTGCTCTATTTTCACACACTAATTTTGTGCTTAATATACAAAAAAATTATCTTAACTTAAGATCATCTAAGTGTACTTACCTGTGCTATTCTGGGACACGATGAATATGAACTTAAATGCACTTTTACAGGGTTTCTGCAGATATGAACAAGTTCAATTTAAGACTTTTTAAGACCTTTTTAATACCACCTTAAATGAAATTTAAGACTGAAACCCATAATGGAAATACACATTAGATTACATACATACAGTGCCATCCAAAAGTACTGGAACAGTGAAGACAAAATTGCTCTGTTGGCTGTGGAGTCAAGACATTTGCAAATATGATGAAAAGAGGAATATGAGACAAAACTACAGAATGTCACATTTTATTATAGGATGCTTCAACACATAGATGTTTTACCAGTTAAGAAGTTCAGCACTTTTAGAGTTCCATCCCTCTATCTGATGTGAGCATAAGTATTGGAACAGTTGCCTCACAGGTCTTTCTAAGTGATCAGCTGTGTCCTGTTGCATTAATTCTTCAGGTATTAAAAGCAGGGAATGTGTCGTATCAGTTATATCCATTACTTCTGCATTAGGAATCTTGCATTCGATGATGACACACACAAACCAGGATGAAGACGAGGGAGCTGACTTTGAGAGAAAAGCAAGCAATTTGGATGCTAAAAGAAAAGAGGAAGTCAATTAGAGCTATAGCAAAAACAAAGGGCAAGAGTTTGGAAACCACCAGCGACACCAACAACCAACAACGACCCGATCGGCTGAGAAAACAACAGTAGTTGATGACAGACAAATCATAAAAGCTGTGAAAATGAATCCTAAAAGACGTTTCTGTAAAATCACCAACAACTTCCAGAAAGCTGGGGTGATGCTCTGACAATCTACTGTCCTCAGGAGACTTTGACACATAATTACAGATGCTACACGGCAAGATACAAACCTCTGACCAGCTCTAAAAACAGAAAGGCAAGATTAGAGTTTGCAAAAAAGCACAAAGGTGAGCCAGAAGAGTTTTGGAACTGTGTTTATGGACCGATGAGACAAAGATGAACCTCTATCTAAGTGATGGGAAAGCAAAAATGTGGAGGAAAAAAAGGGAACTGCAATGATCCCAAGCATACAGCCTCATCTGTAAAGCATGGTGGAGGTGGTGTCATGGCATGGGCATGCATGGCTGCCTCTGGAACAGACCCTCTCACCTTTACTGATGACTTAATGTATGATGACAGTAGCAGAATGAATTTGGAAGGGTACAAAACCATCTTGCCTATCAATATTCAAGAAAATGCCACCAGATTCATTGGGAAGTGCTTCATATTGCATCAGGACAATGACCCAAAACACCCTGCCAGTTCAGTCAAGGAATTTATCAGGGCAAAGAAATTTAAAGTCTTAGATTGCCCAAATCAATCTACAGATTTAAATCCGATTGAACATGAATTTCACCAGAAGAAGAGGAGACTAAAGGCAGAAACTCCCCAAAACAAGCAACAGTTGGAATTGGCTGCATTAACGGCTGGGAAAAGCATTTCAGAAGATAAGACCCAGAGTCTGGTGATGTCTATGAGACGAAGACTCACTGCTGTGATTGGACGCAAGGGATCTGCAACAAAATAATAGCTTTTAATCTTTTACATCTGCCTTAAGTTCATCTGTCCCAATTATTATGCTCACATCAAATGGTGGGATGAACTCTAAAAGTGCTGTCCTTTTTATTTGGCAAAACCTGTATGTGTTGAAACAGCTAATAATAAAATGTGACATTCTGTAGTTTTGTCTCATATTCATATTTTCATCATATTTGTAAATGTCTTGACTCCACAGCCAACAGAACAATTTTATCTTTACTGTTCCAATACTTTTGGAGGGCACTGTATATGTAGGCTAATATTTGATGTGTTTAATGTAAAAAGAAAACAAAATATCATTGCACTCACAAATGATATTTATTACAATGATATACTGTTAACTTTTCATATCAGCAGACAATAGTCCATACAAAATATTAAGTTAAGTTAAGTCGTGACGTATTGTCAAGTATGGTGACCCATACTCGAAATGGTGCTCTGCATTTAACCCATCCAAGTGCACACACACAGCAGTGAGTAGTGAACACACACACACACACACACACACACACACACACACACACAGTGAACACACACCCGGAGCAGTGGGCAGCCTTACTCCAGCGCCCGGGGAGCAATTAGGGGTTCGGTGCCTTGCTCAAGGGCACCTTAGTCATGGTATCGAAGGTGGAGAGAGTGCTGTTCATTCACAATCCCCACCTTCAATTCCTGCAGGTGCGGGAATCGAACCAGCAACCTTCAGGTTACAAGCCCGACTCCCTAACCATTAGGCCATGACTACCCCATAAATATCCCCACAAAAGTACTGTATCACCGAGATTTTTGGTGGTGTAAACAATTTACTCTGAAGTATTATTTTCATCAGTGTTCTATCAGCTATTACATACTTAAATCTACATATTTTATTTACCTTTACAAAGGCCTTTTTCAACCTTTTTAAATGTATGCATCTTTCATGTCAAATTATTACAATTAATCAATAAATTCAATATACACTATACGGCTGTTACCAGTCAGATTAAATAATTACCCTGAAAAATTACAACTGCAATAAATTATGTTATGAGATTAATATTTTAAATACATTTTTGGATATGCAAATAAGAAATGTTGGGTGGGGTGGGGGTGGGGGGGGGGGGTAATGCATATTTTTAAACGTACTGAACCACCAGTAGGTGGCGGTAAGTCACTTAATGAGTGAGTTAACCAATTCGTTAAACGCGGAATCATTCAGTAACAAAACACCGTTGCTTGGAGAATATGCTGATATTTGTATGGAGCCAAAACTTTCGTTGGTGAAATAGAACAAAACAGTAAATATTGTGTCTAAAATGTAAGTAACGTAATAACTGCTTGACTACTTGTTTATTGAACTAAAATCCATGTGACATTTGCAATAGTAAAATATTCAGCAAAATAGCCCCCTTGTCATGGTATGTCATTTAACTATATCATGTTATGAATAAACTAAGCTAAAAAACTAATGTTTTGAATTTATACCTCAGTGTGTTTCTTCTGAGTCAAGGTCATATGCTGCGTTCACACCATGTCATAATTACTGTAATTCTGAGAGGATAACATTGTGACATTCTACTTGGAGCTATTCATGTTCTTGGACCAGGAATTGTGCATTTCTATGGTCACACTATCAGCGCCTAAATTAATCTGGTGCTGTCAGGTCATGTGGCACAAATAGGAGCTCTCAGAAAATTCCCATTTTTTTTAGACGGTAATTATGAGTTCTACAAGAATATGAATGTTTTTTCCAAGTAAGAATCTTGTAATTATGGCACAATTACACCATGGGATGAATGCACTTTTACATACCTGGTTTACCTGGTTTAAGTATCATCTGGGCGATGTCAGGCTTGTCGTTGACAACATTTCTGTGAAGAGCAAACATTAAAGTTACAGTCTTTATAAGGGCATCTGACTTTAGGGTTTACATTTAATTGTGCAGTGTGCCAGTCAATAAAGTGATCCTCCTCAGAACAGGTCTCAGTTAACCCACATGACATACAGCTGCTCTGGAGTTTTGGTGTGAAGGTGGATAAAGTGCATAAAGTGATTTAAATGTATGTACATGCCTGATGTTAACAAGGAAATTGTTCCGTTCTTGTATAACTTCCATGTTTGAACATAGAGACAGGGTTTCATAGACAGCTTAAGACAGGACTAGGCCTTAGTTAAATTAAGATATTTACAGTATCTCACAGAAGTGAGTACACCCCTCACATTTTTGTAAATATTTTATTATATCTTTTCATGTGACAACACTGAAGAAATGACACTTTGCTACAGTGTAAAGTAGAGAGTGTACAGCTTGTATAGCAGTGTAAATTTGCTGTCCCCTCAAAATAACTCAACATACAGCCATTAATGTCTAAACTGCTGGCCACAAAAGTAAGTACACCCCTAGGTGAATATGTCCAAATTGGGCCCAATTAGCCATTTTCTCTCCCCGGTGTCATATGACTCATTAGTGTTACAAGGTCTCAGGTGTGAATGGGGAGCAGGTGTGTTAAATCTGGTGTTATCGCTCTCACTCTCTCATACTGGTCACTGGAAGTTCAACATGGCACCTCATGGCAAAGAACTCTCTGAGGATCTGAAAAAAAGAATTGTTGCTCTTCATAAAGATGGCGTAGGCTATAAGAAAATTACCAAGACCGTGAAACTGAGCTGCAGCACGGTGGCCAAGACCATACAGTGGTTTAACAGGACAGGTTCCTCTCAGAACAGGCCTTGCCATGGTCGACCAAAGAAGTGAGTGCACGTGCTCAGCATCATATCCAGAGGTTGTGTTTGGGAAACAGACATATGAGTGCTGCCAGCATTGCTGCAGAGGTTGAAGGGGTGGGGGGTCAGCCTGTCAGTGCTCAGACCACACACCACACACCGCATCAAATTGGTCTGCATGGCTGTAGTCCCAGAAGGAAGCCTCTTCTAAAGATGTTGCACAAGAAAGCCCGCAAACAGTTTGCTGAAGACAAGCAGACTAAGGACATAGATTACTGGAACCATGTCCTGTGGTCTGATGAGATCAAGATAAACTTATTTGGTTCAGATGGTGTCAAGTGTGTGTGGCGGCAACCAGGTGAGGAGTACAAAGACAAGTGTGTCTTGCCTACAGTCAAGCATGGTGGTGGGAGTGTCATGTTCTGGGGCTGCATGAGTGCTGCCGGCACTGGGGAGTGGGAATACTGCCCTGCGGCCCATATTCCAACATGATAACGACCAAAAACACACCTCCAAGACAACCGCTGCCTTGCTAAAGAACCTGAGGGTAAAGGTGATGGACTGGCCAAGCATGTCTCCAGACCTAAACCCAACTGAGCATCTGTGGGGCATCCTCAAACAGAAGGTGGAGGAGCGCAAGATCTCTAACATCCACCAGCTCCGTGATGTCGTCATGGAGGAGTGGAAGAGGACTCCAGTGGCAACCTGTGAAGCTCTGGTGAACTCCATGCCCAAGAGGGTTAAGGCAGTGCTGGAAAATAATGGTGGCCATACAAAATATTGACACTTTGGGCCCGATTTGGACATTTTCACTTAGGGGTGTACTCACTTATGTGGCCAGCGGTTTAGACATTAATGACTGTGTGTTGAGTTATTTTGAGGGGACAGCAAATTTACACTGTTATACAAGCTGTACACCAGGCATCCTCAATTCTGGCTCACTCCTGCAGAGTTTAGCTCTAACCCTAATCAAACACACCCGAGTATGCTAATCAGAGTCTTTAAGATCATTAGAAAATCACAGGTAGGTGAGTTTGATCAGGGTTGGAGCTAAACTCTGCAGCAGATTGGCCCTCCATGGAAAGATTTGAGGAACCCTGCTGTACACTCACTACTTTACATTGTAGCAATGTGTCATTTCTTCAGTGTTGTCACATGAAAAGATCTAATAAAATATTTACAAAAATGCGAGGGGTGTACTCACTTCTGTGAGATACTGTAAACAGCTTTTATAAAAATGCCTTAAAAACTTTACTGGTGTGCATCTTGAGACAAGACAATGGCACTGACACATTTTAAGATACGTCATTACAAGGTATTTTCAGTTAAGACAGCATGAACATGCATTTTAGTCTGAGACCAGCCTTAAGTCTTGTCTGTGAAACCGGAGGGATAACGTTAATTTTTAAATAGCTGTGCTCTCTTTTAAGTTACGACTGCCATACCTACACTTCCAAAGCATCTCCTCCATTTCTTCTTCCTTCCAAAACAAGATAGTCATTCAGAGGGTCCTGAACCTGGATAGAACAGAAGTATATTAGTCCATTTTTGTATTTATACCGTTAGTTAACTTAAACTTACTCTTTCAAACAAAAGCCATGTCTAAATTAAACGTGGTAAATTATGGCGCTCACCATATTAGCACATCGCCTATCCTCGGCTGCTGTTCGAGTAAACCTAAATTCACACTCCTCACAAACAACAGCTCCTCGAGTGAAAAAGAAATCAGGGGTCAGGGGTTCAAGCGCAGTTATGTCTGCTGCAGGCGAGTGAGAAAGCTAACTTAGCTAGCTAACGGATGAGAAATGTCCCGTCGTTTAGACAAACAACAATTTTCGCCGGTCGCAAACAGGGAAAGAAAGACACGATAAAAGGTAAATAGCGGAAAAGAACGTCCATAGAACTATCTAAAACAAAATTTACCCCTCCTCATCCACAGCTCAATCGTAATGAAAATGGCGTCGTTAACTGACTCGCAGCACCAGTGTGGGAAGGCGCGGTCAGGAGATAAACTTCATAATATGAGTTATTTTAACTTAAATTTATTCATTGGTTCAAATATCTCTACAAATTAGTAGAATATACTTATATCTTATAAGTAATGCAGTAAAACTTAAATATTTAGATATATTTAATTAAATTGTTTAATTAGATACAAAATCCAGGTTTACAGTGTAGTATGTACTACACACATTTCTTATTTATCTGCAAAACCTTTACTGACCTACATCCCCCACAAACACTGTGGCTGTGTTCGAAATGCCATATTGTCATACTACTACTATTTCTGCAGCATCCAGTATTCATGCTTAGAATCTGCTAAATATAACTCAAATACACTGAAATCAGTACAGAAGCTGTGTCCCGAATGGCATACTATCATGCTACTATCAACTCCTACTATATTGCATTATGCTGTGTGAATACTGTGAATAGTATGTGAATTTTCTGTATGCATGGAATGCCCGGATTACCTGCTACATTTGCTGAAATTTGATGTATGCATCTGAAGACACTGCATGGGATACTGTTTCCCAGAAAGCAACAAACTCGCTGTGCCATCTAAAAACAATATCATTAGTTGGACATAAATTGTAGGCTACCTTAATCTCTACGGCACTTTTCTGATCAAATTACCTCACCTTTATCTCTAGCACTTTATACATTGTTTCAAAGATATTAAATAATAATATTAATATTGCAGTAATATATAAATAAAATTAATTGCAAACAGAATTAAATTCTGTTGTCAAGCAGCTCTAAAAAGAAACGGAGTGTATTTAAGGACAAATAGACCTATTTGTTAGCAGAGGCTATTTACATTAACACTGCGATAAACCGCACTGCAAAAGACACGTGTATTATAGTATCAGTGGCTCAGTGAATAAAAGACGCAAGAAGTGTGCTGTTGTTGCAAGCGATCCGAGTCAAACTCCTGCAACTCCTTTTCCCATCACATACCAGATCAGAAAGGCATTTATTTTCAATAAAAAAACTCTGTAAATATTTGAAAAGTGGAAATTAAACGCCTCATTAATAATAAAGTGTACTTAGCTGTAGGTAAGTTTTTGTCCCAATAAAGTGGAGATCATCAAATAAAATGTGATCATTTACAATCAATATGTTATACTGTTTTATAATGTACTACAGTACTGAAGTATACATATCTGCCACCTAACTACTATTTACACAACTGTTGCTAAAGAAAATACTGCTATTTTAGTGTAAACAGAATTTATCATTATTTGCACTTAGTGTAACTAGAATATATCACTTTTCCAATTAGTGTAACTGCCAAAAATATCATTGCTCAGTTAAAGACAGCTCAGTGTTGATTCAGTTCAGTCCAATAGCCTGTAAAGTTCTTCATTTATGAAATGAGTTCAATTGGGCAATATAGAATTGTTTACTAATATGAAGCCTTATTAACAAGCCTTTGTAAAAAGAATGGTTAGCACATTTGTTTGTAAGGTAACAACCTTGACAGCTGTGCTGAATTAATGTTTGTGTTTGTCATGTGACAATGAAACACTACTCTGAAACATTTATTGCTTATTGTATACTGTTTCACACACTATTCTTTAAAAAACAGTAGGCCGTGTGTACTGGGCAGTAAGCAGTGAGCAAGTACTCCATTTCGAACACAGCCAGTCTGTTCATCAACCACACAACCTTGCAGACACGACCTGTGCTGTCCTGCTCCATTCAAGCATTCATAGAGAGCACGTCTGCTTTCCCATGGTGCTTCTCACTTCTGCATGGTCCCTGCGTTTCCTTATAATTCCTCACCTGGCCATGACACTCGGTTCCTCCTGAATGGTATATTTTGGTAATGGGGCTGAAGATCAACCATGCAGATAGGACCGTACTATAGAGATATGGTGTTATGGAAGAAAGCACAAAGTCATTCTGAAAAGTAATAGACTCCACTAGTCTGTTCCAGCAGATTTCAGTGCAGCCTTCCTGGACTGATAAAAAAAATATATAGTATTTTCTTTGCAACGTATTTGAAAATTAATGTTTTTCCTCAGAGGACACAGAACTAATTTTATTTTCAGTTTCTGCTCCAAAATTACGTTATACTAAGAAGCATACAGCCTGTTCTTCATTAACCAGTGTGATAAAATGGTTTAAAATGGTTAATTTTATTCCTCATTGCACCAAAAAAAAAAAAAAAAAAAATTAGTTTTATCTTGTTTTAGAGTAAAAAAAATATCGAAGCACTGATGCAGCACATTTACCTGAGAAGCAAAATTGTCTAAGAGAAGGAAAATCATTTTCAGAGAATATCTTGAACAAATATAAATGTTTGTTATTTTTATTTTTAATGAATTAATTATTCTATTTTTATTTATTTATTTATTTATTTAGTTATTTTGGCATTTTGTTTTGGTTTTGCTCATTCTTTTTTTTTTTTTTTTTTTTTTATTATTATCCATCATATACAATGACTTTTTATTTGTATTATTTTATTTTATTTTTTATTATTACTCCTTTGGAAAATAATTTATTCCTGGTTTAAGCATAAATATAACAAAATTTTGTTAGGTTAATGTTTAAAACAATGCTAGTGGGATAATAAAAAAGTGCTGTGTGCTGTTAAAGTGCAGTACTTAGCCCAAAATGGTGATGAAACTGATATGATTCTGTAATATTTTAGATCTCATGCAGTGTAATGCCTGGCTGATTTTAATCAAGTAAAAACACAGTCTCTTGCTGAGATTGTACTGATTAGGTCAGTAAAAAAAATGGTGTGCGTGTTGCTATTTAATGAGGTTTTTGTTGTTGTTTTGTTTTGTTTTTTTTTGTTTTTTGACTAATCTCATTACAACAATGGCCGCCATTAAAACTGCTCTTTGGCCACATCTGGTAATTCAGATCTCTTCCCCTAACCGTTACAGTTCATCACCTTTCTGCTTCCTAGGTTCATTGTGGCATTAAATCCTGAGGTGAGTTTAAGGGCTTAGTTACAGTTCAGAGTTACGGCAATCCTTGTAGATACTCAAGAAATAGATGGAGTTCTATTATCAAGAGACATCTACGCTATCAAAAAGTGATTGTGTCTTTAGCCAGACAGGATGTTTCTCCACTGCACAGTCAGAAAATTTGATTATCTTCAATAAACAGACTGTTTATCTGCAGCCTTTTGCTCCTTATCTTCACAACCTATAAGAGTCAGAGAAAGTGAGATGGACCACCAAACAGGAGGACTGCTTTTATATTAAATTATAGGCTCTTATCAGTGAGAGCCATACAGTATTTGAAGGCAACATTTTCACATGTTAAGGGGCTGGAACACAGGGATGAGATGGTATGGATGGTAGAACATGTTTTTGTTTTTTTCTTTCAATTTTCCATGCAGGCTTGGACAACATTCAGAAGATTGCAGCTCAAGGTCGTTATGAGCTCCGCATTGACATGAAAGACGGCCAGGAGTCTGTATATGCCAACTATGACAGGTTTTCCATTGGAGATTCCAAGAGCCTCTACAAACTGCGGATAGGAGAGTATAATGGCACCGCAGGTGCGGCTGGAGGACATTTGGGCATTCATTTTACATACACTGAAAAGAAATAACTTGTTTTTGATTCATTCAGTCATTTAAAACACCCCAGAGTTGATCTCTTCAGAGTGGCTTTGGATATTTAAGCCTATTAGTTTCTAATTATGTTCTCTTTTTACTCCAGGTGACTCTCTAAGCTACCACCAGAGCAGACCTTTCTCTACAAAGGACAAGGACAATGATATCGCTGTCACCAACTGTGCACTGTCCTACAAAGGAGCCTGGTGGTACAAAAACTGTCATCGGGCCAACCTTAACGGCAAATACGGAGAGTCCAGACATAGTCAGGTAAGCCAGGTAGTCTTAAACACTGGACTGAAATGTCTGGTTCGGTCACAATTATCGATGTTCTGCAAACCGTAAAGATTGGGAATATCAAGTGAGGGCAAAAGTTTCCCATGAAGATTTAACAACAAGTTCAAGATTCACCATTGTTTGACCAATACAACCCTGCAAAAAAGCCTGCAATGCATACAAATACACAGTCTTAAACTCTTAGCATCATTCCAAACATAAGCCATACATACATGTACCATCTCTGCAAAAAGCATCAGCAATGTACACTTTTAAATAGAAAAAATAAAAACTCCAACTCCTTTAGACTGGGCTTGAAATGACACATTTCCCAACCAGGACACAACACAATGTGTTCAGCAGGTGAGCTATGCTGGCTACTGCTGCTTGCTATAGAGTGGTGAACTATGATGTCACTTTGTAGGCAAAAACCCAGAAGCGAGTTAGCATTTTAGCACCTCTGGTTCCATCGTCCCAGAGTCAATGGGTTTTTTAAATTTTTTGAAATCCCTTAAATAAGGTCCGTGGTTCAGACAGGCTCAAGATACTTTCACGTTTTATTCTACGACATAAAATACACCAGTTACATCCCACTCGTGATTTTTTTTAACTGTTATGTTTGTTAAAAAAGACGTCGCTAACAAGTTGCTAAATGGGACTACAGGCCCTGTCAGAGACATTAAACAGCATCACGCTGAACATTTTATCAATTTACAGTATTTTCCAATTGCAGTATAATTTGTAATACAATTAATTGTAGACTAACCAATGAATAGTTTCCCGCATTTTATATTTTTGTTCAACAATGTTTTTTTGCTTTGCCCCGAAATGCAACACAAGTTTTCGGATGGAAGATGCTAGTTTTATTGCTTTCCTACTGATACAGAGACTCTGGGTTCGAACCATAAGGTAAACTCGTACGATTATTTCATGTGAACACCACATTTACCGGCTTTACGTGGTTAAAGTGAAACTTTAATGACGCATAGTGCTTAAAGCGACGTTAAAATTAAATGTTTGCGGTCACATGAAGCTGTTAGAAAGCATGTAGATTGAGGATTTCCTAGAAGCAAGGATAAAATAACATTTTTGTGTACCCACCCTAACAAAATTATACCTGAAATGCGGTACACTGTAAAAAAAAATCCGTAAAATGTACTGTATAAAACTGGCAGCTGTGGTTGCCGGAATTCTACTGTAAAAAAAATACGGTAACAACATTTTTTGTTTTAAGGTTTTAACTTAAATTTACAGTTAAATAACGTAATTTCATTAACTGATATAACGTTAATATACCAACCTATTAAAGTAGTGAAATCTGTTTTGTACCTTTGACTACACTGATAACCACCAAAGCCCATCACAAGCAGCTTTTAAATAATAACATATATAGAAGGTGCACAGTGTCATTCACACAAGCACTAAACACTATCATGGTGAGACTCATTCAACTGAAATATGCAATAAACATTAATTTAACAACATTAGATGTAACATACAACCCTAATAAACATAATTGATAAGAAAAAGCTAAGAAGAAACAGTTATTTCAAAGAAAAAACATCAAATTCAAACAAAATTTGAAATGCAACGCAGGGAATTCTGGGAACGTCAGTTTACAGGAACTTACCGTTAACCATTTAACAGGTTTTTACTGTAGCATTTTCACAGTTTTTTACCGTTAAAATCACAGTCATTTTTTACAGTGTACTTTATTCACAAAAATAAGTTTAATCTTACCATATCCCAAAACTCGCTAACTCCCTGATATTTAATAGATTAAATGCACTAGAATTTTATTGAATAGTACATGGGGATACGTTTTTAATTAATATATTCATATTAATCAAGGATTTATTGACTTTTAATTCATCTTATTTCGAAATGTACAGAAATACATGCTTTCAAATGTCCTTTAGTTATGATTATTTCATTTATTCACTATACTATTTATTACTAATGTCTCATTTCAGTTTTAGTTTGACTCTAGTTTTGTATTTATTCCAGTTTATACGAAAAGGTTTGTGTAGCGTGGATTAAAATTCATATATAGAGTAAATACTTTTCACTGAACACGTTAAAAATATGTTTGAAATAGTTGTCAGGAGCACGGTGGTGGTGACGTTGAAGGCGAGCGACCGTGGTGCTGTAGTTCGTTTTTGGCCTAAGTTTAGCTTTTAAGTTCTGGCTCTTTTATTTAGGCTTCAAAATTCATCAAAGTTATATTATTTTGGGAAGATTATCTTGATGGACAAAACGTGTAAGTTTCATGAACTATGATTGAACACAGAGCTTATTTTTTGCGATAATCCAAAAGTCTATGGAAAAATCCTATTGGCTTGTTGTCGAGGGAACCAGTTTCATGCTAACAGCCGATCCACCTACAAAGTGATGTCATAGTTTCCCCACTCTATTACTAACTCTCTCTACCACATGGCTTTACTTAAGGAAACTTAAACCCCCCTAGCACCCCTAGTGGTAAGGAAGAAAACTGCCAACAAAATTCTTATTAACAGGCTCATGTCTGGCCCACACTGGGCCATCATTGAATTAATGTGGGCAGTCCCATAGTGTGGGCTGCTCACAGAGAGCCTGCTGTGAGCCCAAAGCTGTGGGCCTCGCCTGGGCAAGCCCACACTGGGCCTGATTAGGTTTGGTGTGGGCTGGCCCTAGCCCACTGTGCCCACAAAAAGCCAGCATGGGCCCCGCGAGGACATGTTTGCAGGGAAAGCTGCTTGATTTGAAAGTGGCTTCTGTGTGAGCTGTGGTTCACAGATCACTAGACTCCTGATGACAGACAATTGACCTTTTTTTGCCCCTGAAAGTTTGCTAATGTGGTCTTAACACCTTAAAATAAGGGTTGTTTCCACCCTAATTACAAGAAGGCAAAACCTGCCTACACATGAAAAATCTCATAGGAACTTATTACCTTGATTACTATCTTAATTCAGCGAATTGATCTTACACCTACAGAGCCTTTGTGCTTTGTGACTCATTGTTTGTGGTTTTGTTTGCAAGGGCAGGCGTTAAAAAGACAGGAAGCATGCAGAAGCATTTTGAAATTAACTGAAAGCAAATAAAGCTCAATGTGTGAGAGTCACAGGCCAATGGTAAAAATATTCTAGATCCATCCTTGCTCAGTTGCATTGTGTCATGTCCTGTTGTCTCACTGTCTGCTTTCATTTCAGCTTTCTCAAAAGCTTTAGGGGGTTGGTGTAGCTTATTATAACCGATAAGGTCATATTTCCCATTGGTATCAGTGGTATTTTTTCATAGAAGCAGAGGTTAACACTCTGAAAATGAATAAAGGTTTTTACAAGAAAAATATTCTTTGTGAAGTATTTCAGTGGCAATAACATTAAAGGTAACACTTTACTTGAAGGGGTGTGCATAAGACTGACATGACATCTTCATAATCATAACATGACACAGATTTTATGCATTTATGACAACTGTCATAAAAATGACATAACTGAGTGAATTACACATAATGACAGTTGGCATAAACATGCATAAAATCTCCATATTCATGACATGTGTCATGTCATGATTATGAAGGTGTCATGACAGTCTTATGCACACCCCTTCAAGTAAAGTGTTACCACATTAAATTGCTCAGTACTTTTTTACATGAATATTACACATATGATTTTATGCATTTTGATAGATACTGAAATGTACATTATCAACATACTGACCGCATCTACAAATATTTTACTTATGTATAGCTTATCTACAAATTGTACAGATCATGGATTGTTTTATTATTTTAATATACTCCTTGAGGTTTACTTGTAAAGTTAATAAAGTTTTTTTTCACACACACAAAAAAATAAATAAATAAAATTATTATTTTTAACCCTCATTCTGACCCTCTTTCTAAAATGACCTGTTTTTAAGGGGCATGTCCTTTATGGCTTGTCAGTAATCAGCCACTGCTATGATTCGTATCAATTCCCTGTCCCCTCACTATTGCATGTGAGTGTTTTGACAACATGATCAAAATAAAACAGTAATTTCCAGATAAAGCATTATGAAATCATTTACTTATGGTTTGTGACGCAGCTGCAGTCAGATCTAGTACCGCTTCATCTTTCCACAAATGTTTCTTTGTGAACTCTTCATGACACTGTGCCTCATTTACAAAATAGAATGCTCTGATCAATCCTCTGACATGATCCAGGATGCCATTAAAAATGAACTATCCCACTTGTTCTTTCACTCCATTTGTCCTATTGACAACAGACTCAAGTGTGTGGACTGTGTCAGAAAGTGAACACGCATCGCCATACTGTATCCATTGTGGAGAAGATAGCGGCAGTGATTGTAATTTCTATTTGCTTTTGACGCTTGATTAAATAAATGTTTTAATGGTACAAAGACCGTTTATATGCCAAAAGGCAAATTTGGCATATAAATTTGATCAAGGCAAATTTAATTTCTCATGTCATGACCCCTTTAAACCATGACTTAATTTAATTTATTACAAATTACATAAAATTTTACATATGGATTCAGTAAGGCTGTACAATCCTGTTGCTGGACTTCAGATATTTTTAATGTTTTACAAGTACTAGTAAATATTTACTGTAAATGTTCATGCTTGTTTTCAATATTTTTACATTTAGATTGCCTTTGCTTTCATCTAACTGTCACTTAAAGTTAATCTTTAAAAACACTAATAATTCAATAACATAGTTAAGTCTCAAAATTATTAATACATTGTTTAAAACAAGTTTATTTATTTATTTATTTAGTGTTATGAGTTATCAGCTATAAAATGCAAATAATTATTGGCTTATGAGTACTGGCTAGGATTTTAATATCGGTCTATTCCTCAAATTCAATATTCTTTGAACCACATAATTTGTAAATATGTGTGTGCTTCTTAAGTTGTTTGAACGTAAAAGGTTTTACATTTAAGATGCTAAAATAAGTTCATATTTTGATATTGTATGTCTCTGTGTCTATCTATACATATGTGACCCTGGACCACAAAACCAGTCATAACTAGCACAGGTATATTTGTAGCAATAGCCAACAATACATTGTATGGGTCAAAATTATCGGCATATTTTTCTTTTATGCCAAACATCATTAGGATATTAAGCAAAGATCATGTTCCATGAAGACATTTTGTAAATTTCCTACCGTAAATATATCAAAACTTAATTTTTGATGAGTAATATGCATTGCTAAGGTCTTAATTTGGAGGCAATTTTCTCAATATTTTGATCTTTTTTGCACCCTTAGATTCCAGATTTTCAAATAGTTGTATCTCGGCCAGCTTATTTATTCAGCTTTCAGATGATATATAAATCTCAGTTTCAAAAAATTGACCATTATGACTGGTTTTGTGCTCCAGGGTCACATATGACAATGTATCTGTGCTAGAACCACACTTTTAATACCAACTGTACGAATGCTAATGAGATCATAGATAAATAACTGTTTGTGTATTGACATTTTGTGTTTGACCTCGGCAGGGTATAAACTGGTATCACTGGAAAGGCCATGAGTTTTCCATCCCTTTTGTGGAGATGAAGATGAGACCTTTCAACTACCGCAGCATCAGTGGCAAGCGGAGGAGGTCCACCCATTAATCTACCGTCCTACTAGCTGTTTCTATTTTTAAACAGGGCGAGGAGGACAGAAGGAGCGATGTAACTTATTTAAATCTTCGAATGAGAAACTCCCTTTGACGAATGTCTGATGTAAATTGTAAACCTTGAGGTTCGGTGACTTTCTATATGTGTAATGCTATTTGTTCAGTTCTGGGAGATTGAAGACTAGGTAGGGTTTGGTATTTTTAGCACGTTTACGGTATGAGGCCTGTGGAAAGAACCTCATTATTAAGTGAAGAAAAGATAATTTCTCCCTTTGAGATAAAAGATTTTAGAAGAAAATGAATGCCCGTTAAAATGAGATGCTTCTATTTTTATAAATCATGAGAAATACCTTTAAAAAAGTAACTGAATGATTTTTGGTCAGTTTTGATTCATGTTCATGTGACCCATTACAGTGTTACATTTTGCATTTACTGCACCCTGAAGCCAACAATATTTGTGTTGTTGTAACTGCATTTTCATCTCATATTTAAACTTAAACATTAACAGTTGGCCATTGTACTGCTGAAGCGTTGAAAAAGTTGAAAATGTTGGGTTTTCTGGAGAAGATGATACAAAACACAAAATGTTGTTGTTGTTATTATTATTATTATTATTATTATTATTATTATTATTATTATTATTATTATTAATGAAACCTCAGAAACCAAAGATTTATTCAGTATCTGAGGTCAAAACAGAATGAAATGGGAAAAAAAAAAAAAGAATTTCTCAGTCATTTAATTTGCCCCATATTTGATTTTATTTGTATTTTAAATTTTCTGCAAGGCTGATAAGTAATACTTTTACATCATCCCACATCAGAATTATTATTATTACTTTTTTTTTTTTTAAGGTATAAACTGTCCTGAGAGCACTGATATGTACATATGAAAAACTCATATGGAGAAATTTTAGTTATGTCTCACACTGTTCCTGTAGACTTGAAAAAATAATCCTGTCCATCTGTGTCTTGGTAAATCCTCTAGATGAATAGCAATCCATAGGTATAGGTGAGTGCAGGAGAAGTCTGTGTTTTGCACTGCAGTAGTACATGCAAAGTGAAGACCATCTGAAGGGTTCTTTTCATAGATCTTCTGTTCCTTTCATTGTAAAATGGAGTTGGACAGACACCTGCTGACAAGCAGTCAAGCTTGAGCTTTCAAGACCTGACATACACACAATAGGTCACAAAAGCAATGCAACTCCTAGTGCAACTTAGAACATCGCCTTTATTCTTTTACCTTTTTGTACCTGACAAGAACATATTATTTAATTCTGTAGTTTAACATGGCCTCAGTGTATTGTGATTGAAAGGGTTGTGAAGGAGTACGACCATGTCATATTTTTCTAAACCTTCCTCATGCAATGTAACTTTTACCTCAGCAAGATAATAATTCAGCTTTTTCTTATTTAATATATCTGTATGCTCTACCCATTTCTGTAAGGCTGTAGACAAATATTCTTCATTTCTCCGGAGTTCTGCTTCTCACAACACCTGTTTCGCATAGTGGCAAATCTCCTAATGAGCCTCTTCTGAGAGACGGCACTATGATGTCTTCAAAGAGTTTCTACACTTTTCCTTTGCTTCTATTTTTTCTTTCCTTTTTGAGGGGTAAGATTAGAGAGTGTAGCAACAGCTGGGATGGGAACTAGAAACCAAGTAAATTCTTAATCAGCTCAAGCTAATTGCATTTAACACTGAAAAATACTTACATTTTGCTTGCGCCAGAAGGCATAATTTTCTCCAGTTACTGTTCTGTAGAGAACATGGGTGGAAATATGTGTTCCTTCTTCTGTTTTCTAACCGTTTCCGTCAGAAAACTAATTGTTTGTGGGTTCACAGTGAAGCAGCCCTTCTGTAGTTGTTTCTGAAAGAGGAATTGAGACTTTAGTGTTGTGTTGACTGATTGAGACAGCTTCTCAACAGAGAGAGACAGCAGATTTTCCTTCATTATTCATTGACTCAGCATATGGTGGGGGCACTTCAAGTCCCATTCATTCTGACATGCCTCCCATCCACCAAACCACTTATGGTTCAACATTCACCATGGGAACACACTTAAAAACATGTTACACACAACGCTTGGAACTCTAACTCTGTGTTAACTAGGTCATTTTACCACTCTCGTATACATTTATTTAATTTCATTATGATATTGTAAAAATCCCCTACATTTTGTACCTAAGAGGATGTTGTAGAGCAGCAAACATGTTCAACTGCTTGTCCTTTACCTCTATGGCTCTTGGAGAATGTGTTTAGCATGAACACTAATGAAGCAGGTAATGTGTGCAAAAGAACGGTCTTTGAGACATTTGTCCCTAACTCGCTAACCACACTGTCAGATAACCTTGGATATTATTGTAACATCAAATTAGCTCTAGTTTAACTTAAAATGTGCTGTATAGTTCCTTTTTTAATACATTTTCTACACATTAATAAAATATTCAAAATAAAAAAGAAAAAAATCTGAGTTTGACTGTGAAGTGATTTTATGTATTTATTTATTTATTTATTTATTATTTTATTAGGGCCCTCTTGTTTTTTTAAGGATTATTTTTGCATTTATTTTTCTTTCGACTATCTGGGGCTTTTTGGGGGCCTTAACATACTCAAAAACCCTTGAAAATTGGCACACACGTTGGAATCTGTGGTCATTAGGATGTCGCAGAAGGTTGGGACCTGGGCATGACGCAGGGGCTCTACAGCGCCCCCTGGAACACAGTCAGAAAACTTGATGTATATCTCACACATACTTGCAGGTGTTCATATGAAACTCGGTACACATATAGATCTCATTAAGCTGAACAAATTTCACGCTGCATGTCATAGGCTCTGCCCAACAGGAAGTCGGCTATTCAGGGCTGTTTAAAAAGTGCATGCTCTGGAATGTGATATACTCCTCTGAGGATTGCAACCAAACTCTGTGAACATGGTCTCAAGACATTGGGGATGCTAAATTGCGAAGTGATTTTTGATATCCCCGTGGTGAGGCGATGAAGTGAGAAATGAGAAACAGGAAGTGTCTAATAACATCCACATACATTGTCTGATTTTGATCAAAGACCATAGAATACCAAAGACATGTCACTTGTATAGTTTTGAATGGGGGAAAATTCAACGCTTAATATGGCCGCTCAATCACAGGAAGCCCCGCCTTCTGAATGAAAGAGCCAATCGCTAATCAGTAAAGTCAGCGCGTCACTGTAGCTGCTGTTAGAAGTCCCGGTTGTTATAGAAACAGTCAGTGTTCTGAGACGTGCGCCTAACACCGTGCATGTGCACTGGCTGATCTAGCCTGAAAAATAACCTTATTATAACGCTATTTGAGCAAAAGAAACAACATTTATGACACAGTTATCGTCCAATTTCATTGGTGATTTCAAATATGAAATTTAATCGTAAGCTTAGTGAACAGTTTGGGAGAATTTGATGTTTCCCCATACAAAGAGATAGGAGCTGCACTTGCATGCCCAAGAGGCGTTTCAAAGATGGCCGCCAAGTGACATGACTTGTCTTAAAGAGACTTTGTTTTGATCAAACTTCAGGGGTGTGTTCATTGTATGATGCCAATCGCATGGATGTGACTATTACGAGATATTTATATCTAAAATATTGTTGCCATGGCAATGTGTCAAACTTGAATATTCTTTTCTGGTGATTTTGTGGCAGATAACGAGCTTAGATTTTCATGAAACTCAACACACATATCAGTATTAATGATAGACAGACATGCTCTTAAAAGGGTGTGGAGGAGGCACTCTATAGCGCCACTTTTTGACAAAAGTTGGGGGGTTAGTTTTAGCTACAAACACCGAACTCACTACATACATTGTTCTCATCAAGACGAACAACTTTCTAATTTACAGTCATTAGCTACAACCAACAGGAAGTCGGCTATTTTGATTTGAATGTGGATTTTTGGAAAATATGGCTGTGAATTAATGCATACTGCAGGAGAATTATACTATACACAGCATACATGATTTGTCTACATGATGCCAAAACACTGAGGAATTTAAATTGCGAATAGCTTTTGGATAGTTTGAACGGTGTTGCAATGGCGATTTATTAAATTGAGAGTAAAAACAGATAGCAGTAATTTTCTTATATCTTTAAAGTGCAGCTTCCAAACACTTCAAAACTTTTTACATACAGAGAACAAGTCATTCTGAGGAAGTATGGTTAGTTTCATAACTTTACAAAGCTGTATGGATAATAGAAAATTAAAAAAAAAAAAGGGGGGAGGTGGGTGAGTGTGTGTTGAGTGTGGAGGTGAAGGAGTGGGTGAAAGAGATAGAGAGAGAGACTTTTAAACATCTCTTTAATCATAGAAAAAAAATAATCAGTAATTTGTTGTTGTTGTTGTTGTTGTTTTGCATTACAGCTTAAGAAATATCTTAGGCCTTTTTCTTTTCTGTCAGTTTTAGGGACCTTGAACCAGTTAATTTGCAGGGCACTGACAACATAACTTTATATAATTATGTTAATAAATATGTTAACTAGAACATAAAAACATCTAAAGATATATAAACGTTGGACATTTTTGTGCTGCAAAATAATAATTTGACACTCGTGATATCTACCTATGACATCCTGTGACATGACATTCATCTGAATTTACATAATCTCATGGATGTAACAGTAAAACAGTTCAGCTCACAGATGAAGACTAAGCTGTAATGCAGACAAAACTATTTCACAAATGCTTATAGATCAGTAAAATCATTAAAAAATGCTTATAAATCATTAAAGGTTTTGGTAACACTTTACAATAATGTCTCAATTTTTAACATTAGTAAATGCATTAACAAACATGAACTAAAAATGAACAATGTATTTTTACAGCATTTATTAATGTTTGTTCATGTTAGTTAATCTAATCTTAATGTTAATTTACAGTGCATTAACTAATTCTAACAGATCAAACTTACAATTTTAATAATAATAATAATAATAATAACTTAATATTAACTAACATTAATAAATGGAATATAATAATTGTTCATGTTAATTAACATAGTTAATGTTAATAACTGAAACCTTATTGTAAAGTGTTACCAAACTTTTATATACTGTTCTGTGTGTGTGTGTGTGTGTGTGTGTGTGTGTGTGTGTGGGTGACGTTTGCACTGATGGCTTGGGCCCGTCATCGCTGCTTGCAGCTTTTTTCACACCATTGCAGGCTGTGTAGCCAAATAAAGGCCTATAAATTATTAATAGTTTTGTTAACATACTCAACCCTCGAATATATTGACAAACAGATAAAAATTTTAACAGGAATTTATACCACACTTAGCTCCACACCTCAAATTTTATTGACAGATTTCATCCGCACTTGGACGTTCAACTGCTTGTTTCTATGTTTTGCCAGTCAGACACTGTTTTATTTGACATTGACTCTGTCATTCGCTCAAACAATTCGTTTAAAACACTGATTCATCAACAACTGTGCTGCTCGCTGCAACCGTTTAACCATTTCTGCCTTGATCATTTGGAATTATTTTTGTTGGCGGAGCTGGCAATATTTTCTAAAATGTAAGTTACTCTATCTTAACTTCTTGTTTATTGTATTGTAGTGAATATTAAATGAAGCTTTGCGAAGGAGTACAGAGGCTTACCTCGGAGATTCATCAGCATGGCCTACGTTTTGGCGTCGGTGAACATTTGCCTTTATATGGAAATTACGTAATTTTAAAAAAAAAAGAAAAGAAAGAAAAAAGTAGGTTCAATCCTTTTGAACCAGTTGATTTGCAAAAACCTTTTAGCAAAAACAGATCTCAGACATCCACTTTTTTGACTGAAAACAGTGCCTAAAGATGTAGGTAAATAATGTAGAAGCTGTTGTGTCACTGTATTGCGCAACATTTCTTGTTTTTAAACCATATAGCGATTAAAGCAGCATAATTAGGGGAAAAATACATAAATAATAACATTTTTAATGTAAGAGCAGGAAAATTTGTCAGGCAATGAATGTGTAAGGCCTCCGGAGTCATTTGCTTCCAGTTATTTCACCAGTGCAAAAACAGTCCATTATGATGCATATTTGTTATCATATTATTTTAACTTGTTATTCTTTGAGACTAATGAATCAGAAGTCTCACACATTCAAAGAAAATGGGTTAATTCCGCATCAAAAATAAGGTGAATACTGCTTAAGTGTGAAATGTGCCATTGTAAATAACACACAATCGAGCTGTTGGTCTAAATATGCATAGAATAAAAAAATACCTCTGAATAAAAAGTCTTAATGCGCTCCTGCAGGAAATGTTCAGACGAGTACAAAAAGGAAATGGAGTTAGTGGTTGTTGCTTGGTGACAAAATTTTATATGCCGTTTATTTGTGCTACTCTCCCATTTGCGCGTCATACATTTCACAGCCATAGACGCACTCTTGCTAGGTGTTAATTTATAATCTAAAAATACATAAGAAATCCTCTTTGTACATGATTCTATTCACCATTACAGCTGTAATAACCCCTTTTATCTACTTGAGGCGGGTGGACAGCAGTCTTGAACTGACTTGCAAGGGCTTGTATTAAAGTAACATTAATGCTTGCCTTTTCAATGCTTTCTATGTGGTATGACGTAGAGATGAGAGCCATGCCGCAGGTATTTACAGAGCACACTTAGAGTAGCCCGATAATGCACTCCATGGCCTGATGACCAACCGAAAGGGCTCTCGAAATGGTTGAACCCCCTGGCCTCAGAACCTCTTTGCTGTATTATCAGAGCTGTAGGTCCCTGCATGCACCGTGCCCAGGGTGAGTCTGATGTAAGTAGGCAGATACACCACCCCCCAAATCTTCACAAGTCACTGAACGCTGCGAACTAATCACTTCTGACACTAGAATAAGAGGCTGGAGCGGCTGCCTGTAGGAGGACTCACTAATGGCAACACACACGGGGGTTAAATCAGAAACCAAGTTCAAATCTCTGGAACAGCTTCAACAGAACTAATGGAGGTACGTTCGGTGTCACATGCACATGCTGTGGAGGAATGCCGGCAATCGATGTACATCTGAAGGTAAGCAACATGCATGTGTTGACAAATAAACCTGGACTGTGTCCTATGGTGTGACAAAGAAAAAATGTAGAAAAAAAAAACTTAACATACAAATAGCATGAGAAAAATGTATCTTCATTCTCAGAATTACAAATAGCATGAGAGAGGGTTTTTTTACATTTTTCCGTCACACCATAGGACACACTGATACGTCAACTACCCGCATGCAACTGCAAGTGAGTTCTATACAGAAGAATGAATAGCTTGCTAAAAGAAGTGTCTTTATTTGTAGTTTCTTTTCCTGATCTTGACAGGTCTGTGGAACCGAGAAATGAAACAAATGAGATTATATGCTTTTTAAGCATGCTATCATTTACATTTCTTTAATTAGCCAGTAAAGTATAAAATGTTTTTTTATGCTGGTTAATCAATCAGGCAAAGCATTGAAGCTTGTTTTTAATATTATAATACTACCTGTCTTTAAAGATTTATTTCAGAATAAGATCATTTTCATCCTTCCTGACTTCACGGCTCATTTAGGCTGCAATATAAATGGTAAACTAACAAAAAAATATGAGTGTTCTTCATCTGTGTGTGATGAATTAGTCATTTTTTTTATTTTTTGCCTGTAGAAAAGTGTCAGTCTTGAGCATGTCAGTGCATGTTGTCATTCAAACAGAAAGACAATAAGTTTATATTGCACCTCATTTTGTGACATGCGTGACAACTGTTGAAAAGATATTGCTTGGATTTCTAGGGCACACTTCAGCTTGATGTATGAAACACAGCTTTCCAGAAAAGAAGCTTTTAGTACAAGAGCAGGCTTTTCTGAGTTCCTCAGCCATGTTGGAATTTATGCTCTCAGGCAACATCAACCTTCTTGTAGTGAGCATGCCCAAGCTTTTGTCCTTTTATCAAGATGTCTCAACATACGGTGCTAAAACCACAAAAGTGCCCTTTAGGGCTGGAAACCCAATAATAAGTACAGGCCTGAGGCCTTTTATGGGAGGCATTATTTTGCAACTGTTTTGTCTTTTTGCCTCAATATGGTCCAGGCTGAACCCAATCCTTGTGTTACTTCATTTCAAATGAATCGTTCTATTTAAAGCTTTCTGTCGTCAGCTGAAAAAGATTCAGTACTTTAAAAGAACTTTAACTCTTTACATAAATTATACTGACCTTCATATGACCATCTTAAAAACCCTTAAAATGTTTCTTCCTTTTAAAAAAAATGAAGTAAGGTTGTTCATTTTTTGTCATGTTCTCAAACGCAGAAGTAAACATTCACACATTCAGCCATAATCTTTGTAATCATCTCTTTCTTTCTCAAGCTACTTGCTTGCTTATGTATTTTGAGTAATTTAGGTTGATATTCTGAACAATGTCAACAATACTAACATACAGTCATATGTTTAGACTACCTAACAACATGATGTACATGTGTTAACAAGACTGCTGTCACAATCTAAATAAAAATCTGAGATGCATTAGATGATGTTAGAGGAATAGTTCACTCAAAAATGAAAATTCTGTCATCATTAGCTCACCCTCAAGTCATAACAAAACCTGCTGAACACACACACACAAAAAAAGATATCTTGAAGAATTCTGATGAAAAAGTGTGAAATTCTGTTGTATTTTTGGTCTATATGGGGAAACCGAAACAGTTTAGTTGGCCAAATATTTTCTTTTATGTTCCACATAAGATGACTATTCCTTAAACATTATCTTAATATTACATCAAATCAAAATAATATGCCCTGCACAAATTGTAGTGCTCACTACCAATGTCTCAGAAAAGGAGATTATTAATAATAATAATAATTCATTTTATTTAATAACAGCTTTCTAAACACCCAAGGTCACCTTACAGCAAGCAAACTGGTATCGGAAATTAAAGCATAGAGTAAAGCAAAAAGCACACTTTCTATGATTCAATTGGTAATCAGCTCAACAGGAAATGAAGCAAAAACCCCAGTAAGTGACATAAATATTCAGTTAATCTTAGAAAATTATGATTACAATTTGTCCATGAAGTAGTATAGTTTATTAGCCTAACTATATAGGCTGTTTATATGAAATTATAGTCTGTATTTTGACTACGTATATTCTGATTTTAAACATGGCTAATTCAATTACATTTTTTAATTTGTTTTAGAATTCAATTTATAAAACCACATATTACTTTCAACCTCTCACAGCATACTGATCTTTATCTAAGCGTGACGGTGGGAGGGATAGGTGGGGTGAGTGTAAAAACAGGAAGCTCAATTTCAAGGTTCAACACAAATTCATGTAGTCTTGCGTCTTTTCTAAATTGGGTAGTTCCCTGTTTGAGGAAATGTGTCCCTCCAGAGGTCTAGTAATGAAATGTACAAATTTTACACCCAAACTTTACCTTACTCTTGGTTTGAAATGAAACAGTATACAAAAAAGAAATGGAAAAGTTTAAATTACTCTGTGAATTACCCAATTCTTCAGTCCCAGCAGTATTGCCAGTTAGGAGGGAGCAGGTCCATTTATGGCAGAGCACAGAGCATTCACTGGTCCCTCCTCTTGTTTTCATAGCACTGTTCTGATACATTTCATTAGAATGACTCATGAGCTACAGTTGTGACTGGTTAGGAACGGCCTGTGCTATATTTGGATTCGGAGACAGCCTGCTTTATTTTTCATTAGAGGGACTACACATAAACCCAACACCCTAATGTTTCCAAAGCACACTCTGTGCCTTTGGGATGTGTAGTTTACTGCTTCTGAGGGATCCAATCAGAGGACAGAACGTCAGACAGAAAGATGACTGAAGAGGCTGGTAGAGAGAGATAATTTTTGAGTTTGCTTTCCTTGGATTAGCAGTCTTGCCTCGGCATAGATCTATACAGTTGGGTGGGAATAACCACAGTAACCTCAACCCTGTGAGACATCAAAAGTGATGAGTCCAGGTTTACATCATCAAAGACACAACAACCTAAGTCTGGTAGAAGGTTTTACAGATTTTACATTCATACATGTAAAATCCAGACAATTCTTCTCTTGCATCTGATTAAGTTTGACAAAGCAGCCAAGACAGTCAAAATTGTGAAAGTAGTGTTGGAAATGAGCATCAGCAGGGTTGGAAACTTTCCTGTTTCGCTTGGTTGACTAAGAGAAGTTCAAGTATTGAACGTGCCCAAAATAAATGCTCAGTTCTGCATTTTTCAGTTTTTCCATGCTTGATAGATTAAAGTGCACAGTCTTTGTGTTGCTTCACTCCATGTGTGTGTGTGTCTGTGTGTGTGTGTGTGTGTGTGTGTGTGTGTGTGTGTGTGTGTGTGTGTGTGTGTGTGTGTGTGTGTGTGTCTATATATCCAAAGCAACTTCAACAAAAATTGTCAAAGAGGTAACAATATTCGAAATATACAATGCCAGATTTATTAGACAACTAGACTAAGAAGCAAGGTTTTGTTTTTAAATTGTGTAAATGATTATGTGTGTGTGTGTGTGTGTGTGTGTGTGTGTGTGTGTGTGTGTACAGTATATATATATATATATATATATATTGCCAAAAGTATTGGGTCACCTCCTTCTAATGAACAGGTTTGACTACTTTAGTAATTTCCATGAGTACAAATCTTAATATTTAAGCATATAATGATATTCTAGGGAGTTGTGTGCTTCTAATTTTAAAGCAACAGTTTGGACAGGACCCTTTTCTATTCTAACATGACAGTGCCTCTGTGTATAAGGTAAGGTTCAAAAAGAAATGATTGATTTATTGCAGAAAGCCAAGTCCTACATATGTACATATGGGTATACAGTCATTTTTGACACTTCCAAAACTGTTGCAACAGAGATGGAAATACAATTTTTAAATACATGAATTATGTTTCCATCTTTGTTGCCACAGTTTTGGAAGTGCCTTTTTCTGCTCTAAAGAAGGGGGTGTCCCAATACGTTTGTCCATATAGTGTATGTACAAGTCATCAGTGTTTGGTAAAGAGTTTTTGGCTCAAGATCTGCATTTAAAGTCACACCAGAGGTGTTCAGCTTGGACTGAAATATGCTTGGCCCCCCCTTGTGCCCCCCCCCCCCCAACAGTGCAGACTGATCAGAGTATAGGTGTGTTTGACTTTAAGCGGCGCTGCGCAGAATGATCAGTGTATGACATCAAAGTACCGCAAGAGCCATAAGAAAGCAGACTGATCCTGATGCTTTCAAACATGATTTCGCAGGCTGCAGACCATGGCTTAGTTCATTGCAAGTATTACAATATAATTATAGGCAATACGGTAAATACACATGGGGTACTTTTTTTATCCCTGTATTCACCAAACCCATCTTGAGTGTTTGCTGCTAAAAAGCTCTTTTTTGTTTCAAGGGTATGAATAATTTTGAGCACAACTGTATATATTGAAAAATAATATTTTCTTTCCTTTAAAATATATCACAAATCACAGCAATAAATATTTATATTATTTCTGACAGCTCTTACAAAACCATTTTTACAATAAATAATAATCTGTTACATTTATATAATGCTTTTCTGGATACTCAAAGCACTTTACATGGAGAGGGGGATCTCCTCATCCACCACCAGTGTGCAGCATCCACCTGGATGATGCGACGGCAGCCATATTGCGCCAGAACACCGACCACACACCAATTTATTGGTGGAGAGGAGACAGAGTGATGAAGCCAGTCAGTGCATGCATGATGAGAAGGTCATGATGGTCAGAGGCCAATCGGTGAATTTGGCCATGATGCCGGGGTTTCACCCCTACTCTTTTTCGAAGGACATCCTGGGATTTTTAATGACCACAGAGAGTCAGGGCCTCGGTTTAACGTCTCATCCGAAAGACGGATATTCTAATTTGACCTTGAGAAGATAGAGTCGATTTTTGACCACTATTTGGATACTTGGTTACAGAGTGACACTAATAGTTCTCACTTCTGCTAGGAATGCAAAATCAATCGGGAGTTAATGATATTTTGATCAGAATAACGAGACACTGTTCAATCAAGTTTGCTTCCATATTTTTGATCAGTGCTTCGCTACACAACATTCAAACTTTACTCCAAAAGTGCGCACAGGCTATGTATTCACACATTTACCTCATATTTCTTTAAATAGAATAGAACCATAATTTCTTAATGATTTGCAAAAAGATTATTCTCCGCCGATCCATCAGTCAATATTGCGTGATCATAATTCGAGCATTACGGTGACGGTCTCATAATACATTTATATGTCAGTTTATTTACAATATTTGCATTAGGTCACAAGTGAGTTTTGAGCAAAAATCACGAAACCCAGACGGGAGGAGCGCTGACAGTTTAAAGACCATTTCTGATTTTATTGTTGCTTTTATTGTCATGTTGCAGCATTTTACTTGCTAGTGTTTTAAAAAATATTTTCATTCTTGGTATTCTATATGCTTTGCTGGTGGCTACAGGTAAAAAATAAAATTGTAAAATATAGGCCCTATGTCAAAAAGGTATAATCAAAACATTGTAGATATTTACTTAAATTTCATTTGAAAAATGAAATGAAAAATGGGGGACCCCCCCCCCCCCCCCCCCAAAAAATCCTGAAAAATATGTATAAGGTAAGGTTTCAACAAAAATATTAATACAATAATAATACATTATCCGAATTACCATATTAGAATGATTTTTGAAGGATCATGTGACACTGAAGACTGGATTAATGGCTTCTAAAAATTCAGCTTTGTTATAAAGTTATTGTAAAATAACATGACACACAATATAATAATATGTTCTGAGACAGATGTTGTAATAATACTTCACAATATCAATCTTTTTACTAGGCTATATTTTTGATCAAATAAATACAGCCTTGGTGAGCATAAGACACCAAGAAAAGAAAAAGAAAAAAAAACATTAAAAATAGTAGGCTACTTACCAAAAATATGTAAGGGATAATCAACGGCTCCCGCTGCCCGTCGGGTGCTTCTTCGCCTCCACGTCGTTCAAATCGTTTAATGCACAGCTAGCCGTTGATTATCCCGTTTATGCCATGGTCATTTGCTGGCATTCACATATTAAAGATGTTAATAATATTTGCGCTGCAATATTTGACCGGAACGATAAAAATGACTGTTATTTTCGTCTGTATTACTATTCAACCGTAACTGTATGTTACTATGGTTACCAATGTTTATAGGAAGCGCATTAAACATGAATAAATTGACCTGGAACTACCTGTGCAGTTCAACGAATTTAATCAACACCTACCAGCCAATCAGAATCCAGTATTCAGACAGACCATGGCATAATCATTTCTATAATTTTTTAATTAAAAAAAAAAAAATAGTGAGAAAATAATAAAGGGAAACGGGGCTAAACTGACCAAAAATGAGATGTTTCTAAACATTTTAAGTCAAGAATAATTCTGTTTTTTGAATCCCTTTAAATCCAATACCTTGTTTTGGCACAGTGGCCAAAAAATAAGTGTGAGAAAACCCTGTTCAGTGTTCATTTCCTAAACGTTGCATTAAGCCGTAAATCAAATATACTACAAGAATGCACTTTTACTTTTGCCCTCATCGATGTGAAAGGTTATTTTCAGTTTTACTGCACCTTAGTCTAAAAGCATAACGGTTTCTTAAAATACAAGAAAGGATTTGAGACTATTCTCTCACTCAACTTAACTCTAGTTCCTCAGTGAACTTTCAAAATGATTGCATTACATGCTAAAAGCAGTTTGTGGGCACTATGTAAACACAGTGACACATTTTCCCCTCCCTTCGTTCTGTGACATCACAGGGAAGTTGAGTTTATAAAGTAACCACAAGAATGCAGTGTGTCAGGCAAAAGAGTTGCGAGCAGACAGAGGGCTCTTTCTTATACTGAACGGCCCAGGAAGACTGAGAAACAGTGACTCGACTCCTCCTCTCACACACAGGCTCCAGGTACAGCAGTGGATATGTGCCGTACGTGCCGTCCATTCAGAGCAGCAGATTGTGTTGCTGAAACGAGGGTTATGTGATGCCCGCAGAGACGTCTGGACTGACCCCTGATCAGAGCCGGTAAGGTTTAATGCTTATGGGCTGAGAAATGATGGATTGCTGGCCTGATGAGCATCTGTTTGTCACATGTGGCATAGCTGAGAACTCAATTCAGGCCAGATGCCGCTTTAACTTCTGAGCTCCTCCTGCATCGTAACTGACATTCTGTGTAATAGAGAAGCTTGTGGACATGCAGAGAAATATGTTTTTCTAATTTTGATATGTACCACATGTGCATTCTGCGATATGACTTGCTTGACTGCCGTCTGACTGATATTCCTTAAATAACTGTTGACCTTTTTCCAGATTAGTCTTGGAAAAGATGTGGTAAAACAATTTTGTTTATATTGAGGCCTGGAATTGTGCGCTTTGCTTTCAAGTCTGAAAAATATTGCTGTTTGACATCAGTAGGAAGGCAGGAGATACAAATCATTCATGAATATAAACTGGGCGCGTAAATGAAGGGTAGGTGGAGGTTTATACAGGTCCTCTGGTTTTGTAAATATTTCCATAACAGGTCTAGAAGCGTGCAAGTGTTTGAATATAAGACAGACTCTTTAGCTTTTGTTTGATATAGAGCTTTCAACTGATGAAACTAAGCAATTGCACAGCGCTTTCTGTTCGCCCTCTTTCTCAGACACATTTTGGACCCTGAGGGCCTGTGCTGTATTTAGACAGTGTCCTCTCTTGTGTGAGGTTAATCACGTCCCTGTATTTGTCTTTTCTAAATGTGTTAAATTGCTTGGGAGTCTCGGAAAAAAATGACTTGTCTACCAGGTATCTCTAAATTCGGAGGAATTTGACTTGCACAACAGCATGTCTTTGCATGTAACTGATGTTGTCAGTGAAATTCGGAGCACCATCCTGGCTTTGTGTGAAGCTGTGAGAGTCTTCCTGTTTAACATTCCTCTGCCGATCTGAGAATTACTTAAAGTGATTGTTCTTCTTCAGAAGGGTCGTGCTGAGGAGGTAAAGGATGAGAGTAAGAATGTAGAGCTGAATGCTCTTGAAGTCTTAAACAAGTCTACGGCTGAAACTTCAAAATGGGAAACATGAGATGATGCCTTTAAGTGCTAAGCTTCTTGGAGAGTCTTCAAATTGTCTGTATTTGAGAAGAGAGTTGCCTTTTCTTGCATAGGTGTTTATCACATCTAAAAAATTATGCTGCACTAAAGGATTTCCTGTTGTGAAACTGTCTGCAGGAAGCAGGGCGAACACATTGCCTGCATGAACCGTGCACAGCCAAAACAAGATGCTGAAGCTTCAGAAAGTTTGTGCAACACAACATTTGGGAAATAGAGGATTTTTTTGTTTGTTTAGTAATAGGGGAAATATGATAATATGCAATCCCTCTTATCAGACTAGTGCAAAAAAAAAACATCCAAAATATATATTTAAGTCTTTATTTTATCATACTTTATCTGCAGATTTCAATCTGCATACAATACGATACCGTTTTCTCGAAATTAGATTTTTTTTTTCCCTCTTGCTAGAAATCTCAACTTTAGTGGTGTTTGCATAAACCAGACTTTACAATTTTATTCCTGTATATATTCTGAAAGTTTTTACAGAAAGGTTTGTTCACATATCATTTGCCTGCTGATTTAAGAAACATTTTATTCCTGAAAACATGACAATTCTCCATCTCTCCAATTCAAACGTTTAAGCTTATGAAGCCCGTTACTTGCTATGAAAAAAAAAACAACATGCTAGGAGATTATTTGGAAATAATTTGAATAGAGGTATACAATCTATTAATTTATCCTGTATATACTGACATAAAGGGTGGAAATTTTTATTTCTTAGGATATACAGCAAGTCTTCTGAAAAATTATAAAATGAAAAATGATTTAGTAATGAAAAAAAGTTTGCCTATTACTTTGTTCTTTCCTTCCAAAAAAATTATGTCATTTCTGAGAAGCCACGTAATTTAGGGCATATGGTTAAGATTTTAAATGGCAAGTATCAGTAACAGGGTGGGGGGTAAATGTGTATCAAAATAAATTGAATTTTTATGTCAAAGAGTAAATGTATATACTAACACTCAAAATGATTTAAAAATACATGTATTCTTTATTTCAAAGTGAAGTTGAAAAAAAAAATCATGATTGAGGATGTGGGAATTTGCCAGGTGCTTCAAAAAATTTTTTGTTTTGTTTTGTTTTTACTATAGTTACAAATCATTATGAATTTGTGTTGATGTGGTGTATCTATGTATGAAAAATCATGTGGCATGAAAGTGAATTAATATTTTACATAAAATATGCAGTATTGTTTAATGGAGACATAAAATCCACCAATGTGAATGACCCACATTGGGGTCTAAACCTTGAGACTTAAACTAAGTTCACATGTAACAGTTAATCTTTAGTTAACCTTACAGTACAAATTTGCTTCGTTATTACATTTATAGCATTATGTTGCTGTGGTATTCCTTCTAACCGTCAGTTATCTGTCATATGGTGGTTTTGCTGAGCATATCTTTTTGTCACCGTCTTTGTGGTACATGAATTGACGTCAGAGTGTTTCTAGTTGAGTATATTCATTGGTTCCTCATCCTTTGAAACAATGTATTATCTTTCATTGTTTTTGTAATATATTTGTCCATTTTACTGGATTACATTGAAACAACAAAACAAAACAAGTGAACATAATAGCATCACTGAAAGAATTAACTATCCAAAGTCTGATTTTACCATCTATAATATTCAAATAATAATTATTTTTTATTTAAATATATTTATTTTTATATTTTTATTTTTATTTTTATTTTATTATGTTTATTTACATAGTTCATATTTGACAAAAAAAAAAATCTTAATAATAAGAAAGTAAAATAAGTAAATAACTAAAAAGCACATACAAATATATATCATGACCCACTCATCTGCTTATACAGATTCGGTCTTAGACCTGGTTTGACTCATGTAGCCGTGCACTCATGACTCCGGCCTGCAACATTGATGAGGGTCAGAATACATGAGAGACATGGAGTCACTTGAGGATCCACAGCTGACTTAACTTCTGTACTCTCTCTCTCTTTATCTTTTTATTATTTTATTTTATATTTCTTTATTCTCTCACTCTCCATCTTTCTCTCTCTCCAGAAATGCCCTCATTCCATCACATCTGTGAGAGTCAAGGCAGAAGAGACTAAAATAGAGTTGGAGTCTCCAGAGGGACCGATGCTGAGAGGAATCCACCCAGTATAAACACGGCCCACGATCTCTCCAATTCTCACAGCCACAAGATATGAATCGTGAAAAGTCAAAGAGAAACATCTCATAAGCATTGCTTTGTTCTTAGACCCCAAAGGCAAGGCGTTTTATGAGATAAACTGTGTAGTTTGGGATTAAAGCAATAACTGTGTGCATTGAGGATTTTGAAATTGTCTGTCCACCATTTATTACAATTGGCTTGTGTGATATGTCCTCAGGATGGGACTTGCTATGACATAAGAACATTTAGCAGGTGTTGGATCTGGATCAAATGGACAATTTCTTGATCTCTAGATAGAAATCCCATGCTAATTACTGGTTTAATCGGATCTACGGTGGCTTTACATCTCAGATCACATTGGATTTGATCTCTACAGGAACTCCAAAGGGATTTTGAAGAACTCTCGCTGAACCATGAAGGAGGAAATCCTGCAGTTTTTCAGTGATATATGGAACCTCGCTTCATCCAAGCACGACCAGAGCGTCTACAACACGGTGTGCCTGGTAGTGCTTCTGACTCTACCGCTGGTTGTCCTCTTCACATCTCTGCTGGTGTGCTGTCATTGTTGCTGCTGTCGTAATGCCAACGGATGCCGGTGTTGTTGTCGTAAAGGGGAGACCTCGGTCACAAATACGAAAACCGAAAAGAAGAAAAAGAAAAACGCCAACCAAAATAATGACGACTTGTGGATCTCCGTCAAAACAGATCCTTTGAGTAATGAAAGACTTGCACTGACTATGGTGTGAAAATTTTTATATTTATTTATCTTCATGGTACGTGTAAAGGTACAAAAGTGTTACAGCAGTGTTTACTAAAAATGTGCCTGAATGTAAAAAATTCAAAAGAGAATATCAAAAGAATTTTTGTATAGAAGTAAAGTTTAGGAGTGAATGAATGCACAAGAAAATGTTGTATGGTGTGTGTTGTCCTGAAAGGCTTTCCAATAACTAATGTTAGGAGAAAAGAAAATGCATATCTTTAAACAATTTTACACCGCAAAAAGCATTACGGCGACTAAGGCCGCATTTACACTGCAGGTCTTGATGCCCAATATCCAGTTTGTTGACTATATCCATTTTTTTTTTTTTTTTTGATGACCCATATCTGATGTCTGCATTTACACTTGGCAAAATAGCCCAAGGTAGACACACTGACCTGGAAAAACTTAGGCGGAAAAGGGAGTAAAAATGACATGATTTGCAATGGAGGCAGATGAAATGATAATACAAGCTTTTGAAAACTGCGGGATTTCAGCACGACTCCACTGGATTGAGCCTTCATCCACCAATTAGCTATTGAAAAGAGTCATGTGATCACAGTTGGTGTCCACCTGAGCTGATGTCATTCACCACCATTGCTTTTTCAATTGCATACGACTCACATTCACAGGAATAGCTGATCCAGGACAGTATATCTGACAGGATATCACTTACGTATCCAATTTATAACAGATTTATTTCCAAATATGAATGAGGCCTGAAACTGCTCTGAATCGGTGTGCTTTTTCCATGTTCACATGTTTGTGGGGCATATATGATCTGTGCTACATGGGAGGAAAAAATCATAATTGGGTCACTAGAACTATGTAGTCTTGTAAATGCGGCCTAACAAACAGTCAGTGTAACTGTATCAGTGTTATTAGTACTCTATTTTTCTGAACGAGTGTATCTTTGATTTATTCATTCAACTGATTTGTTCAAATACAACGATTCATTCAGGAATGAAACTATAGTTACCATCTATATAAGTGAGTCGTTGAATCATTTACATAACCAATTCATTCTAAATTAATTCTGAAATGAAACATACCACTGTTAAGAGACACATCAGTTGATTCTGTTTTGGCTACTTTTGGAATTTGTTAGTTGGCGGAGTGAAAATACAATATTGTGCCTAAAATGTAAGTTACTCATTATGAAATTCTCATTTTTTGAACTGCTGTACACGCGCAACCATATGATTTCCTGCAATATTCGGAACAACAGCACTTGTGTGATATTGCTTGTTTAAAATTTCTAAAAGGATCAAATGTCAGAAATATGTCAGATTTCCAAAGAGCTTACCACAATTTCAAATGCTTCTAAAAGCTGCACTTAAACTAAATCTTGAATAAAATCATTTTCCAAAGATGCTGTAATATACAGATGTCAAAAAGTTCTAGTGACGCACTTAGTGGGTCGCAACCACTTGTCCTTTACTTGAAGGATGCGATGCATTTAAAATGAGTTGATTTAAATGGCTTCAGAAATTGATAGTTTCTGTACAAAACAATTTCTCTATAAATATAACCTGCCTTTCTTTCTGTGATGATTCGCCAGAGAAAACCATTATTTTGCCTGAGAAACCATTATTTATATGTGTGTGTGTGTGTGCGTGCGTGTGTGTGGTGGGGGGGGGGGGGTCTTTGTTGGATCTGTGATGCATATGGATGGATTTACTAGAGAGCAGTTCAACAACACCATGACACTGGTCTCATAATTTCCTCCTAAACACCTTCATTCACAATGCAGTGAAAAAATGATTATACTGAGCTCAAAACTCAAGACTGATAGATACACCATCAGCATCACAGTTGTGTGTAACTGAGCTTGCTGATAAACAAACTTTGATCTTCTTGCACTTTTTCAGATGCTGGGATGTTTGCAGTGCCATAATTAGATGTTTATGTGGTACTTCAACACATTCTGATTAGGCATGCATGTCAGAAAGTCATGCATGAACAGTCATTGTGTTCTTTTTTCACTTAACTGCTGTGTTTCAATACCATGCATTTCGGGTAAAGCAACCACTGAATTATTCATTGCGTAATCAGTGAGGTTGGATCATACTTGTCCTTCATTGATTTTGGTTTCTGGTACAGCTAGTTCAAAGGAGAATGTTTCATTTGTTTGAACAATGAAGCTGTCAAGTTCTGTTTCCTGCACTCTCGTTCAACATATGTGATAGCAAAGCTTTGATCAGCCTAGTTCTGCATGAAAATGAGTGCCAGTTTGTATGAATATGCTGAAGCAGCATTGTCTTACTCTGTTGCAATGCAGGTTGATGCGTGTAGATTTTTTCAGCCTTGTCTTTTTTTTTTTTTTTGAAGTGCAAAATTAAATAAAATTATTTTTTATATTTATTGTGTGCTGTATTTTGTGCTTTTAAACCTGTCAAAGCCAACATCATGTTATTTAAATGCTATAAAATAAGTTAACACAATAATTTAAGTTTAATCATGTTAAACAACCATGAAACCATTATAACACACACACACACACACACACACACACACACACATATTATTTCAATAAATACAGTATATTCAACATAGTGTAAATACAGTAAATGCAGCCTTGGTGAACAAGAAACTTCTTTCAACTAATGCAGTTTTTTATTCATTAATTGTAATTCTTTTATTATATACACCAATGTTTTCTTTCAATCTGCTTATTGTGTGTGCGTGTGAGTGCATGTGTGTGTGTGTGAGAATGAGAGTGTGTACCTGTTTTTCTATTCAGGTGGGGACTTAAACCTGAATACATACAGACTCATGGGGACTCATGTCACGGTGGGGACCTAAATTGAGGTCCCCACGGGTAAACAAGCTAATAAATCACACAGAAATAAGTTTTTTGAAAATCTATAAATGCAGAAAGTTTCCTGTAAGGTTTAGGTGTAGGGTTGGTGTAGGGCAATAGCATATACAGTCTGTACAGTAGAAAATGCATATGCCTACATGGAGAGTCCCCACAAGGATAGCAAACCAGACGTGTGTGTGTGAGAGAGAGAGAGAGAGAGTGTGGTGGCCAAAATTGTTAGAACACCTGACAGATCTCAAAATATTGACCTTTTGCCTTTGACTGTCACAACAGTCATACTGTTTTTATGCACTTCTAACTTTAGTATTTGGTATGTCCACCTTTTGCCGCAATTACAGCAGCACATCTCTCTGGCATAGTGTCAATATATTTCCTGAGAACTTCAACACTAATGGTATCCCGTGCCTTCTGCAACTCAAGCCAAAGGCTTTCCTTTCAATGTACAATAGATCTGTCCAGCTTATTTTCCAACTAGCCCCAAATTTGCTCGATGGGGTTGAGGTCCGGACTTTGAGGGGGCCGTTCCAGCAGATTTCTTCAGTCACAGGTAGCAATAGTTTGTTTTATGGGTATTATAATGGCCAATTCAACAAAAACAAAAACCTCTTAAATATGCCAAGTGTTCTAACAATTTTGGCCACCACTGTAGGTTTCAGATGACAAGTTACCCTATTTAAAATGTAGTAAGTAACTATTTCAGTTACTTTAAATAATGTAACTTATTATTACATTGGATTAATTTTTGATTACTTTTCTACATTTCTAATGAACGTTTTCAACTGTTAATCATTTTCAAACATTTAAAGCAGGCAGGGTTAACCTAATGATTACTGTCAGACTTGCAAAACCCTTCATCACTTGAATTGAGATTATAATAATTTATAAGCACAGCCATCACAAAAATCAGACTTAGCACCTCTTTTTACTTTCACGATTGTTCTGAGGTTAATGACAGTTTTAAAATCAAAGCAAGAAACAATAAATATTAATACAAGAAATATTTAGATATAACCTCCTTTGTAATCTACACTTCCATAAGTAACTGTAACTTAATTACAGTTTTTTTCTCAATAACTGTAACGTATTACAGTTACATTTATTTTGTAATTAAATTGCGTAATGCAGCGACATAACTAGTTACTCCCCAACAATGTGTGTGTGTGTGTGTGTGTGTGTGTGTGTGTGTGTGTGTGTGTGTGTGTGTGTGTGTATGTGTATGTGTATATAAAAAACACACAAACACACACATACACACACATATATGCAGTTGAAGGTTTCATACACCTACACTTCAGATGGTTCATTCAAATTTAATGGACAGACCTGGAATATGGTAAAAACAAGGTGTGATACATCAACTGCATGTTTATATGGAAAAAAAGCATTTAGTGAACATTTTGCAGCCATGGACACACCCTATTGCTGCAGCTTTCCATCACATAACAGTCATGAGCGTCATGAGGCAGGGCAGAGGGCTGAAAGGGAAATTCTCCCCTGATTACACACACCCACAGTCCAGATCCCTCCAACCAAACAGACCTTGTTTTGTCTCATGCTCCAGCTCACACTAATGCAGGAGAAAAGGGCGGGGAGAGGAAATATAACAAACCCCATTCAAAACAGCGATTCAGCCATGGACTGATGAGAGAAAAATGAAGCATACTAAGCTGCAGGCTGAAAACATGCCACTTTTGTTGAGCGGCCCAAAAGGGGTCTGGGACTCTTCATGGTACATTTTGGTACCAGAATCCATGGGGATTTTGAACAAAACATGCTTGTAGCAAGAAAATAAATAAATAAAAATAAAAACCAAATTTCTTTAGCCTGCTATTTGCCCAGTAGATATGCCAGTTTGGCAGATGTCTGGAGACCTGAAGATGAGCCACAGTCCAGATCCTGCTGAGGCTGATATGTCTCCTTCTGATGTCAGTTCCTCTATAAGAACAGTTATTTTCCCGGTATGATCTAAACGTACATTTCCGGTTATTCTGAGGGGTCGATGTGAAGATTTTCAAGCAACCGGTCTACTGCAGTTACAGTGATGTTGAAATGCTGCAGTATGCGGTGCAATTTTCCCAATTTCCCATCATTTCTGGCTGCAGAGCCATGTCAAATCTGATTCTCAAATATGTGAGTGAAATATTCCAACAGCTTTTTTATTTCAACAACTTTATTTCTGTGAAAATATGTGACACTCGATTTGGTGTCTGTGTCAGGAATTATAGTACAACTACAGTACACAACCAGATGGAAGACATTATAGCTTAATATCTGTTATAAACGTCTTTTTATACATGACATTTGAATTAAATCATAATTGTCAGCTATTATGATGGGGAAAAATCCTGAATATCCATTCAAAACTTTATCATACAGTACAAAGTCCTTTGGTGCAAAACACTGTAATAAAATAAAAAAGAGGTGCTGTGAAGATTATAATGCAATGTACCTTCACTTAAATGTATGAAAAACACCTCTTGGGTTAGGAATGGCACTGTCATGTCAGTTTATGCTACAAATTTTGGTTTGGATTTCTTTCATATACAGTGTGTATATATACTAAATCAAACCAAGTATAGCATATTCTATTCAAAATCGGCCTTTTGTAAAATGATACAAAATACAGTTATACAGCATAAAATCTACAGCGTAGAGTGCTTTCCTGTTATGAAGAACTATTCCAATCTGGTTTGATTCAATTCCCATATGTTTTGGATTTTAATATAACATTTTGTAGTTTTTGTCAAGTGATTATTAATACACAGCTACTCTCCTTTTCAATGACCTCTTCTGTCTGCCCACTGCTCCCACTGGCCGGATCTTAATTTCTGCAAAGTCGAGAGACTGGAGGTGCCCCTTCCATGGCTCCCAGTTTACTCCCTGAAAGACACAATCAGAAAAGTATTAAGATTATTTTACTAACATTCAGGTACTCATTCATTGTATCACTGGGCAGCCTCTCTGATTAAAAAAAGAAAAAGAAAATCATACTGAGTGGTAATTATTCTGCCCATGTTTGACAGTTCTTCAGAAATGCTTCAAAAAAAAAAGAAATCTTTCTAATACGATGTTCTGATGCTTAAGAAACATTTCTTATTATAATCAATGTTGAAAACAGTGTGGAAACCATGCTACTTTTTTTCAGGATTCTTTGAGTAATAGAAAGTTTGGTCCCACTTTATAATAGGTGGCCTTAACTACTATGTACTTACATTTAAATTAATCATTTGGTACAATGCACTTATTGTGTACATACATCTGTTTACATTGTACTTATATTTTTAAAAATACCTATATGTAATTACATCTGTAATTACATTTAGAATTACACTGTTGACCCATCCCTTAAACCTACACATACCACTTAACCTGTCCCTAACCTTATCCGTATCACACCTCAATAGCAGCAAAAGTGTTTTGCAATACAATATGAACACAATAAGTACATTGTACTTATTTTTTGACGTAAGTACGTAGTAGTTAAGGCCACCTAATATAAAGTGTGACCAAAAGTTTAAAAGAACAACATTTGTTTAAAATATTATTTTTTTGTAGCATTACAAATGTATTAGATGTCACTTTTGAACAATTTAATGCATCCTTGCTGGATTAAAGTATTTATAGTACAGTATAAAAGTATCGATTTACATCTGGCTGAATAGTAGTGCATGTTTGGGTCATTTGTAATTATATATTTAAAAAAAAAAAAATCAAACTAAAATGCCAAAGTTAACACTGAAATAAAGCAAGGACAAATACTTTATTTTTTTTTAAAGTAAATTAATTTTTAAAGTTGGTAGCCCCTAACACCTAAGTTCAGTCTGATGTTTAGAAATAAATAAATAAATAAACATTTCCAATACTTTGTGGCCTAAATTGTTGTTTTCCTTCCTCTGTGAAAAACATTCAGTACACCTGTTAGCCTCACAGAAATAAAGGCTGTAATGGGAACATAAATCTCCAACCAACTTGAAAATATCGTCTTATTTGTGAACTTATGAAATCTGATAGATCCAGGACACTGCTTTTCTTTTGAATTATTGGGCTATTTCTTGTAAGTGGTTGGGTTTTCAATCCTCCCTTCATGTGTTGTAATTTGAGAGCTCCCTCTGCTGGTTATTACATCTCAATACTGCAGAATCTATGGCAAATAATGCACCAAAACAGATGCCCCATTTTTTCAAAACTTCACTCTGCTTCATAACAAAATCTTCATAACTCACCATACTGTGTCTGCTGTCCCCAAATCTGCCGTTCAGATTGGCCAAGTGGCAGTTCTTGTACCACCAGGCACCTTGGTGAGTCAGAGCACAGTTACCAAGCGCAATGTCATTGTCTGAATCCACCGTGGAGAAAGACCCTCCCTGGTGGTAGGTCATGGCATCACCTGTGCACAATGTGTTATTAATAACATCATATAACTTAGCTGGCATAATCGGGTTACATAATTCAACTTACCAGCATTTCCCTTGTAGTTGCCAATGGTAAGTTTAAACTTCTGTTTGGATGGGGCTACTTTGAAGTTATCGTAGACGGCATATGTCCGCTCTGATCCCAAGCCCAGATCGAAACGCACTTCATATTGTGTAGGAGTATTAGTCAGTTCATGAATCTTCTCCAAGCCTGGTCAACAACAAAAAAAAAAAGCTCAAAATCAATATCTAGTTCGGTATGAAGCAAAGACATGGGTAAGTGAAAGGTTTCAATAAGCGTATAATGTGAAATCTTTTATTAGATATACCAAGCCAAAATTCATCTGTTAGCTCTCCAAAGCCTTTCATATACTCTCTCCAGCGCCTCATGAAATCTATTTTGCCAGTGTTTCGTCTCTGGAACACCTGGAATTGATACATAGGATAAGCTGTTAGATACAACACTTGAAGTGTGTGTTGTAGATACAAAATGAATTGATAAAATCAAAACAGGAAGAATATTTAATAAATGAAACCTTGCATTTAATTAAGTCATATCTTAGTATTCAATAATCCGTAAGAAATTTTTTTTTATAATAATGGCATACTCACAATCCAGCCGCCGCCATCAGTTGTCATGTCACAATACACCTGCATGGTTCTGCTACGGTTGTTGTTGACGTAAATTGTGTAGACGCCACTCTCCATGTTTCCATTCCTCATAATCTGAGTGCAGTCCATTGGGAACAGGTAGGCCTGGCTCACTAAAATATAATGGAAGTGCAATAAACATATGAGGGATTTTTTTATTTGTATTAACTTTTATATATGTAATATTTGGTGAAAATAAGGCTTGGGGATGTGTTTATACTCTAGGAGTCTCGTAAATGTGTAAATGAAGGAATATAGTATTGAATATATTACCTGTGCTAAAGCTTGTCTCCACTACCCTACTCCTCTTCGTGCCCCTGTAGGCAATAAGGGTGACAATGTACTTCTTCCCCACTGCGAGGTCAGAAAGAGCAAATCTATTCTCCCGTGCAGTCAACATTTTTTCCACAGTCTAAAAAAATAAAGCAGAAAATCAGTGAAACAAAGAAAAACTCAGTTGGGATAGTAACAAAAATAACAGATGCAAATTAAACAAGGAAAACTTTATGATAAAGTTCATTAGCTAATGCATTGGGTATCATATTATGGCATATTATCGTTTTGCAGCATTTTTTGCATGCATTACGGCATTCTTTTTTTATATTATTAAAATAAAATACATTCACTGTATAAGTGCCATATCTAATAAAGAACAATAATTTTTAAAGCATTTTTAATTTGTGTTTACTAAAATAAATTTACAAAAGTTCAAACATTTGAGAGTGTTTGTTTTTGTTTTTGTTTTTTAAAGAAATTTATACATTTATTCATCAAGGATACATTAAATTGATTAAAAGTGACAGAACAGGCATTTATAATGTTGCAAAAAAAAATCAGTTTCAAATAAATGCTGTTCTTTTGAACTTTCTTTTCATCAAATAATCCTGAAATATTTATCGACACATATTATCTTTTCCACAAAAATATTTTAACTTTGATAAGAATAAGAAACTTTTTCTTGAGCACCAAATTAGCATATTAGAATGATTTCTCTAGGATCATATGACACTGAAGACTGAAGTAATGGCTGTTAAAAAAATTCATCAGAGGAATAAATTACATTTTAAAATATATTAAAATAGAAACACTTATTGCAAATTGTAATAATATTTCAGCATTACTGTTTTTACTGTATTTTTTAATTAAATGTAACCTTAGTGAGTATAAGAGACTACATTTTTTTTTAAAATCTATTTTAAAAAAATCTATTTGTTCATATTTGTTCATAATACATAAATGTTAATTTATACAAATTGAAATGTTAAAATATATTAAGCAACATTAGTAAATGCCGTAAAAGTATTGTTTATCCTTAGTTCATGTTAGCTATGATCTGATCTTAACATCAACTTGTAAAGTGTTACCAGTAAACGGACACAGTATTGAACTGAACAGGTTTCTAAAGCTGTTAATGTGTAGAGCAAACCTGCATGCTGCCATCCTCAGCCCTGTAGGTCAGGATGTAGCCATCAATATTAGCATGAGGAGCTTTCCATGTTATAGTGGAGGTTTGAGTCTGGACATCAATGGCTTTGAGATTCTTTGGTGCATCAATCTCTGTGGATCAACAAATAGCACTCAGTTAAATGAAGTCAACATCTGAACCGTGTGTCTGGAAAAGATCATGAGAATACAGCTCATTCTTAATGAGCTCTCAATAGATGAAAAATGTCTCTCCTTATAATATGAGCATTAGCATTCCAGTTACTGCTGAAAACTGATGGATTCTTCCTATTTAAGCTTTATGTTCAGAATTAATTCACTTATCACTATTGCTGAGACAAGACCTTAGCAAAGACCTTCGACATGCTTCATTTGACATTTTTGGCAGAAGAAGAAAGCACGGGCGCAGAGCCACGCAGCCTGCTTGAATCAGATAACCTGTTTCAGCCTCAGTTGTGGCTTTTCTGCTTGAGCGAGGGCCTTTCACAGCCCAGAGGTAGACTGTGTAGAGAACTCCAGGCTTCAGAGCAGTGAACCTGTAGGAGGTGCTGTCAGCTCCTACTCGAACCTCCTGACTGGAGCCATCTATAGAGCTGTAGCTCAGCATGTAGCCGTCAATGTCGGCCTGCGCCTTGTCCCACGTCACCAACGCTGAGTCCTCTGTCACCTCTCGGGTTAAGAGGTTAGTAGGAGCGTCTATATCTAGAAAGCCATTTGTATAACATTGTTAATTTTTCAAGGAATTCTACTTCTGTTGGTTTGCTTCAGTTATTTTTTTCATTTTCTGAGGTTTAACACAAAATAAAGAGTCGACCAGTGAAGTTATAGAAATGAGACATGAATAGGTTTTGTTGAGTGAAGTACTTAAGAAGAAAAGAAAGCTATTCTAGAGGCATGTTTTCAACGCCAATGACTTTAGGACTTAAGCTAGTGAACCTGTAGGGGGCGCTGTTGATTTCTTCTTATATGCCCAGAGCCAAAAACACAACCGTAACCATTGATGTCTTTCACTTCTTTTGGTCTAGAGGTTAGTAGGAGTATGGATTTCTAAATTAACAGTTGACACATTCGATTAAAGGTGAAGCATGTCATTTCTTTACCACTACTGGCACTAAAGAGAATAGCAAAAATAATTACTGTTTTCAAGCAGGTTTCCCAAACAATTTCCTTTAGGGCTGTCACGATTCCTTGATTTAATTTGAGTACTCGACTTTTAAAAAATACTTGATTGTATTTTGCCTGTGTCAGGTAACCGGCATTACTATCACGCAGTAAAGTGTAAAAACAATCGTCGGGCCGTTGGTGCATTCATAATGTATTTTAACAGTTTTGTTCAATAAAACCATATGATTACTTGCTTTTGATACTATATTTGAACCAACTGTTACTGCCACATTGCTATTATATATGTATTGTAAGTCATTTTAAAGGCTATTGTTTATTTAGGTCCATTTTATTACTACAAAAAAAAAATCTGATTACTCGATTAATCGTCAGAATATTTGTCCGATTACCAAAATAATCGTTATTGACTGCCCTACTTTCCTTGTTGGCCAAACTGGTAGCCTTAGAATTTGAATGGGCTTAATGCCGACCATCCCATAAACAAATCTCACCTGCTTGTTGGAGAAAGCGTTGATAGCAGTATAAACTGACAGCGATATGAACTTGTAAGGTAATCAGCTAACCTACCTAGTTATTTTTATTGCTGCCGCTTTATTCCATTTTAATATGTGAATGTTAGTGAGAAGAAAAAACCTTTAGATATGAATCTATACATTGGTTATGCTCATCTTTGGTAGCTCCTTTAAAGGCATCTTGAGTAAAACTCTATATTTAACAACGCAAATGGAAATGATGGAGCCTGTTTTACAGAATACGTAAGTTTGTTAGAATACGTAACCTACATTGACGTTTAACTGGAATGACAGGAAGAAGAACTAAGACCAGTCAATCAATGGTGGACAACCATGGTATATGAGAAAGTATTTTAACATTAAAAAAAATGACACACTTCACTTTTAATGCACATTTCTACATTAAAGCCATGCACAGGACAGTTTATCTGTAGAAAGAAACCTAAGGCTTCATGCCATAAAACCTTATTTCTGCAAACAGATAAACTGTTCAAAACAGAGAACTTTGTGTTAGTTTGCATGAGTCGACTGGGAAGACACGATTCAAAAACCTGTTTCTGCTTCTGTCGAGCTCTTTTTGCTAGAGCGAGGGCCCTTGATGGCCCACACATAGACTGTGTAGAGAACTCCAGGCTTCAGAGCAGTGAACCTGTAGGAGTTGCTGTCAGCTCCTACTCGAACCTCCTGACTGGAGCCATCCATAGAGCTGTAGCTCAGCATGTATCCATCAACGTTGGCCTGCACCTTGTCCCACGTCACCAACGCCGAGTCCTCTGTCACCTCCCTGGTCATGAGGTTAGTAGGAGCGTCTATATCTAAAAAGCCATTTGTACAACAGGTTAATGCACAACATTGCTGCATTTCAGTCATGCAGGTATTGAAAGTGCAGCAGAGGAGATATAAGAAGATGCATATCCATGTAAAGGAATGCATCACTGAACCATGAAGGTAGACAGTTTATCCTTTTCATGCTGATACAATTAGCTATAAATCCAGGATGCAGATAGTAAATCCTATTATTTCCCATCACAGTTTGACTTCATTTCCCTCCTGGATCAATAAAGTCTTTAATCTTATCTGATGTTGTTTGCTTCTTCAAAAAGTTGAGCGAAAATTAATGGCTTTAATTAATGTAAATTTGGAAATGTTCTATACTTATGAAAAGTGCAATTTTCTCAAATTAGTGTTCAACTTGATTAATGCTGCCAGCAGGTTCTGTTATAATGTTGCAATTCATCACAACACCACAGAGACAGAGAAGGAAACAACACACCATGCTGTAGAATAGTATTCTTAAATACCATGTCTTATATGAATACTTAGTCATTTTTAAAAAATATATAGAGTATCAAAACTCTATAAGAAAGAAAAACACTGATTTTGTGTTTTGCATGAGCCAGATTAATTACAGGTCAATCGATGCTGGTTATGAAATGTAGCAGTATTTGAATCAATATGTATTTCTAATATTTCCCAATTCTATGCTGTTATTGTTTTGTTGTAATTTCAGGAACCTCCTATCCGCATGGTTTACATGTGAACTCATCTTGTTCCTGATGTTCCTGATATTCTTGATGATTGCAGGGGTCTGTGCATATAAGGCTACCCTGACCAAAATCAATAGATGGTAACACGGAATACTCTGACATCTTTCACAAACATTTTTTAAAAGTTATATAAATGTTAGGACAAAATGTTCTTTAAGTAATGTTTAAGGAAAGTTCTTATAACATTAATATTTGATATACATTCTCATAATGTTCTTAGAACAACATTCTTAGAACGTCCTTATGATTATATTTGTACTAGACATTTGAACATTCTTAGAATACTCAAAATAAATGGTCAGATAATGTTTTGTTTTGGATGAAAATAAAGTTAGTAGAATGTTGTAAGAAACATTTTAACCTTTAAATCATGTTATATATCTCTATGCTATACTATATAAAGAAAACTGGTCATTTCAATATTTTAGAAACATTTCAAAATAATGTTCCCACAACATTTTTATAACCTAAATGTGTTACCTGGGATGACAGAAGTTCATATGATTGACACTTTCCATGTAAACTAAAGATGTACAATCGGTAATACAAACACAAAACATGATAAAATAGGGTAAAAAGACCATTTTGCTAAGACTGATTAACAGATTTGCACAGATATTAGAGCAAACATGAGTGATGGGTGAATTATTGAGCAATCGGCAGAGATGCTAATTCCCTAATATGAAATATTAACATAAAATCTGCATTACATATTAACGTGCCTGAGGCTAATTAAGCCAGTAGCAAATATTATACAGCACTGTTATTTGTAAGTTTAGGCACCAGCTACTGTAAGCAACACATGATTAGGTTTCTTACAAAAAACATTCATTTGTTTAAAGGTTCCAGTAAGCAAAGCCTCAAAGGTAGATATTCCAATCATTCATGCAGTTTGTTAAAGGCTGCATCAGTAACAATGCAAACAGAAAATAAACAATGTGGCTCACACTACAGTGCACAGATTTCTTCTATAATGCTCTTTAGACACTGTAATGTGGACAGTGATAAATGGTTATGGAAACGCATGGGTACATTTGTTATATATCCAAGTGCTTCTGTTTGGGTTGTGTTTCCTGACTCTGACTGTCAGCTGGTAATGCACTTAGACCATCTGCTTTACTGTCTACAGCAGCACCCACTGGAGAAATACCTCTCTAGTTTTCTTAAACTTGAATTGCTATGAAGGAGTCGTGATATTAAAGGGATGGCGGTTTAAAAGAGCTTAAAAGAGATTTGTTAATAATGGTTCATCTTATGGAGAATGGAAAATACTAAAAGATTATGGCTCCATAATATGCTGTTGACAACTGGTAGGTTGCTGGTGCTTGCAACACCACAGTCATGGTCTAATTCTCAGATAACACAAAATACGTACCATGCGTCTGCCAAATGCACAAATGTAGATGTTTTTTGCAAGGAATGCATGCAAAAGCCTTGTTGGAGAGACAAAATCTCTGTCAAAAGAAATAAAATAAAGTACGGAAATGACTGCTTAGGTGCACAAGAAAACAATGAACATATGAGAATGCCACTGTTCCATTCACTGCACAGCTCAAGAGATCAAAGCATAGTGGCAAGATCCCTTGAGGGAACGCTTGAGACGAGGAAATAAAAACAGTGAGGGTAAAGCCCCACATCCTCAACCAGAAGGTGAACAGCTTACCCGTCTCTGCTTCGGTCATGCTCTTCCTACTGGAACGAGAGCCCTTGTAGGCCCAGAGGAAAACTGTATACAGGACTCCTGGTTTCAGAGAGGTCAGCTGGTAAGAAGTAGCATCAGCGGCCACTTTAATTTCTCGGCTGGTGCCCTCTGCAGAGCTGTAAGTCAGCATGTAGCCATCGATCTCAGCACGAACACCATCCCACGTCACGGTTGCAGAGTTCTCCGTCACCTCCCTGGTTGCCAGATTGGTTGGGGAATCAATGTCTGTTGAAAAAGATAATTCAAGACATTCAGATAAAAAAAAATACAACAATGGTATACTGCAGAAAAAAATAACATTTTCTAAATCAGTGATTTTGCCTTTTTTCCAGAAAAATATATTTAAATAATTTAAATGAGATATTTTTAAAGATATTTTTAAATAAAATCCATAATATTTGAGATTCTATTTGCTCACAATTGTATATCATAAAAAGACTTCAGAGATTTTATAGAATATCTTCGCATTATATCTTTATTCATATTCGTAAAAAGATATTAGTAAAAGTAAAAAGTAGTAAAAGTGTTTTTGTTGAATATAGATTATTTTATTTTAAATATTTTAAATACAACTGAATAATTAAACTATTGAAATATTGTTTGAGTGAATAAAATATTACATATTTAATTTTAAATTTTAGATATATAAATTTAAGTTATAAAACATGATGATTTACTCTTTATTTACACAAAATTTAATCAGATTTAAAAAAAAAATGCATATGCAAATTAGAAAAAAAAAAAATTTTCCCATAAATACTTTTATTCCCAAATATTTTTTTAGCATTTAGTGAAATGTGTTTAAAACATAGCATCCATAATATTTAAACAAAGATTTATAAGTATTATTTACTCACAATTGCATATAATGCAAGGACTTCAGAGATTCCAGAGAATATATCTTTTTGTCTTATAAATATTATTTTATTATAAAATGTTTTAAATATAATTTCATATTTAAACTAAATTATCTAAATAAATGTTGTTTAAATAAATAAATATATTTGATATATAAATATAGATAAAACATGATAAATTTACTTTTTAGTTACACAAAATTGCATAAAAATATTATAAAAAAGACCTTTCCTGTTTCAGCATAAATCTAACAATAATTTGTGACCTGATTATCTGGTTACCTGACAAAACTTTTTTAGAACATGCTGTATTTTGTACGCAAGTGAAAGTAACTGCAAGAACAAGATGCTGTTGAGGGTTTTATATTTCATCGGGCTTATGGATTTGCAATTATCAGGACCTGAAAATCTGAGGATGTGTGCAGGGTCATATAGGCAGTGTAATATGCATTTGTGAGCAGTTCCACTGGAACTAAGAAAGTGCCTATGCAATGCAATAGAGGAAGTGAAGAGACCAGGAAAAGCAATCATCATTTAGGCTACCGTTCTGTGACTGCAGCAAGGTTAGCCGAATGTCACCATGCTATCCGCATCATGGAAACTGATTCCCGATGCCTTCCAAGATTGCTAGAATCCACAGCTCTCATTTTATGCTCTCTGATTGCCAAGGTGGGCTTATCAGTTTGGACTCGTCTGAGTTTGAAACATGGGCCAGAATACAAAGCAACAGCTCACACTGGAAAGCAGACAGCGCCGACGCTAAATGCATTTATGAGACATTGAAAACTTCATGATTCCTGCAACTACCTAGTCATTATCTCAGCATAAACAACCACGTCATAATGATAAGATATGTGCCAAACAGCTCTTTTCTGTGTTATTACTTATTCAAATAATATGTGCTTTATCAAACAGCATGAGAGATTGAGTTTGCCAATCGTATCTCTATTCCTGTCTCTGACCATTGAAGTATGGTCAGATTAGAAATATTTCTCCCAAATTTCTCTGGACACATTTCAAGCTTCCAAGCCAAAGTACAGCAGGGGAGATAAAAGCTGGAAGCTCTTTTGAATCATGGAAAACTGTTTATCCATAATGAAAATCAGGGCAGAATTATAGCATCATCCGCTTCATAAGAAGTGCATTATAGATTTGCTGTGAAGAAACGAGGCAATGCAAAGCTATTCAAATAAAAAAAAATAAAAAAATGAAACGCTGATATACTGCATAAATGAAAAAAGAAAACATTTTTTTTTGCAGTGGAAAAAAAACAATGCAATTTAATTTCATATTTTTCCACAAAACTGCATAAAATAAAATGATAATAAATTCAGAGAGAATGTATATATTTGTCTGTTTTTTTACAGTAAATATTTAACATATTTAAATGAATGTTTTGTAATAAGTAAAATATTTATAAGAAGAATGTAATATGTACATATTCTCACAATTGCATATGATAAAAATGATATAAATTCTATTTTTTTATTTAAATATAATTTCATATTTAAACTATTTAAATATATATTGGGTTTACTTTAGTTTGGGGGCCAATTCTCACTAACTAACTAACTATTAACCACAACTAGCCATAAACTCCAAATTACTGAATTATTATACAAATTATTAATAGTTAGAAAGGTAGTTCTTAAGTTTAGGTATTGGGTACGATTAAAGGATGCAGAATATGGCCATGCAGAGTTAGCTTTGGGTAGAAAAGAAATGATATATGACATTTTTGCAGGTGAGTTTAACATTTAGGATTGGAATAAACAAAATATAACTTCAATAAATCGATAAACATGCTATAGGTAAACTAAGAAAATTTGTTTGGTATTCAAAACAGCCTTTAAGTTGAGAAACTTCTCTGAAGTTGGGCCTTGCTCAAGAGAAAAACAAACACCTAAGCCCTTCTTGAAAAGTAAAGCTTTAAAGTAGTGCTGATCAAGATGTGAGGTCTTGCTTTCCCACTTTCAGGACATTAAGTTCTTTGAAAAAGTCCAATCCAATGATTCTTTCCACTGAACAAATGATGCATTAAACTCCCTTGTGGAGGAAGAACTACACCTGATTGTTATGGAGCAGGTGATGAGGGACACATTGATTTCAGGGTAGAACAAAAGTATCAAAGTCTGTGGCAGATTGAATGTCCTCAATTGCAAAAGAAACGTCCCCAATTGAGCCATTTTGTTCTTTTTATAGAGGCAGTCTTTTCAGTTAATTTAAAGTTGTGTTTATGGTTCCCAAGAACTTGAAAAACTCAACGGTGCTGTTCAAGTCATTGATGCTAAAAGAAACCAGGTTGGGGGCCTTCAGTCACATCTATAAATTTCACTCTTCATCTCCAGGTCAGTGTGAATGCTTCAGTTATTCAGTCGTAAAACATAAGGAATCCTACATTAAACTATATGGTCACCCTACATTGCACTGGATAACAAGAAGAACAATATACACTCTGGCCTCGTTGTGATGGACACGTGCAAAATATGCAATGTCCATGAGGAAGCATTGAAAAACCATTTCCTGCTCCTACGGTTTGGTGAGACTAAGTGTAGGAGTATCTGGTGCTGTAATTCATAAGTTGCTGAGCGGAGGGAAAATCCTGTCTACCAGAGACCCCTCTAATGGCTGCTGTAACTGTCAGGAACAGACGCAGAGGATGTAGTACTACCTCAAATTTAGGCAGATTCAAGTATTAAATTCTCTCTAACCCGAGCACTTTTTGAAATTGAGAATCTCTCTGTGGCTTACATGACGTGTGTGCAACTACAGAAATCAGATGGCTCTTTATATAAAATGTGCAATAACACCCAAACTATTTCTTCTAGAAGCCCCCTAAGACAAATATACTATCATTTTGAGCCAATACTCAGAAAATCCAATACAGAGCTAAAGTGCCCAGCCACTTTTTTGGCAACACCCTGACTGTGTAAAGTAAAAATCTCTTTTCTTGGAAAAGATTAGCGCTGTTGAGATAATATGAGGTCAGATGTTAGCTACCTGACAAGGATCAAATAAAAAAGCAGTATAATTCATTTCACAGTTCACCCCAAAATGAACATTCTATCAACTCAAGCTCATATCATTCCAAACATTTAAGACTTTGTTTCATCTGTGAAAGAAGATATTTGAAGAACGTTCAGCTGGGGTCCAAAACAACACTGAACCCCATGGACTTCCATTGAATTTCATTGTCATACAAGTTTGGAACAACATGAGGTTGAGTAAATGGTGACAGAATTTTCATTTTTGGTGAACTATCCCTTTAAGGAAGCCTCGGGGCTCTAGGAACAGAAGAAATAGACAGCTTAAACACTTTCATCTTATGTATTTGCCTATGCTTTTCTGCTGCAATCACATTTGACTGCTATTTGATTTCATATTTTGTTTTATTACTATACCGATGATTGTTTTCTCACTGAGACATCACTTGCTTTCTAAGACAAAGCAATCGGGAGAGTCAGAGTACAGCTAATTTATCTATCTCAAGCACCTTTGGCTAAGAGCTTAATTCCCATAGTTAAATAGCCTGACAAAGTAAACTTTATTTATGCTTACAGCAATAAATCAAAGACGCAGATGTTGAATACAAAATCTAGCAGTTCCCTGCCCTGTGCATGATATATTAAAACCGCCCAATGAACATAACTGTGGTTACGTATGATAAGTTTTCTTTTGCAATCATAATTTTGCGTCTTAAACCATAATTTTAAAGAGATGATCTTATTATTGGACCAAAAGCACTGACGCATAAATATTAAACAGGGAATATTATAGCTGTTAAATAGACATATATATTAGTCCAAGCGTTTAAGCAATGAAATTTAAGGCTAAAACATGACAGATGCCTTTTAATGATTTAAGGGCCATAGCTAATTGACATTTTAATAGGGGGGATATTAAATGTTCAGTCCATAAGAATTATTCTGCAACATTTCCAAAAGGCACAGACATACTCAAATCGCATATTTAAAAGACTTCTTTTCATTAGACATCGTGGGGAACTTCTAAGGGAGATTTACAGACCACTACTAATTTGTTTCCAGATTATTTGACAGATTTAGTTAGTATAAAGATCTCATTATTGGCAGACTATCAGCTCTAAAGCATACTGGAGCAGTACTTTTAAATATCTGCAGCTCCAACCACTAAGATACCTATAATAATACAGAAACCGATGCCTCTAGGGTTCTTCATGGATATTTGTTGGTTTTGGACATGTGTATTTTTTCAGAGCAAGTAATGTTAGAACTGCCACATTTCAATAGCCCTGGGTAAAATAATAAAACGGATTTGTTGTTCTTTCAGTCAAGGAAGCAATTTAATTGATTTATGGTGACAAGGAAAATATCTGTCTTACGCACTGGGTTGTAAAGATTTTAACTACCATTGGACACTGAAGCCTTTCAGAAGAAAATATTTTCTGAGAGTAAAGCATGAGAGCATGAAAGGACTCCCTCCATTAAAGATTGTTGTGGTAAAGATTCTATCTCTAGCATCAACATCAGAACAGTAATCTAATTTCTGCATCTATTTGTCTCTTTTATTTCAGCATATTTTAAAGTTATAATCACTATGCAGATATACAGTAGGTCAGGTTTCACCTACATTTTAAGCACCAAATGTCCCTGCAAGAGTAATAAAACGTGAAATCACCTACAGTGTGGCACAACGAAGTGGCTTAATAAACATATTAAATATTAATGTTGTATAGTAAAAAAAATAAAATAAATAATGACCTAAGTCTTGCAGAATATCTAAAAATGCAAAAAGGTTTCTGCCTTGGGTTTACAGAACAGAAAATATCATTAGCTCATTATAGAAACACTATACAAGTCAATGGAATGTCTCCACTATAAAATAAAATCAAAAGTGGTGTCTGGAAATTTTATTTTCCACTTTATGCATTGCTATCAAGGCATATTACTGACCTGTGACCCCTGTGGCATATGACAGCTTGCCTTCACTTTCACCTTTGATTGCTTGCACGCCTATCTGATATTCTGTTCCTGGGTTGAGGCCTGAAAGACACACATTCATGTTGTTCTCACTACACAGCCACTGAAAACAATACACTCTGAAACTCAGGGGCCTGTGACTGCAGATGGATGCTTAACAGTGGACTGACCTACAATGGTGTGTTTGGTTCTGGCCTCTTGGCTCATTGCCACGTTCTCCTGTCCTCCCTGACCATCAGGGCTGGCATGGGTCAGTTTGAAGAAGTCCACGGCAATTGCAGGGTTCTTCCAGTCCACCTGGATAGAGTCCTCTGTCTGGCCCAGCACCTTGATTCCTTCGATACCAGAGACCTCTGAAGAGAAAGCCAAATTAGGGAAATATTGTGAAATATTTTTGCAATTCAAAATAACTGTTTTCAATTTTAATATAATTTAAAATCTAATTTATTCCTTTGATGACAATAATGAATTTTCAGCAGCCATTACTCTGTATCAAGTGATCCTTCCGAAATCAATATGCTGATTATGATTACGCTAATATGCTGATTTTGTCCTTTTTTTTTTTACTTTTTTTTTCCACAATTGTTTGATAAATAGAAAATTCAAAGGAACAGCACTTGCTGAACATAAAAAAAAAAACTTCTTACTGAATTTATATTGAGTTCTAAAGCCACATTTGTAATACCTATTCTAAGCTTTACTCATCTGCCACAATAATGTCATGTTTAAATAAAAAAAATAATTTTACATTAATAAATTAAAAAAGCAAAAACAAACCCCCAAAAAATTTTTTTTTTTCATTCTACAGTGCTTATGCATATACACTTTTTGGGTACAAGTAATACAAATTAATGCTTTGCCATTTCTTTCATATTTTTGATTGGATGTCTCTGGTACTCCTCTTACAAGCATCCGTCCTCAACATTCTGCCACCGGATGACAGAAATGAGTTGCAGCCAAGCATTCTACCACTTCAGACTGAGCTACAATTCTCATGTGAGAAGAAAACGCTTTTAGGCATTCGAATTCTTTGTTAACCAATGACTGACAGTATCCCATGCTGGCCATTCATCTGTGTCATCACATCCAGATGATCAGCACTTTCTCATGAGAGTCTAATGTGCTGTGAGGAAAGAAAGACTGACCACATCAAAATGCTGTAGTGCTCATCCTATTGTTGCAAAACTGTAAACATTCATTTCCATGAAAATGTGTTTTTGGATGTCCACATTTTCATTCTAATAGCTTAGTTACATCTGCCTTAGAGTTAACACAAATACCACTGCTTGTTTGCTGCTATGACAAAGCCATTTTACAAGTGAATTGACTTTACAAAGCTTTCCATGTATTTTACAAATATATTTGTAGTATTTAAACAATTATTCTTACCAGTCGTAGCCACTATTTCATCTGATTCACTGTTAACGCCCCTGATGACAGCGTACACCTGCACTATGTATGTGACTCCGGGTCTGAGGCCTGTGATCAGGTAGGAGTTTTTCGTGTTTTCCACCTGGACCTCTTTAATGGCTCCCTCGTCTCCCTTTGGATAGTAGGACAGGATGTAGTACTCAGCTCCTCTCACAGACTCCCACTCCACCAGCAAAGATACATCTGTGACTTTGATCAGACGGAGGCCTTTTGGTCCTAGAACTGAAGTACAAAGAAAAGTTGTCAATGAGCATTCTTTTACATCAGATGACATACCACCGTACTGACCCGAATATAAGACTATGTTTTTTTCTTGGAAATACTCTGGAAAAAAAAGCGGTCGTCTTATATTCAGTGTCTAGACTTTGACATGTCAATAATACACCCACAACAATAGGTGGCGCCAAACACGCTTAAAAACAAGTGTGCCATGAAATATGTAATGTAATGTGTGTTGTAAAGATCGTGAGTGAAAACAAAAGAAAAAGAAAAGCTTACAGCGGCATGAGTCGTGATTGTCATGTTAGCCTGATGGGGTCCAAACTTCCATGAGTGATTTTAAAACATAAGACAGTACCCAGATTTCACTTCTATTGTTAGTAAAATTGTGGTAGGCTACTATGAGATGGATATGGACATGGCCTAAATATTATATAATTAAGATGGGCTACCTGTTATTTTTATGGTAGCCTATATCAAAAAGTGTATATTTTTCAATGTCATTGTTGGTACATTTTACCAGTATTTACCATACTTCCAAAACAAAAATTAAAATAGGAAAAATATGCAATATGAAAATAATTTCAGAAAAAAAAATGTGTTTTACAGAGAGAGAGAGAAAGAAAAAAAAAAAGATTTGGTTTTCAAAAAGCCTTTTTCCAAAAGATACATCTGGAAAAAGGGGGGTCTTCTTATAATCAGGGTAGTCTTATATTCGGGTCAGTACGGTAGTTGTCTATGCATTGGGGTCCTGTTTATTCATTTTTAATTTGTACAACTAAATCAAGAATGACGAACACACCAAAATATAATTCAATATTCACAGACAAACTTCATAGTGTCCGTACAATCATATAAGTCACACAGGGTCACCTTTATGTTAAATTGATGGTGTTTTTTGTCATTTTACAGCTTCACCTCTATCCCTATTTACCTTTATTATATTTAAAAGAGTGGACAAAAATATTTTTTCATAACTTCTCCTTTTCTGTCCCACAGAAAAAAAATAAGTCTCATAACTTTAAAGTTGAGAAAATAATCGTTTATATAATAACCCATTTTTTTTGGATGAACTATTCCTTTAAAAGTTTCTATTTCCCAGTTCTCTTCTTTCATTTCTAACGTTTGTTCATATTTCTAAAGCTTGTGAAATACCAGGTGATCTTAAGGTTTACAGAGCATCTGAGTTGGATATTTTATGGAGATCACACATTTTCATTCTGGTTACTCTGTGGTTTTGAGCCTCCATCAGTAAGTAGGGATTTTAACAAAACTGCACATCAGAGTAGGAAGAAAAGAGGGGAGGCCCCAGGAACAAACCAGGAGCCCCAGAGTCAGACAGGACAGTCAGCAGCCCAGGGAGCGAAGTTTCCATTAACACATTACACACAGGCTTACAGGGGAAAACATAAGGGAGGTGGTGGATTTAAGGAAACTGCAAGAGAAAAAAAAAATCAGGGAAATCCATGAGGGGGAGAAACGGGTGCTGTTGGAGACCGCATTACCCAGGAAAGAATGAACAGCAGGTTTGGACATTGTTCCACATGGCATGGGGGCAGGAAGTCAAATGTTTTCCTTCAGTTTTACAGGAGGCTTTCCATCCAGTGGCAGTTAATACGGCCATTCTTGCTATTCTCTCCTGGGTTTGCCAGAAACAATTTCACCCGTAAATAATATCCCAAAAAGTCCTGCTGAACTAATGAATTATCATCAGCCAGCTGGAAAGAAAGCATAAGTGCCGGAAATGCATGTTCCCACTGATTGATTGTAAGGGCTAACCAAAGCAATTAAATTACAATTACAACACAGTTCTGTTTGGACTTGGACAAACTTGCATAAATCAGCAGTGGTGGTTCTTCAAGCCAGAGAAACATCAGCCTGATGCTTAAAGCAACATTAAATAACCATAAATGCACTTTTAATTACATTTTATTGATAATCTATTGTGATCAGGACTAAATTTCTTACAATGTCGCCACCTTTTCTTTTTGTACAACAAAACTGTAGTGACTTTTTATGCAGTGTCTAAGCCTGTGGCAGCAGCAGTAGGTACAGTAAGTCTAATCTTCAACATCTGCACATCGTTGATCTGTTATTAAGACATCCACCAAAATCCACTAGACTCATTGTGGTCAGAACAAAGTTGCCACGCTGATCTTTTGATGATCTACCACATTCACGATTAACATAGAATCATTTCATGGTGTTTTCTCTGTTTTTCATACAGGTCTAATCTGTATGGGTTTAATTGTAATCGCTTCCACATAACCCAGTCAGTCTAGGTTTTTGTAACATAAATTTATTTATTTATACGGTAGTAAACAAAGGTTTGGGGTCAGTAAGATTTTTGTTGTTGCTGTTTTGAAAGAAATTTATGAAGGATCATGTGACATTGAAGACTGAAGTAAAGGCTGCTAAAAATTCAGCTTTCCCATCACAGGAAATAAATTGCGAATTACAATATATTAAAATAGAAAACAGTAACTTTAAATTGTAATAATATGTCACAATATTTTTGAATGATAATAATAGTAAATGCAGCCTTAGTAAGAATAATAATTAAAAAAAAATCTTTTAAAAACAAACAAACAAAAATCATAATGTTTTAAAAGGAATATTTTTGCATTGTTTTGCATTCACACATTTATGTAAATTTTTACTCCATTCTGCCAGATTCATAATATATTAATGGCAAAATAGATGCATAAAAATAATTTTGGCCATTGATTTGGTTATTAAAAGTACTGGAGCATTCAACCCTAACAAATACCTCATATTATAATAACCCCAATATTTTTTATTGCTTCTGGTGTTCATGGTATAACTTTTAAAGCATCTTCCTAGAATCCTCATAAGATTTTACAAGCCAGACATCCCCATATATGCAAGAACGAGAGTGGTTTAATAACGATGGCAGTTCCATATAGCGTTAGATATGGAAAATCTTTCAGACAAGTTATAGACAGCTGAAACCCTCAAGTAATATTCCGAAGCCAATTAGTGTCAAGATCATGAGAATGTAACACCCAAATTGATCTGTTTGACTAGTTTGCAGTGCTTGCTCTTACCTCCCTACTATTATCATTCTTGGAGTAAATTACACTGTGCCCTAACTCCCCTAAGAAACCATTTCAGAAGTGTTAACACAGATAACACCCTAAGGCTCTGGCCATGGCTAATATTTTTTGAAGCTCAGCTCATCTATCCATGCATTCCAACTCTGAGGCACTCCATTTCTATCTGAAGATCTGAGGGTGAAACGAGTGGAACAGAAAAGGATTGATGAAAACCAATTCCCTTGTGCTAATGAGACCTATCTTTTACTGTTTTCTTCCAGCAGGAGACTGAAAAACAAGAGAGTTAATACGAGCAAATGAACTCATAGTGTTCAATTAGTTCTCATATAAGTGTTTATTGGAAAAGTATAGAAGCAGCAGTAAGTTTACTCTGTAAAGTTTGAACAATGTTGAAGCTTGAACTAGAAAAGTTTCCTCTTTGTTTGCTTATAGATGCCTCTAAATTCAAGCATACATTTAAGTACGCTTGAATTTTAGTATACTGGGGAAAATGTTTATTTTTTTTTGTTTTGTTTGAAGTTGTAAATTAAACAAAGATTATTGGATTATTGTTTCCAAGATTTTTTTTTATTTGTTTTATTTTTATTGTATTTATTGTATGTATTTATTTATCTGTTTATCTACATCAAAATTTCATGTTTAATTCAATGTTACTTGCTGTCTTTTTTAATTGTTTGTAAAAATTTTACTAGCAGTTTTACTAGCAGAGTATAAACTGTTTCTACACAAACTTGCTTCAGTGAAAAAAGATGAGTATATTGTAATAGAACAATTGGATTAAGATGCAGTATTTGTGTTCCTGGAAGCCATATGTTGCTACAAATTAACAACAGTGGTCAACAAAGCAAACTACAATAATCAAGTACTGTAAATACTCAGTCCTTTTTTCAGCATTATTTACTAATCTATTTTTTTGCATAAAACAAACAGGCTTTCGTTACAACAAGGATTAGAATCTCAGAAACTCGTTTTTAGACCAATTGATGCTCGTTTCTATGAACTAAATTCTTGTCCACGTATTCCACTGTCAATGTGGACAGAACCACACCGTACTGAAATACTATAAAAAAAGTTTATTCCACTGCACTGTAACATCGCTACTGAATCTACAGTGAAAAACAGACAGCCTGACCAGTGTATTCCAATTTCCAAATGAATCTAAATTATTAAAATATTATTTTTAATGAATCAAGCACATAAAGCACAATCAGGAAATTTAGATTCTGGTCAGAATTTCCTGTAAACTAACTTACCCATGGAGCAGTCGATTCCAAAGAATCCCTCATCGCAGATGCACTGTCCATCCACGCAGCGTCCATTTCCTATGCAGTCGTTCGGACAGGTGGCAATACTGCAGTCTTCTCCTGAGAATCCACTAAAGCACACACATTTGCCATCCACACAGTGGCCTTTGTCTTTGCAGTCATTGGGGCACGTGAGCTGGCTGCAGTCATGGCCGATGTAGCCTTCATAGCAGACGCAGCGTCCATCAACACACCGGCCATTATCGTTGCATTCATCAGGGCAGGAAGAGATGGAGCAGTCTGGACCTTCCCAACCTGGGTTACACTTACAACTGCAAGAGTCATGCTGGTACGTGCCATGCCCACTGCAGCTAGTGTCCACACCTAGCAAAGGAGAACAATCTTAACGGATTGCACCTGCTCTGAAGAGATCACATACAATGGGATTTTGGAGGTTGGGGAACTCTAAAATCTATGATTAAGGTATGACAAAAGCCAGTGTACCAGTGGATTTACATCAGAAGCAGAGAGTGGAGAGTAACATATAAGATAACATTACAGGTTTTTGCGTGAGACTGAATATGAATTAGAATGGTTCTATACAGGAAGTGGAATTTACTGAATTGCAGTTCAAAGAAATTCAACAGGCAATTGCATTCTGGGAAATCAAGTCCTTCACTCTGGTTCATATATCCAAAATTGAGATGTATACAACACATGAAAGCTGAATAAATAAGCTTTCCATTGATGTATGGTTTGTTAGGATCGGACAACTATTTGAATATCTGGAATCTGAGGGTGCAAAAAAATCTAAATATTGAGAAAATCGCCTTTAAAGTTATCCAAATGAAGTTATTAGCAATGCATATTACTAAAAAAAAATTAAGTTTTTATACATTTACGGTAAGAAATTTACAAAATATCTTCATGGAACATGATCTTTACTTAATACCCTAATGATTTTTGGCATAAAAGAAAAATTGATCATTTTGACCCATACAATGTATTTTTGGCTATTGCAACAAATACACCCCAGCGACTTAAGACTGGTTTTGTGGTCCAGGGTCAGTATATATATATATATATATATATATATATATATATATATATATATATATATATATATATATATGCTGTATGTGTATGTGTGTGTGTATCCTTTCAAAAATTCTAAATTCAAATTTGAATTTCAATTCTAGTTCCCGCTAGATACATTGATACTGTACCTCACAAATTGAACTAGAATTTTTAAAAAAGCATTCTAAATTCAAATGACATATAACTCTTCTAATATTTTAACTTTTTTTAATTGAAGGTGTCACATATATTACAGATGCATGTACTTATTAAGACTGGTGTCTAAGTCCAATATAAGTTACATAAGACAAAAAGAAAAAAAAACAATAGCATCTGCATTTCACACTTTTTTATTATGCACTAAAATGTTAAACTGTGTACTAATTTAAAAAAATAAATAAATAACTACATTTTTGCCATAACTTTTTAGCCTGAACTGATTCAACTGTTATATCTGAGGTGTATTCAGGTATATATGGTTCACCGTACCAAATCAGGTAGCTCTATTTTTTGTTTTACAAAATGAGGGAATGATCTCCAGGTTAGTACTAATACCTGACCCTCCTTTGCAGCAGCCCTGAGCACATTGGCTCTTTAGGTAGGTGACTTCCTCCTCCAGGCCATTTACACGGTACAGCAGGGCTTTGAAGTCCTCAGAGTCTGCACATCCACAACCTGCAGACTGCAGACGTATGCTGTGCTTGAAGACAATGTCATTCTCTCCATCCACTGTGACTAACTGTCCTTCTGAGGCCTGGTCCTGGGAAAGCTGAGCCACTTGAGAACCCTGCTTACAGCCGGAGTCAATCCTGTAGACATGGCTAAATGTGACTTCTTTCTCTGCAGGACTCACCTCCTCAGAGAGCCCAAGATGGGACACCGTAAAGAGAATCCCTAGAAGGAAGAGGCTTCCCTTCAGCCGGTTGAATCTTACAATCATGGTTTCTGAAAGAAAGCAGAAATACGTGAACCCTTGGGGAATCTTATGATAATTGCGTGGTTAAATTTACAAGCATTTCTTTCTTAAAATATCAAACTTTCCTTATGGTTTGCGGTCTCACCTTCCAGTAAGGAGCTTGATTTGCATGCTACACACGAAAATCAATGTGCAAGACATCACATTATGTTTAATGGGGCGCAATCTGTTTTACAAGGCCAGTGATGTCTGATCCTACAGTAGGAACTGGGCAGACCGTATGTTTGCCAAGCACATTCCATCCAAACCATTAATTGCACATCCACAACCACAAGGGCTTCTGGGAGCAGAGAACCCTTCTAACTAAATGATGTAATCCCCATGACAATGATGTCATTCAAAGCTTTTAATACATCTCCATTTAAAAGTAGGATGTTTTATAAAAGAGAAAATGCTTGCTTAGAAAGAGCCACCTGGGGTTTGTTTGCTTTAAAACTAAGATGTGAATTAAAATAACTTTTTTCTCCTGAGCACCAGCTGAAAACAGGGCCCCAGCATATCTAAGATAATATAATTTATTAGCAGTAAGCATATGATCTTGTGTGGTCTGGGAATCTTGATGTGGAAAATCATGTAATTTATACAGTACTAAAGTTAACTACACTGTATAAAAAAAAATTAAAAAAAATAAAAAGTTGAGCCAACTTAAAATTTTAAGGCAACCAGCTTCAGCAGATTTTTGAGTTTTCTCAACAAGTTTATACAACAAAAATTTGAGAATCTCCCACAAAAATAAGTTGAGCAAACTCAAAAATCTGCTGAAGCTGGTTGCCTTAAAACTTTTTTTATATATATATATATAAAAGTCTTTATAAATAATTGTTCCTCTCTAGTAAGTTTTAGAACAAATGTATTCTAAAAAAAATATATATATATATATATATTACATTTTTATTATTACTTATAAAATAACAAATACTGAATTTTATTCATATTAAATTAAATATTAAATAATAGTTCACTAATTTAAATAACTGTTTAAATGTCTGTTTTAATGCATGCATCTAATTGTACAGCATAAGGATCTAGATAGAATAAGTACCTTTATTAATATAAAATTTAAAAAAACAAAATATAATAAAAAAAATTAAAATGTAATTAAAAAACAAGTATCTAGCATAAGATTGTCATAGATAGACAGCACATAGAACATCCTTTAAAAAACCCTGAACACATAAAGATGAGACACACATACTCTATCCGTTACGCAATGTAAAGGCAAGGGCCCTTGTGAGCCTACAGGACCTAAATTGACAGTCATCTACTCTGCCTTTAAAGCCAAACAGTTTCACTGACATTGCATAACCTATGAAAACAAATCACTAATGTCTCAAAGCCACTTTACCTTTATGGAATTTATTTCTTCATCAGTCACAAGCTCTGATAATAGACCACGACATTGTGATATTGTGATACTGACAACCAGACAATTCCATTAAATTGCTTAACATTTCAGCATATGCTTGCACCACAGTACTCAATGTAATAGAATTTGTCATTTTTTTCACCATTTATAAATTCCATGCTTTGTTTTGAACATTAAGGAAATCTTTGTAAATGTGGCGCTTAAATATAAACATGGAACAACACACATCAAAGTCCAGAAGCAGATGTGGAATGGCAGAAATGCTGAAATGAGAAGACAGAGCACTCCCTCAGGACCAAGGTAGAAATGTGAACAGAAGCACAGAAAAATCTGGAGCTTATGCCAAACGGATCAACCAACTGAGCAGAAAACATTGCTGGCGGCTGTTGTTTTTGACAGATTCTCTTTTGCAGATGTGGAGCGCTATCCCTTTGTATTAGTCTGAGGAGACAGAATGCTAATGGCCATTCTGTGTTCATAAATTACCAAATAATAACTTGAAATAAACCAATAAACAAGACGAAATCATCCACTAAATCCAAAATGTACCATCCAGCCAATGCGACTCATATTCATATCAATAAATACGCAATAATCAACCTCAAAACTTACAACAAGAACAACAGCAACAGCCCAAACAAAATGCCCACACAAAGCAAAACAATAATCCTATAATAACAACCGCATAACAAATCAGCAACACAGTTCATATGAAATAGTTTATTCAAGTCAGTTAAGCAACTTGTGACTATTTGAGAAAATATTGTTGGTCTAACATGTGTTTCTATGTAGAGTCAAAACAATTCACATCTGTGGCTCAAAAGGGACTGTGCATTGGAACAAAATATTTCCCTCTGAATTATCTCTTCTAATTGATGTATCTAATTCAGGATATTTAACTCACTGGGTAACATTTAAACACTGAACCACTGAACTCAAACAGGCAGGAGAGTCTCTCCATGACCTCATGGGACACCCTGATGCTAATTAGATTGGATGGTGCAGTATTAAAGCACAGAGTGGTGAGGCGCATGACCATCCTGCCGTAGCCCACATCACAGGCCCAGACACCACACACATGCTAGAGCTGCAAGGCCCTTTGAGGGTCTCGTTTATTGCTTTCTGTCAGAGGCTTTTATTTCATGTGCACCGTTTCGTTTTGCACTTTTATTTATCTTGGAAAGGACACTGGAAAAGCCTGCCAGCTCTCTTCTTCCACTGCTACTGAGGCGATGTTTGAGTCTGCATGCATATACATAAACACACAAAAAAAAGATGCTCTGTTTCTACCACAGTAATTGAACAGACAATGCAAATTGCCATACAACAACCACAAAATACTTACTGCCCACATTATGCATGTGACTGGCCAATGTATGACACCAAAATTGCTGCGCATAGTCCATGAACTGCTCATGAAAGATGTTTCATTTGTAACATTTTTTTTTTATCTCATCCAGTGGACTACACTGTAAATTTACACACACACACCCACACACACAGATAGATAGATAGATAGATAGATAGATAGATGATAGATAGATAGATAGATAGATAGATAGATAGATAGATAGATAGATAGATAGATAGATAGATAGATAGATAGATAGATAGATAGATAGATAGATAGATAGATAGATAGATAGATGATAGATAAAATAATTTGTTTGAAAAAATTTATTAAAACTGAATGAAAAAACAATTTAACTATCACTATCACGATTCTCAACCAATGAACTACACTGTAAAAAAGATAAAATAATAATTATAAATATGCATATTTTGAAAATATAATATATAAATAATTTATTTTTAATAATGTAATGTAACCTTTATTTTTTTATATTTTAACATTTTAATTTTTTGCAAAATTAGTAAAATATATTAAGAATGGTTAATATTAACAACAGTTAAATGTTTTCATATTAAACACTGATAATAACAAAACTAGAAAAGTATTAGAAAATAATAATTATTATTGTTGTTGTTGTTGTTGTTGTTGTTGTTGTTTCCTCTTATAGCAGGTAGGAAGGTATCAAAATAAAATACATTACAAAACAATTTTAAAATAAATCTAAATTAATAGTTTGTTTAAAAAAAATTGATTAATTAAAATTATAATGAAAAAATCTCATGTCTCTCAAACAATGAACTACACTGTAAAAAAAAAATAATATGAATAAATATGAATAATATTTTTGTATATATAATTCATAAAATATATAATAGTGTCTTTTTAATAATACTGTTCCCAGAAAAACAATTGCAATCCTTTTTAGCAAAATTAGTATATTAAGAATAGTTAATATTAATATTAATAACAGTTAACTGTTTTCATTTTAAATATTGCTGAAAAAAAGAATATAAGAAGAAGAAGAAGTTTTTGTCAATTTGCACACAGTGAAAATTTCACACCCAGGGACCATTACAGTAAGCCGTGCCCAGTGAAATCTCTGCAACAAGATGTTTAACAGAGTCTGGTTTAAGACAGAAGAGATGCAGGCTGCTGAGTGGACGCTGGCTCTTTTCTGTTGGATCTCAACACCAAGTCAAAATATAAACTTTCAACGCTGTGACTGGGACTCATTCATGCCTTTTAGGAACTACAAGGGCAAAGACCTACAAGCAATATGGAATACAAACAGACTGTGAACAGCATAAATCACATTCTGAGAGGGGAATAAATTGAGTGAGGTAGAGGGCGGGAAAACAGAGAGCCAGACTGTGCCGTGCCGTGCCCTCTCCTCTCCTGAGACACATTATGAAGAAGACAAAGACAGTCTGTTCCTCTGCGTCTGAAGCGGAGCCCCAGTTGCACAATTAGGAAAGAGATTCGGGGCTTACCAATGCAGAAAGAGAAGAGGTGGAGAGGTGAGGAGTGCAGACTTCAAGCCACAAACATTCAGCACTAGTGATTTTCCCCTTTGCTTCAGCTGATGAGAGCTGAAAGCAATTAAGCTTAAGTTTAGATTCAGACTCATTTCCTCTCCTCAGTATGCACCACTGGGGAATGAAACCACAGCAGCCTTACAGGATCTTTCAGATACCCAAAACTGACTCTGTTAATGTGTAATGTGCAGGCAGCATATAGTAAACCTTCAGCGGGCTGCATGCGTGCAACATCTGCTGTTCATCTGATCTGGGCTTCTGATAATACCTGAAGCCAACACAGTAGCGTTTCCTCTTATTCTGCCAGACGAGGAGGATGTAGCTTAGATCTTGTGTAAAAGTGGGGTCCAGACAGGTTAAGTACTAAGCATATGCCTTGAAAAAAAAAAAAAGAGAGAAAAGGAACGAGCAAGAAATAGCGAGAATTGACAGCCACAGATGACAACCATATTTTTTCTCTTATAGCAGGCAAGAAAGGGCTCAGAAGAAAACTGACAAACATCATACGAGGTAAAGTAACAGGATAATTTTTAAATAAATATAAGATAATAATAAAGCAAAAACAATCTTAAATTTAATAATCATGCTGCCTTGCAACTGATTTTAAAAACATTTTTCCACTATACATTGTCCATTGGGACACATATGTTATCTTGTCAAGACTGGGACACCCATTGCTTCCCAAGATTTATGGTTTTCATTGAGCACAATCAATTGAAATGAAGCTGTTTGTCCTGTCAAACCAGAAATTATAGTCCTAAATGACAAATCTGAATCAGTTTCGATAGTTTCAATGTCTAAAAATAATAAATTTAGCAATGATTCTTAGTATTGAGCGTGAACATTTAGCAGTGGCAAAAATATAAAAACAAAATAAAAATCTAAAAGTTTAGATGGCCCTATATTAGTGCAATATTTCTATTTGTTAATATTACAATATATTACTTAATTTAATTCAGACAAGTTAAATAATACTTTTCACTTAGATGTTAGTATATTTTTAGATTAGCTGTCAAAACATGTTCACAGTGTGGATTTAAATATTCATAATTAGCCAGAATTAGCAAATTATAAAAAAAAAAAACAATTACCGGTACCAAGCAATTAATTAAAATAAAGTTTTTAAATCTAAGTTGTTGTTTTTTTAGAAATCGCTGCATGATATCTACCCTCACAAACATCCTAATGTCAATTAAACAGCAGATTTTTACAGCTGCAAAAACATGAGAAGTTCATGCAGAGGCAATAATGAAGCTGTAGATGCCTTACCCCAGAATATTCCCTGCCACAGTAAAATCCCTGCTCGCTGATGGACGCCTATTACTGCAAGCACCTGTTTACAAGCTCAGACTGGGCATTCAGGGCCCTCCTGACCAGCAATGTCCCGAGTCCTCTCCAACTCGCTGCCTTCAAACAGTTTAAATGTCCTCATTGCAGCACTGAGCCAATGGCCAGCCTGGGTGTGGCTACCTCCAAAACTCAACCATAGAGGACAGAACTGAGGGAGGTAATGAGACACTTCTCTCTTGTACATTGTCTGGAACTTATTTCATTACTTGTTCCATTCAACACAAACTTAACAAGAGTGGTCCACACATACCGCCAGCTCTCGCAGGTAGATTTTAATGAATACGTTTTTTATTCCAAGGATTGTCTTACAGTAGCAGTGCTAATCAATCTGTTTTCCAGGAATTGTGATATGTAGCTACTGACAGGCGTGTAGAGCCAAAGTCAACACAGTCCTGAGCTTGAATACAGCAGCAAACTACATGGTTACAGGAGCAATATTTTTTATGTGTCCTTTCCACACATTTTCCTCTTGATTCAAAAACTGGAATAACTTTACGAATGGAAACTGATTCCTAATCTAATTTACACATTTGAGTTGTGTGCCGTTTATGAAACATGTTCAGAAAAACTGCAGTGAAACATGCAGCGAAACATTCGGAAAAATTTACACAAATGTATGTTCCATAGCAAAAAATTTAAGATGCTTAATTTTAATCTTAATTTTTCCCCCTGCTGCACTCAAAATAATTGAAATTGATATATATAAATTGTATGATATATATTGTATGATATATATATATATATATATATTTTTTTTTTTTTTTGGTTATTGTAAATAAAACTGTTGAAGCCTGTATTTCAGAATGATACTAATAGAAAATATATTATGTTTCAATATTTCACACATTTCAATTGTAATACACAAATGTATGTTCCATAGCAAAAAATTTAAGATGCTTAATTTTAATCTTAATTTTTCCCCCTGCTGCACTCAAAATAATTGAAATTGATATATATAAATTGTATGATATATATTGTATGATATATATATATTTTTTTTTTTTTTTTTTTTTTTTTTTTGGTTATTGTAAATAAAACTTTTGAAGCCTGTATTTCAGAATGATACTAATAGAAAATATATTATGTTTCAATATTTCACACATTTCAATTGTAATATTTCATTACAAATTTCATCTTTTACTTGTTTTTTATTGCTTAAAGTGCATCTCTACTTAAACGATGGCTAAATTTAAAGGAATACTTCACCAAAAAAAATCATATTCTGCCATAATTTTGATACTGTAAATAAAAGCATGAAGCATGTTTTACAAAAAATACTATTTCCAGCCTTCTCTTTGTAATTAATAGTGAAATTAGTAGTTTCTGCATAAAAACTGTAATAATAAACTAACTTTGAAACATTTTGAGTTTTTGAGATATATTTATTTTTGAGACATATTTGTTTTGAGTGTTCCACACATATTTTTCTGTCAGCCTATAATCAAGATTTTAAGTGGAACGGAGCAGCAATTATCAGAAGTCATCACTAAGGTTATTTGGCTATAATTTCCCAGGCATCTGTTGATCTCTGGGTGTTGTGTTACAGAGAGGTGAAATAGTTGGGCTGAAACTGGAGAGCAGGCCAGGTGTAATGTTTTTTAAAGAGAAGCAGGGGTCCAGCTTTATACATAATGTGGTTGTATATTCTTCCTCAGACAGATAGCAAAGGCAGTAGATTCCTCTTGGAACACTTTCAAAGGATGGCGTCACTGAAAAAGTCACTATCCCATACCCTAAAACCTTCCCCTCAATCTATGTTGAACTCAATGTTTCATTTGTTAACGGCTAAAAGTAGAGCCTGTGCACTGTAAAAAAAAAAATTGTAAAAAAATCTTTGGCACACCTGATTGTCTCCATAAATATTTGGATACTTTCACATGTGGTTGGAATATGTAGGGAATAAGAACAGGGAGAAATTGTTCTGTAGTCAGGAAATGTCCGGCTGTATAGTGAAAAAAGTCATGCTAGTTTACAGTACCGTTCACTCAGCAGTGAGTAAGTGATTGTGTGCTTGTCTATGTCTTTAATTACTGTTGAAAAACACAGTAAACACTGTTACTACCGGTTTTAATTACATGTCAGTTTCCTTTTTGGTGAATGATTTAGTAACTGCTACTGCAGTACTATGGTTTGAATACTGGGAAAACGGCAGACTTAAGGTAAGGTAAGATAGAAGTACTTAGTAATGTAGAATTATACTAATAAAGAATGTATTATGTTTCAATACTTCACACATTTAAATTTTATTATTTCATACAAATTTCTAAGATTTAAAGGGATAGTACACCAAAAAAAAATTATATTCTGTTATAATTTATTCACCCCAATGTATTCAAAACTGTATGGCTTTCTTCTGTGGAATTAGTACACAAAAGAAGTTAAACAGAATCTGTGCTGCTTTTTCCTATCATTAATATTTGTTATTTATGTGCTGCCTAATGATGTACATTGTAGATTATGTAAGGTTTTGAAAGAAGTCTCTTATGCTCACCAAGGCTTTATTTATTTGATCAAAAATGCAGTAACAACAGTAATATTTTAAAATATTATTATAAAGTAATATAACTATCTAAAATGTAATTTATTTCTGTGACAGCAAAGCTGAATATTCAGCCTTCATGCTGATTTGATGCTTAAGAAATATTTCTTATGTTGTGCCGCACAATATTTATGCAAAAAACATACTCTTTGTAACAAACTAAAAGTCTTTACTGTCGCTTTTGGCCAATTTATGCATCCTTGCTAAACAAAAGTACTGATTTCTTTAAAAAAAAAAATATGGATTGGTATAATTGTCAGTATACTTCCCCATGCATGACAATACTAAAAAGATCATTTTTAAGTGGCCATATTTATTTACCACTTGTTTACGAATGAACTATGTAGTAGAATGATATATACAGTATGTTTGGAGTCAAAATCTGGCTGCCGCATGTTTTACATTTTCCAGAGAGCTCTAAATCATTTACCCTTTGAGCGATACACATGTTTGAGGTCCCTCCTGACACATCCTCAAATATATCAAACCAGTTTCCTTTTGAATTATTGAATTATTTTCCAGTTTTTCAGCACTAGTATTGAGATGATACCCGCAAAGGAAACGCAGCTTTCATCCGTCACTCATTTTTCATCAACGGCCATCTCTCTCCGTTTATTTCAAAAGAGGATCTGTGTATACTGATTAATGTGTTTGGCCGCCGGTGTTGTGTACAAGAATGCAGCAGAAATGTAGCATGGCGTGAAGCAGACTTATGGCTTTCACCATGCTTTTTATGAGGCAGAGGCTCAGCAAGAGTTTGTGTATTAAGGAAATGGGGACATATTTCAATAAAGACTACGTGAGCGGTCCACAGAATAAAAAATGGGGGGGAAAGGGAGAAGGAAAAATGTTGATTGCTATGCTGGAGGTTTATGATGATTACAATTACTTAGCAATAACCTGCAGCTATAAAAACATAAATAAAATTTATAAGCAGACTACACGTTAGACAAACTCAAGGTGTAAAAAATTTTCTCTCTTCTGTTGAGAGTTAAATTTATTACAGTATGTTTGTTTTAAAGTCTACTATAGAAGAACAGAAACTTGAGGCTACAAAGACAAAGCCACAAGCAAATCTATCAAAGAAAATTAAATCTCTGTACTTAAACATATTTAGATGGAATGCCTCTGGGTTTTATTAGGCTGGTTTTGAAGGTCAACCCCACCATAAGAAAACTAAGAGGGAAAAAAAAAATTTAAATCGAAGCCATAAGGTCTCAACTCTGCAAATAAACCTTCCACCAACTCACATACGTGTGAGACACAGATCCAATATTCTATATCACACTGTCAACAGTAGGCTTTGGGTTGCGTTCATCTATCTGTCTGTCTCCAAAGCAGGGATCATAATAAACCGTAAGGAATGAAGGCTTTTCATAGCAGCGGCAGGACGCTAAGAGGAACCGATTGGGATGTGTTGCAATTTCATCGTGCAATTCTCCATTCACTGAACCGAGACATAGTTAACATTAACGATTTGAGAAAATGTGATCCTACTAATAACGATTGCTCTTCATAAAGCTGACTGATGTCTTAATTGGACAAACACACTTAGGTAAGACTGTTGTTGTAACTCAAAGCAGGAATACGTATGGCAATAAACATTTCAGCATGCAGGTGACCTTTAAGTTCAGCACAAAAGACATTCTTCACATTCGTGCCATCTGACTGAATCAGACCTCTGTGATGCTGATGTATTTTAAATCCATGGCAGGACTCTATGTTCCTAAACTGAAAAATAAACAAGAAAAAGTCTTTCACTTCTTGAAATGAATACAGATGTAATGTAAGTCCAAGACTGAAAAACAGACTTATCTACAAAAATTCGGTTTTAAAGGGATAGTTCATCATTTACTCACCCTCAAGGCGTTCCATACCTTTATAAATTTCTTTCAGCTGTTGAAGACATTACCCACATTCTTCAATATGCTGATGTATAAAATAAGCTTGAATTCAGTTGAATTCAAAATCAATTCTTTTGTGTTCAGCAGAAGAAAGAAGGATGAGTAAATGATGACAGAATTTACATTTTTGGGTAGGCTATTGGAAATGCAAATAATAACAATAAATAAATCACAAGGCAAAATAAATTGTGTGTAAAACATAAGTTATAAATATAGAAACATATGTAATTTTGACAAAATGGCACAACATTGTATTGGAAACAATTGGACCTTATTCAAAGTAGACACCATATTTAATAATGAGAGCCTCTGAATTTGCTGTAGGTAGTCACCCTTGAATAATACCACAGCATTATTTACCCTTTGTCAAATGTAGTTCCATTATACTTGATTCAGCTGTAGTTGAACAGACCAAAAAGATTTTGACTGCATCTCTCCAATCAGAAATCTGAGCTGCGCTCAGGGCTGCTAAATAAGTGAAAGGAAAATGATTCATTAGTGGGGAAAATAATATAGATCCTGAAAGGGATGTCAAAACTCTGCTTTAAACACTTACAGCTAAATGCTCCTGACTTGATGTAACTGTTTCATCTTGGTTAGACAGGTTCAGAACAGCTACATGTGGGTGGTATTCCTAGAGACAATTTTCAATATTTTGTTTTGTTTATAGCAAACAAAACCCCAACTTATTACCAAAGGCCACCAAAACATCATTCTACAGTATCCCACAGGCACAAAAAGAGCTCACCTCCCTCCCAGAGAGCAAAGCTTGTCTTTTCTCACCTGTTTCTCATTGGCCACCGAGGTTCTTTCCTCCTCAGATATAATGTGATCTAGACACCTGACTTGAAGCATGCTGTTTCAACCCGCACTGCGTGGCCCAAAAAAAATAATTTTTTTCTTTATAGGTATAGCAGAGGTCAAATCTCTGGAAGAAAAGTCCCATATGGCGTTGGAAGCTGACTATGTTTGTGAATCGCTAGGTTTTTCTTTATTTTATGCGTTCCAGACAGACTTTTGAACGACTTTTTCTGCAGGATGTTGCACAGTTACGCCAGCAGGTGGCGACAGGTTACAAGTTCTTGAGTGAATTACTGAATCCTTCAGTGAATCGATCTATATACACTAGGCGCGTTCGACTTTAAGCGGCGCTGCGCAGAATGATCAGTGTATGACATCAAAGTACCGCGATAGCGATAAGAGAGCAGACGGATCCTGATGCTTTCGAATGGCTCTCGCGATACTTTGATGTCATACACTAACCATTCTGCGCAGCGCTGCTTAAAGTCGAACGCGCCTACTGATTCATGCAGAAAGCAAACAAATGAATGAGTCATTGAATCATTTACTCAAACGATTCGTTAAAAACACTGATCCAGGAATGAAATGCCATTGTGTTTGTTACTGTGTGTGTTGCTGGGAGAGAATGATTCTGCTTTGATTTCATTTGGAATTATATTTGTTGGTGGAGCAAAAATAAACAATGTTACAGGGAATATTGTGTTTAAAATGTTTCTAAAATTATTTAACATCGTTTTTTTCACAGCTATTGGTCAAAGATACAAATAAGAAACATATGCTGATTATTGTGCAGGAAATATCAAATGGTGCTGGTGAAAAAGGTTTTTTGTTGATAGGTAGGCTAGTTCATTTGGAAACATGGAAGAGTGTGATATGATGAAGAGCTGTCCTATCGCATCTCAAGATCAAAACACTGAGGTCTGAATTTAGTTATAATAATTACACTGCACCACATCACATGACCTACCATTTCCACTGACATTTATTTATCCTGTAACTATCTAACCTGTCCTTTAATCTGCTTTCCCAACAGACAATTATGACAGCATTATCAAATCGCAGGCCCTCTCTATAAATTTCATTTATAAGCAAGCAACACAAATAAATGTCTACATGGCCTCCTCCAATTTTCTGTTTACTTCTGTCACAAACGTTCTTTAAATAAACCTCTCTGAGACACTTAGGGATTCTTGTTTGTCACTGCCTGTCAAAATTGTTGATATATTACAGTAGGTCAAGTTTACAAGCTCAAAGAGGTATTGCCAAACCTATATTGTCAAGCCTATGAAATGTGCCCTATGTAATGTCAGCACATTATACACCGCTGTCTTACTTTCAAATAAAAATATCTAAACATCCTTATAATATAATAAAAAAAATTTAAAAAAAAAACATTTTCAGAGAATAATAGTAAATATATGTGTGTAGTAGGCTAGGTCTTGCATTAACAAATATGTATCACAATTACATTAAGTTTATAGAAAAAAACTGTACATTTTAAATATTTTAAATATATAATCTTATATGTAGTATATAGGTTTTTTCTTCCACATTTTCCAAATTATGTATCAGAATTACATAAACATTACAGTAAATAATAGTAAATGTATCTCTTTTTTTAGAATATTTAAATATTTTGCTAGAGAACAAGGCAAAACAAAATAGTGATACGCAGACTATATCAACAGTTCAAGTTTAAGTGTCTCGCTTTTACATTAATAAATGATTTCTTACTGTAACTGAAAGTTCTTTTAACAAACACTGTTGCCAGAGGACTGATATCATACAAGATCATGTGTGAAATGTTTCCAGAAGTCTAATCAAATGAACTAAAGTGTTTCTCCAGCCACATTCTCCATGCTAAATTAGATATCCCCTACTCACCCACTCAGGTGGGTGCAGAAATACTACACTTCAACCGTCCAGAACACTACACATCCACATAGTTTAGATGTACTGTTGAAAATAATGCACCATGGCATAAAGAAATCAGTCAAGCAATCTCGCCTCTAATGGCAGCCCTCCCCAAACGTCTACAGATTAAATTTACCATCTTAGTTAAATGGTTAAAACAGGTCAGAAACACATGCTGACATGCACATGTGAGGGTTTTTCTCTCTGCAGGCCATTCTCAATTACCTGACTCAATAAAAGAAGATTTCATAAAGTTTACAGACTCTGGTCTTCCGTATTGTGTTGGGTTACTCCGCTCCACTGAGTGGAAAAGGGTAGTGGGTGCCCTGAGAGCACACTTCCTGTTAACCTTGGTGGTCTCTTTGAATGTATTCACAGATGGTCACGCAAAAATATCTGAAGAGGCCTAATGTCCCAGTTATCATTTCATATTTTATTCTGAATCCAATTCGTCATAAACGTCATTATGCTGTGTTTGATGGGATTAACAGTTAGGTTTGGAAAGCATGATCACTCTGATTGTGATGGTTGGCCGTGCGAGGTTCATTCCCTCTGATGTCTCTATTTCTTAATCTAATGTCAAAACCAGACACACGTCGGGGACAAAACATTAATCAAATACTTGTCGTGCTTCTGTGCTGAAATTAGAGGTTGAACTTTAATAAAAATGAGACTGCTGGGAGTCGTTCTATGAGCCCTTGTTTGTTTACTGAAATTGACGATCAACTTAAATAGGATAGACGTTCTCTCTTTTTCTATACATCAGCTTCAGCATCTGTTGAACAGAAGGACTGGAGTGTAAAATGCAGATAAAAACATGCACTGACCCATGGAGAGACAGAGGAAGAACAGGGGCTTCCGACAAAATATAGACTCGTTCGGTGAGGGTAGTCTTCGGTCCCCAGCTATTTGATTGACACGGTCCTGAGGGAGCAATGCAGAACATTCCAAAATTCAAGCAGGCCTTGACCTCGAGTCCAAAAAGGACTTTACCTCATAGCTGGAAGGCTGCCTGAAACAGTAGTAAGCACAATGGAAATGTTAGAGAAACTGCACTGATTTCATTTTTTCCTTCTTTAAACGTTTGCCTAATACGTTTTGTTAATAATTTCCCACTCTCTAACCAACATTTTGCATAATAGAACAATGGAGCAGTTCTGAATGATATGCTGTTTGAAATCTTTAGAGCCACTGGTCCAGAACGCTAGACCGTGGAAAGCAAACATCTTGAGGTTACGTATGCAAATCACCTGCTACCACATTTGGTAAAGAGCTCAGAACATGCATTCCCACATGTGTGGAACATTTGAATTTCTTCAAGTGAAATTTGTGGGAAGTTTTTGAAAGATGCTGCCTTCAAGTGCACCTGGGGAACTCCAATTTGGGCACTCATAGAGACATGTCACGCATTGAAGTCGGAAGTAGCCTAAACAAAACAAATTAATTATTTGGCAAATTAAAACAAAAATACCAACATCTGAATTCAAAATGCTGAAAAATATACATTCCTATCACTTATTAATACATGGTTTCAAAACTAAATGTTTGTGTTACACAGAACAAACCATGAAAGTTGAGTACTTGTCTATCAGCTGTATCATCACAGCTTTGAAATGACTAAGGTTCTGCATATCAAATTAAAACAACTTGCTAAATTATACATTATAATTCACTACAGACATGCTTCCTACTGTTTTACAAGTGTTTCCGTAATGTTTAATTGTCATGCCCTATTCCAACTCGACAAGTCATGTCTTTCCCACTTGTAAATACGCCTTTGCTCAGTCATTCATTTGCTTGTAACTTGTAATTACAATATTTCCAACTCTACATGAAGGGCATAAGAGAACTGACCGAAATAGCAGACATAGTAATATTTAGATGCTGAACCATGTTTAGCACAAGCAGACTAAATCATTTTGCAAACGTTCTTCCATTGCACTTTCTCTGAGCTCATATAAAAACTGAAGTACCCACAAATACTAGACTGCCTGCTTCTTTTCTGTAGTGTGTTCAAATGCTGACTTCGCAAGGCTTAATATAGTGACGTCAGCATGAACAGCCCACACAAGTAGCTCATGAAAATCAAACAGGACACGGTAAAAGTGAAACCGATTTGAGCACTTTGTGATTTTGTTTAAATGGACCAGAGGTGATGCTAATATAAAAAGAATATGCACTTTGCTTGTGCAACTCTTCATTAATCTCTTTTCTATAATGTATATCTGAGAGCATAAAAACTATTTTGGCAATTCACACAAAAATACTTTTTGAACAGGTTAAAAACATTAAACAGCAATTTTAACCTCAAACTCATTTGGTTTCAATTCATGCGAGGTTCAGTTTTGTTTCTCATTTTCACACCCCAGTGAGAATCAACCAGGAATGTCTGAACATGAATTCAATGGAAGTGAAGCCCTTCACACCACTATGTTTAATTTTTTATTTGTTAAAGAACAAAACACAGACCGAATCTGGTTTGTTTTTGGAAAGGATTGATCTGACTTAAAAGCAACTAGTGGGGTTTCAAGTGGCCTGCGAACAGCAGGAAATTTGCTAAATATTTTTGAAGCCTACACTTCAGAAATCTTCAGAAGATCAGAAATTTGCAGATATTAGAGCTTCAGAAGAGTAGCACATGCATGACACAGTATGGCATTCTGCTTTATGTTGGCAAGCTTAAAATAAACAAATCTATGCTGTGAATTGTCTAGATCAACAGCATTAATGCACAGATATTTCCAAAGCATGTCCTAAATAGAATCATTTGCACAATGTTTCATATATATATGGAGTTCTTCAAAGAGTATTTTTCATGTAAAGATGATTATGGTAAATTTAGTAATCGGTGGGACCTTTGAAACTGCACTCCCATAGAAACTAATGCAAAGATTCTAGGATTTTTTGCTCACTGGTCACTAAAGTTGCCAAATACTTCTGAGTAAACATCCAGAAATTGCTCATGAATTAAACATCACCACATGGCACCATTTCCAGCAAGTTGTCAAAAGCTCTTCCTAAGATTGTCTGCTTGAACAGCGGTGGTTTTTGAAGTACTGGCACACAAAAAAATATTAACAAATGGAAAAATATGGGTAGAGCCTTCAGAAACTTTAGTTGCGTTCAAGCTTACATGGGTTAAAATTAGTTATGTTCCCTTTCTATTCCTATTAATTTATTTACGTTAACCTCATATCATAACAACTGGTTTATAGAAGAATAACATGGTGTCTAGACCTCACGAGATCTATTTTCCACTTTAATTTACATAATGGATCTTCTTTGTGAAGTTGTGCAATTTGACACATGTTAGTATTTTTCTCCGAACACATCTCCTTGTATCTTTTAACAAAGGCAGATTGCTTGGGAAATTCTACAGGAATTTACTAGAACAGTTTTTTATGAATGCCTTGGGGTTGAACTCTAACCAATGTCATGCAGAGAAGCACATAACAAGCTGTTTGTTGGTTGTTATTTTGTTGTCGTCTGCTTTTTTTTTCTTTTTTTCAGTTGCATTGTTTTATTGGGGAGGATTTATCCTGTGGTAATGACAAAATGGTAGATGAGCATAAGAAATGGCAAAGTAACCTTCATTTATGGAAGTGCTGGCTTAAAAAACAAACAAAAAAATATATGTCAGCAGATACAAGATGAGCAAACTTACCTCTGACATCAAGCTGAAAATTCGCTTTCTAAACGTGCCCAGATTTTGTACAGCCAGTCTTCATTACAATCAGACAATATTGTCTCGAAAAGAGCTTGTTTCTCTCGTCTTGAACTGCTACTAACACAATGCAAGTGCAGGATGCAGGTCAACTCACAATGTGTCAAAGGTCTCCGAGGTGTGACTGTTCATTTGTCCAATGCATTTTCAAGTCTGAAAATGTCATTTGTGAAGACCAGCCTGTAAAATTGAGCCAACTGATGCTAAATGTTTTTGCTGAATTAAATGCTAAATACTTTATTGAGTAGAAATTGTGAGTAAAAAAAATAAATATATATATATATTGTTGTGGAAGGTCTTGGGAGGTCTTGCCTTGGAGTCAAAAAGGTTCAGAACTACTGCTTTAAATGCATATAACATATATGACAGGTATTTAAGGCTGAAGTATACAAATCATGCAGATTTTGTCAAACTGTTAGTAATCTATTGACGTCTATAGTATTCGGCGATTCTGTTGTTGTTGAATTAGTAGCGACATTCTGCCACTATCTGGCCCAGTACTGCAATTACACACAAACTACAACTGCTCTTCATACTTTATGATTTTTTTTTTTTTTTTTTTTTTTTTTTTACTTATTATTTTGTCTTATGAAACTTTTTTTTGTATGTTATAATACTATTTTCATGGCTGGCGATAACAGATGCTCAGAGTTATAATTCTCTGTGGACTTTTAAAAAATTAATCGAAGTCTATAAATACGATTCGCCACGACATTCAGACAAAGCCAGTTTTCGACAATATTGTCGGCTATATCCTATAACAACAAAGTATCATAACTTTTGCTAATTGTTTTGAGTGAGGACAAAACCCAAATGCTTGAAAGAACATTTAATATGACCAGGAGATGGCGGTAACGAGATCCTAAACTCAGTTCTTACCCTTCAAAGCACCATCGAGGCAGAGCTGGATCAACATGGCGGCACGGAAGCTCCTCAGCACGGGGATGGGGTTTCTGCAGTCGTCCTTGCCGATTTGTAGACAGGTAAATTCACTTTTTAAAAAATCAGATTTGTAAATTAAAAGTCTGTTACGACTTTGAATGCATTGTACCTGTGTTTGAATGATGCTGTGTTTAGATTGCGATCGCGTTACACACTGTAATAGGATACACCAAGACATATCATAGTGACATTTATAGTTTACGTCCGCCAAAAATCCTATTTTTTGTCTTTTTGGGGGGTGTTGACTAGGTGTATTTCAAATATACACGTATTCCAATGCAAAAGCTCATCTGATGTTCTTTAGGCCTACAGAAGTTCACTTGGAGTGGTGGAGCAGGTCAGGAGCTACTATGTTGACTGGAGGATGGTACGGGATGTGAAAAGGAGACAAATGGCATTTGAATATGCAGATACAAGACTGCGCATCAATGCCATCAGGAAGAATACTATTTTGCCAAAAGAGCTACAGGTACATTAAAAGTCTTGCAGTTTCCATTTGGTGGAAGTTTAACGTTATACACACTTTAGATTGTTTTCCATGTACATGATTGAATTTTAAATCCATTTACACAGTCATTAACATTTATTTTGACTTGCAATGAATGAATAAATTAAATGTCAAAATATTGATAATAAAACAGGCCATATCTCTCATGTTTATTTCCTCAGGAGATAGCTGATAAAGAAATAGCCGCACTACCTCGAGACAGTTGTCCTGTGCGCATTCGCAACAGGTGTGTGATGACATCTCGTCCTCGTGGAGTGAAGCGCAGGTGGCGTCTTAGTCGCATTGTTTTTCGGCATTTAGCAGACTACAACCAGATGTCGGGAATTCAGAGATCAATGTGGTGATCAGCCATGGGATTGTTCTAAAACCTTGTCATAAAAGAGAAGATATTCTTGCATAAAATGTAGAGACACAGAGCTGGAAAACCAACAAGCACCTGCTCATTTGTTGTATTATTATTTTTTTAATTTGTACTAAATTGATTCAGATTTCACTGTTTTTTTTTTTTTTTGTCTTCAACTGATGGCAATTTATATAAGTTATTTTATTGTAGATACAATAAAAAGGTGTTATGTGCTACTTTCGTGTTTTGTGATTTTTTTATTTTATTTTCATTTTTATTATTTTTGGATTTAGGTTACTGGTATCTAACCTTTTTACTTATTGATTACTTTGTTTAATGTCACACTAGAATATTTTTTTGACTAACTTGACAAAAAATACAAAAAGAGGATGATATTTAAACTACACCTTTCATCAACAACACAAAGAGCTTTGAATTTATTTTAAATTAAATTTTAATTCTTATTTTTGCATTGACAAATGAGCACTCCTCACATTGTTTTGAGTATATCTACTTGCTGTAATACATCTTGAAGGTTATATGCACATTTCAATTTTTTAATTTAGTATATATTTTCTACTTTAAGTTTAGAATAATTTTATCCCATAATTTGCAACAATGTAATTGATTATTTTTAAATTATGATTAATATATATATATATATATATATATATTTAAGAATTAGTTGGTAGTGTAATTGCGGTCATTTATCAAAGGTCAAAATAGGACTTTTATTTTGACATCGCAACGCGGAAGCAAGAATCTTTCTAGAAACGACGCTTCATGCATATCAGCGGACAAGCAGCGCCCGATTGAAAGCAAAGTTCATTTTCATCTCTTCAATCAAAAACTGCAGAAGATAGTTTCCTAAGGATTCTTCAAGGCAGCGATGGACATCAGTGAACTGGTATAATGGACTGTTTTTGTGTGTGTTTTATTCATTTTAGTCCCATACAGTGGGTATATAGCAGTCTTACCACCCAGGTTTCGTTTTCATTGTACTGTAAAGCCTCATGCACTGATATAAAGAATCTTATGAATGTAAATGAAACTACTAGGATGTTTTATAGGACAATATACACATTGGGTGAATTAAGTATCATTGGCTGTGAGATGACAGCTGCCTGCTGATCTCACCTGTGCAGAACATGTAAACATGCTTCATCACTTGATCTCAGATTCGACTTTGTGTCTGTAGATCGCCGGTCTTGAGGGTGATCTTAAAGAGATCTCGAGTCTGCTGGAGAAGTGTGAACGCCAGCGCGTGCGGGACATGTTAGCGCAAGAGCAGAAGAAGATAGAGAAAGAGCTGGCACAGAAACGACAGCAGAAACTGCAGCAAGCCAAGAAAGACTCTGGAGACAAAACTGACACAACACTCAAAGGATACACAGTCAAAATTAATAATTATGGTGCGTTCATACCTCATGATAAACGATATAGGCTATTCTACAATGATATGCGTGGTCTAACACACCTGTCAATGTTTGTTTCTGTTTTAGGATGGGACCAGTCTGACAAATTCGTCAAAATCTACATTACACTAAAAGGAGTACACACTATTCCAGCTGAAAATGTTGAGGCCAATTTTACAGAGAGGTATTGTTTTCAAATTGAATATTGCTGAATTTTGGTTTATCTTTTTTATTATGGTAAAATTATGGAATATTGCTTATTTATGTTGTTTTTAATAATTAATTTTCAAATGAATAATTTCTTAAAATTAACATTCGTATATATACATGTGTGTGTGTGTGTGTGTGTGTGTGTGTGTGTGTGTGTGTGTGTGTGTGTGTGTGTGTGTATATATGTATATGTATATATATATATATATATATATATATATATATATATATACATATACATATACATATATATATGATGAGTTCATTTGCAAAAACAGATAACTCTCAAAGATAATTCTCAGAAATCATGTTTTTTCATTGTGCATTCCAATTAATCTCAATCAAACTGCAGTTGGGTTATTTTGACTAGGTTAAATTTTTTTAAAAAACTGTGTTATCTGTTTTTAGCAAATAAACTCTTCACTTATATATATTCTGCTATGTCTTCACAGAAGCTTCAATGTTCTAGTCAAAGATCTGGATGGGAAGAACCATCAAATGACATTCAACAACCTTTTATATCCTATTATTGTAGCAGAGAGTAGTAAAAAGGTTAGTCATTTTCTGTGTTTGTATATTGGCAAATTGATTTGTTTTATGGATGAAAATTGTATAGATAAAGAGGCAATTGTGAAATATATTTGTTTACAGATAAAAACAGACATGGTCCTTGTTATGTGCAAGAAGAAGTCAACAAAAAAGTGGGACTGCTTGACACAAGTAGAAAAACAGTCTAAGGAGAAAGAGTGAGTAAAATGCACACTTTCGTTCTGTATTGGTTTTACTTTTTAAAATTTGTATATTGAACCAAATTTTAAATAAAATGGTGCAGATGCATAAAAAGGAAATATAAATATTAATACAAATTATATGATTATATATTATAAACGTATTGGCTATAATTATTAAAAATATATATATTTGACTGCATAATGCACTATTATCAGGGTAACATCATAGTAATAAGCATCATACTAAATTTGGTTCTACAAATTATTAGTCATAAATGGTAATAGAATGGTAATCTGTCTGTTTCAGCAAACCCAACTTGGATGGGAACGCTGATCCAAGCGAGGGGCTGATGAGCGTGCTGAAGAAGATCTACACAGATGGAGATGACGAGATGAAACGCACTATCAACAAGGCCTGGGTTGAGTCTCAGGATAAGAAGGCCAAAGCAGATGACTTTGACTTCTAAGCCAGCTTAATGGTCTGCTTTCACAGTGAAACACCCAAATTCAGCTGCTGCATACATGCCATTCCAATTTATTCAGATTATATTATGTATTTTTGTACTTTTTTCCTGTTAAATGCGGATGTTAATGAAAATTGTTTCATAAAGTGTTTCCATTCCCATTAGAATTTTCACAGCATTCATAATTTCAAGTTGTTCCATATGGTGAACAAGCTATGGTAAACAAATGTTCAGGACATTTTAAGTCAATGTTATTGCACTTAAGACCGTGTACCTTAAATGTGGAAAATTAAAATAAATTTCAAAAAGTCATTTATTGCTTCTGGTGGTCATGAAATTAAATGTTGCTGTCATGTAATATTACTCTCATCATCATCATCATGAAGAGAAAACAGAGTATCTAAACTAAATAAACTGTGGATATGAAAGAAAACAATGTTTGTTAATTATAATTTGAATACAGACTCAAAATCTATTTTTAGATAACATAATTGTGCACATAAATGTGAGTTTTTACTTGCAATAAATAGTCTCTGTAATTTACCTATCAAGCCACAAGGAGGTGCATACAAAACGGAATGTGCATGAGTTTGTTTATGATATTTATTATGGTAAAATTATGGAAACATGGCTTACTGTAGTCAATATTACTGCTGCAATTAGTACTACATACCTTTAAAAAACAAATGAAAAAAAAGCTCATTGCTCCTGGTACTCCAAAAAATTAAATATTGCTGTCAATATTTTAATTAATCAATTCTCATTTATTTATTTATTAATAAATAACATAATATAATAGTAATAATAATAATCATCACTTAGATTATCAAACCACAGAGTTTATATATATATATATATATATATATATATATATATATATCATGGTATAATAATTGAAAATCATGGGTTTTATGTTTATTGTAATATTATTCTAGTAATTAGGACCATATAATTTGAGAGTGATAAAAATAAAATGTAAAAAAGCGCTTCTGAATTTATTTTTTAATGTATTTATTTATTTATTCAAATTATCACAATATTGATGTGATGCATTATTATTCAGATGTATAAATGGAACTAAGCTAAACTGTGAATCGGTGTTTGTCAGTCATATTTACATTATATTTTCTAATCTAGAGAACATTTTGTGCAAAAAGAAAGTACCCGTAGTTTATTACTTCAGCCACAAGGGGGCGCGTGAAACCGCACGTTTCTCTCAGTTCCGTACAGCTGTATGTTCCACAATGACGTAATTTTGCTCTATCCACATGATGTAAATATGCAATTCAAATCTGTGTATGTTTTATGTCAGATTCAACTCTGAATGATACATTATGATGACACAGTGCAGCGGCCATCTATATTTTGTTTTTACACAGTACGACATAAAGTCATGAAATCTTGAATTAGTTAACCCATATCAAATAATGTGAAGGTGATTTGATAATACGAAATAAATATTACCCTAGTACAAAAACCCTAAACAGGAAAAAAGAAACATTGTCAAGCGGCCAGTGCAAGTCATCCGAAGGTCCACATAATCACGTCAACTCTGATTGGATGATGTTCTTAGGTTTTCATTCACTTTTTCTACAGCGCTTTCAGACGCGCCTCTGATCTGTGATTGAATGTCCAGCAGCCAATGGCGTTGTTTGTTTCGAGACGTCCCCGTCTTTCGCCACGCCTCTGCCCATGACGTCACGGAGCGTTTATATACGGCAGGACGCCGGTGGCGCGGCATGTTTGACTCACACAGGACTGACGGTAGAGAACTTCGCCACGCTTTGGGACTTCACATAAGGAGTTTATTTTCTAGGGCGAAGGATCTACATTAATGAATGGATCCTGCTTGTTTTACCTCAGCGCAGCGTCTTTCCTGTAAAATGATGAATCCGGATTTGTTCAAACCGTCTCAAGCGGCTCAACCGGCCGCCAAGCCGAACCGGAGTAAATCAGAGCACGTTAAGACGGAGATCGCGCAGGTGGTGGTTGACGCAAAGACCGGAAGATCGTACTGTAAAGGAAAGCTTTTGGGAAAGGTACCAATCTGTTTTTCAGTGTTTGAAATAAATCGGAGCTGGTCATTTTAATTATTTATGTGATTTGTCACGGTATCTCGTTTCCTGGTGTGCTTAAACGTGCACGGTGTGCTGTGTATCGGTCTCGTGCTTGGGTTTGGCTGTTTTTGGGAGACGTGCCTCTGTGCACCAGAACCACTGGACCGCAGTGTCTGCGTTTCTAGAACCTGCCTACTGATTATTCCAGCACTGCATCTTGTGTCTTTCAAATATTGTCCATTATGTATGATTTTCTGCAAAGACAGTATTTGCAGTTCACCGTTGGATGGGTTTTTTAATACGATTCCAGATTTGATTCGATGAATGAATTAGTGCATCAATGAAAACGATGCTGCATTGCTCGTGAGCAGTGGAACCAATGACCACTGTCCCGGTTTTGTTCACTCGTTTACAAGACTAACGTTACTTGGTTCCAAGACTGTTGATTATTAGAAGTCTCGTTGATCCCAGTTTTTAAAGTGCCGCATCATTGTGCGATGCTGTAAGGAGGGGTTGGTCGATTGGGAAAAGAATACGTCATTCTTTTGTACATGTGTTGGACCTCCTGAGGATTGGTGCAAAAATGCCCAAAATATTTGAAATGTGGAGGGGGGAAAAAAGTGATTTTTAAAAACGATAGAGGGAATATGTATGCTTAAAATAGATTTTTTTTTAACGAATCTGCTAATAAATATGTAGAATTTGTCATTTTTATTTTGGAGGATAAATTCGTGTTTTGTGCAGCTTTATGATGCATCGATGCAGCTTTATGATGCATGTGACCGATATCGGGTCAACCGATAAATGGTAATCTGTACTTGATTTGGTTTTATAGATAATAGTCATATACAGTATGTATTCCCCAGTTAAAGCATTTGCAAAATGGAAGATACACTGGTTTTATATTGTGCAAAGGGTAAAAATGCACTTAAATCAATTCCAGATTGAAAATACTGGTCTGGACATATTGATGGTCTCTGAACTCCATTTAAGCTGGCTGCCTAGACTGCATTCTTGACATTAGTGAGGGTGAAAACATATGAATTGAACACACGTAGTCTCCAAATATGTTGTCTTTGTTAGCGACTAGCTAGTTTTTCAGAGTCATCGAGTTTTGAGACCGTTGTACAGGCACCTGCAGACAAATTCTAAAGTTAATCATTACCTTGAGTTGAAACTCCAGCATTTTTTCCTGTTGAAACATTGTGACTAAATGTATAATGGCTTTTGTTTTAGGGTGGTTTTGCACGATGTTATGAGATGACGGATCTTGCCAACAACAAGATGTATGCTGTGAAAGTTATTCCTCAAAGCAGAGTCTCAAAGCCACACCAGAGAGAGAAGGTAAACAAACAATAGCCAAATGTGAATCATCACATTTCTAGCTGCCTCTCTATTGTTTATTCATTAATTTTTGTCTTGTAGATCATTAATGAAATCGAACTTCACAAAAGCCTCCAACACAAGCATGTGGTGAAGTTTTCCCATCACTTTGAGGACCAAGACAACATTTACATCTTCCTTGAACTCTGCAGCAGAAAGGTGACTTGCTTTCTTAAAAACAGACCTCTCATGGTTTGCTTTGGTGAATACAAGGCATTTACTCTAATCCTATGATTCGTGTTTACAGTCTCTGGCACACATTTGGAAAGCAAGACATACGCTGACAGATCCAGAAGTACGTTACTACCTCAAACAGATCATATCTGCCCTCAAATACCTCCACAACAAAGGCATCCTCCACAGAGACCTCAAACTAGGTATTGTTTTTGTTTGTTTGGCCAGCTGTTTGAATCATAGTATACCATCCATCAAATTCAGTTGGTTTGATAATGCTCTAATTTGTTTTTGCAGGTAATTTTTTTGTGAATGAAAACATGGACTTGAGATTAGGAGATTTTGGGCTGGCAGCAAAGCTGGAAACAGTAGAGCAGAGGAAGAAGTGAGTTTGCATGCCGCCACCTTCAGTGACTTTAATGGAAATAAACTTGATTGGTGTGCTGACGTAAAAAAAAAATGCTCTTTCAGGACCATCTGCGGGACTCCAAACTACCTTGCACCAGAGGTCTTAAACAGACAAGGCCATGGGACAGAGTCAGATGTTTGGTCGCTGGGTTGTGTGATGTAAGTCTCATCAGATCTACTCTACACTATTTTATGGTTATTGTTTAGACCAGGTTTTCCCAAACTGTGGTTTGCGAGTTCATGAAAGACTAATAATTAAATTAGAAATCCTCATTTAAAAATAAAATGCTTTCTAAAAATATTAAAGATTTTGTTTACCTGCATGCCATGTGACCATTGACCATCATCAGAAAGCCACAAATATCAAGTTAATATTTCAAGTACATGTTTTAGAGGTTCAGCTGACAAAAAAACAGATTGGGACTTCCTGGTCTAGACTAATACATTAATATAGTTCTAATATATTATGGGAAGTCCGTAGTAAATACTTGATTTGATGCATCAGATCTGACAGCCTTGATGACAAGCTCTTTTTCTTGGCTATTTAGGTACACACTTCTATGTGGGAATCCACCTTTTGAAACCTTAGACTTGAAAGAGACCTACAAGTGTATTAAGGAAGTGAAATACAGCCTTCCCCCTTCCCTCACTCCATCTGCACAGAAGCTGATCTCCGCAGTCCTTCAGAAAAACCCGTCTGACCGCCTTACACTGGATCAGATACTGGCCCACGAGTATTTCACAAAGGTTAGCATACTAATAGCTAGAGTAGTTGTTCATCATTTCCTTTTAACGTAATTATAAAGATTTTAAGTGTACTTTCTTCTTAGTCAGTTTCTTACTGTAATTTTGTAGTCCTCTCTTTTTTCTCTTTTTTTTTTTTTTTTTTCTTTTTTTTTTTCTTTTTTTTTTTAATCCACCTACTGTTTCCCTCCCTCAGGGCTTCACCCCAGAAAAACTCCCTCCCAGCAGCTGTGTGATGGTGCCTGAGCTTAATCCACCCAGCCCTGCCAAGAAGTTCTTCACCAAGATGGCTAAAAGCCTCTTTGGCAAGAAGAAATCGAAAGGTATGTACCTAATTTTATTACCAAAATTAACTTGGTTGACAATAACACCATTGGTTTGGATTCAAACATTGGTTTCTTTAATGACACAAAATGTCATTGCAGCTGTTGAAAAGACACCTTGTGAGGAGAAAGATGACATTTCTAAACTGGTTTCTGGCATGGTTAAGCACTCCATCGGTCGGCAAATGAGCTACAAGACCATGGGAGTGAATGAGGTAATAATTCATCTTACACTTATGTGCATTGGCATGTGTTAATAGCTTTGCCGTAAACTTTCTCCCCGGCTGACTCATGGCTGTCGCAAAAAGCCGCATCAGTATGCATGCTGTTTTTCAGCATAGCTAAAGTGGGCTCTGTGGGGACGTTTTGAAAGCTGCTGTAGATGAATAATAGAGTGCAATTGTCCAGCTATTGTGCTGAATGTCTCAGAATAACTGTACTGACCAAACCCAAAACTGCAAAAACAAACCCACACAAGTCGCTGAGTTAATTACATGACAAATAGATCTTTTAAGCTTGAGACACAAGATTAGAAAATAATTGTCCACTGTGCATGATAGTAATTGCTTAAAACGGAGTACAAGGAAGTACTTATGATTGTTAAAACAATGACTTCCTCTTGATACTCAGGCCACTTCTCCTACGGTTCAACTGGCAAGCTCTGGCCCCCTGGACACCCCGGCTGAGGAGGAGTCCAGGAAGTCTGCATCTCGTTCTTTCAAAGGCACCGTCGCCAGCAGCACTGATGGTAAGGGACCACAGAAGCGAATTTGCTCAGACATACAGCAGCAAATAGTTTTGCATGCATGTGGCCTATTTTAGGCTCAACCCCCAGGCTTTCAGAGGCTGCTATTAGGAACAAGTTTGTCCAAAAACATCTTGGCCTAATTCATTTAAATTTTTTTGCTGAGTTTTTGCTTAATTTGGCAGCAAGGTGACTTGTCACTTCTACCCTTCATAAATTTGTCTATGTTTTTACATTTACACTACCAATCAAATGTTTAGGGTCATGGTTTTCTACAAAAATATTAAGAACAACTGTTGTCTATAATATAACCAAGATAGAACACTAATATTAAATGTGTATTATTCAAGTAATTAAATTCCTTTCAATTGACTTTTTGTTTTTTGTTTTTTTCCCCTTCCATAGCTAGTGACGATATCCCTACTCCTGCTGCTGTAGCCGAATCTGCCATGAAGGTTCTTAACAGCTGCTTGTCTTCCATGCCAACAGGTTTGTTCCCACAATCTGGTCACACTGTGGTGCTTAAGCAATGGCCATTTTCAAGGTTTACTCTTAAGCCATTGATCGTGTACTCAAATATTGTCCTTTCCTCTTCCAGCTTCAAGAAACCCACCCTGCCTTTCTAAAACCAAGCCTTTCATCTGGGTAACCAAGTGGGTCGACTACTCCAACAAATACGGCTTTGGTTACCAGCTCTCCAATCACAACGTCGGTGTACTCTTCAACGAAGGCACTCATCTGAGCCTGTGTGACCAGCGGAGGTACGTCAGCTTACTTTCTGTGCTCCTGTTCGCTAATGAGTCTCCAGTTTGGCATTTGGACTGAGCTTTGATTGACCCACATAGAGTGCTTTACCTTTTACAAAGTCTTTGCTTTTGACCAAATTGTTTTAAGTAGCTTTGCTTTGTGTGTGATTTGTTCTAATTGCTTATTTTTATTCTTCCGCAGGACTGTACGTTACTGTCTGACGAACAACAAACACTTTAGTTTTCCAGCTGATGCTTTACCAGAAAAGCTCCAGAATCAAAAGCACATAGTGGATTTGATGGCCAACTACATGGAGCAGAACCTAATGGAGGTAAGTGTATATGTCTGAATAAATAAGCGTTCCATTGATGTATGGTTTGTTAGGATAGGATAGTATTTGGCCGAGATGCAACTATTTGAAAATCTAGAATCTGAGGGTGCAAAAAAAAAAAAAAATATTGAGAAAAAAAAACGCCTTTTAAAGTTATCTAAATGAAGTCCTTAGCAACACGCATTACAAATCAAAAATTACGTTTTTATATATTCACAAAACATCTTCATGGAACAGGATTTTTACTTTTTTTATTTATTTTTTATTATTATTATTATTATTATTATTATTATTTACATTATTCTAATGATTTTTGCCATAAAAGAAAATGTGATAATTTTGCAATGTATTGCTACAAATATACCTGTACAACTTATAATTGGTTTTGTGGTCCATGGTCACATTTGAATTGTGATACTCCTATTAAATAACAATTTTTAATGATAATATTTTAAATCGTTTTTCTAAAATAAACGAGTTAAGCTCTAACTTTTTATTTTAGTTAATTTCTATTAAAAAATGTAAACAAACATTTAAAATTTATTTAAATTTACATAATAAATCATAAAGGTGTACAAAAATAACTTTCTTAAATTTTATAGTTTATTTAAAACAAGTTTTTCTTTTTGTAGGGTGGAGACATCAACTGTGAGGACCAGCCACCTCCAAGCTCTTCTCCATTGCTTTTGCAGTGGATCAAAACTGATCACGCCTTAGTCATGCTCTTTGACAACCGAACCCTACAGGTAAGTCTCTGGTGCAAAAAAGGATGAAATGCTGACAATTTGAATTGCTTGGCCAGTTCGTAACATTCCCTCTCTTTCCACTTTCTTTCCCAGGTTAATTTTTACACAGACCATACAAAAATCATCCTGTCCAAGACCTCGGACTCCTCGTACCTGCTGACCTACATCAGCAAGGAGCGCGTCTCTTATTCCTACCCTCTGAACGTGCTTTCCGAATGGGGCTGCTCTCCGGAACTCCGGCAGCGGCTTCATTACGTGGTACAGCTTCTCCAGCACTACACCAACGCATAATGACTAAGAACTTCGATTCCGATTTGCTGCTTACCGCTTCCGTTTGAGAAGCAAAAAAGGACTATGACAAAGAAAAAAAATCAGGGGAAGCTTCCACGTTGCCACGAAGATCTCCTGTCCTTGGTCATCAGCTGGCCTCTTTGAACTATGGTGCACTATTTTTTCCTTTGGTTTTCTTTTGTTGTTTTTGCGACTGAGCCTACACAAACCGTATCACACTACCAGCTTGACTCACAGTGTGCACAACCAAAATTTGAGCCTATTCTTTTTATGATTTCATAGTTTTTAGCTGGACTGAAGTGCAGATGGCATAAAACACACAGGGTTCTTAAGCGTCTTGCTTTTGCTTTGCGGTGTCCCAAACACTGCGCAAGATGGGCTTGGCTTTTTATGCTCGATCACTTGGCTTTTTTTTTTTAAAAGAGGACATTTTATTTCACTAAATAGTACACAAACAAGAAGAGCTACGAACACCAAATGGTTATTCTTTTAATGAGATTAGTTTTAAAGATGGCAGAGGTGAATGGCTGAGGTGGAACTGTAATTCATGGAGGAGCAGTTAGGAGCGGGAGAGACTAAAGTGCCTTTCTGATGGATTCCTCTGTGCAATAATGGCCCTGGATCTCAAGCTTAAGTCACAAAGGGAATGAAAGGGGCTTTATATAGAGTCTTCATATTCGGTTTTCCAAGCGAATTAGGCAGGAGTGGGGGAAGAAACACTACAAATACACACCTGATATAAGCTTTTTGCTCTTAAAAGTTATATCGTTTAATGTCTGTACTTGAGGAAAAAAAAGACTATGTATTCAGTGTGCCTCCAGCTTTGTTTACTTGACATGCTCCATCATAAGTAATCATAATGTCCTCAAAACTGTGACCATGGCTGTAAGTGTTAAATAAGTGTTCAGAATACCAACATTGTGAAAGCCATTACCCTCAGACAAATCCTAACTAGTATTATTAATTAATTGTGGCACGTGTTCTATTTATTTTTTTATTTATAGTTTTTTATTTATTGATGTAACATAATTGTAAGGTGTCAACACTGGGAAATGTTCAGTATGATCACTTTTTATGTATTGGGAGAGTGGGGGGGAATAAAGTTTATTGAAAATATACAGTTTCTGTGTCGTTTGTTTGTATTTTCAGATTTCAAAGACAATTAAGTGTTTTAAGTTTAATTTCTATTTTTATTTGTGACTTCATTTCTTGATTTAAAAGTTTAGGCTCTGTAAGAGTTATTTTTTTTACATCAAATTTTTAATGACACATTCAGTGAGCATAAAAGACTAATTTCAAAAACAAAAATTACAGACAAATACCCTATTATGGTGTGTGTGTGTGTGTGTATATATAAATGTGCATGTGTATATAGTCATGGCCAAAAATATCGGCACCCTTGGTAAATCTGATCAAAGAAGGCTGTGAAAATTGATTTGCATTAATACTTTTGACCTTATTTTAAAAAATTCCCAAAAATCTAACCTTTCATTGCGTAAGAATTTACAATGAGGGAAAATATCATTATGAAATGTTTTTCTCAAATACATGTTGGACACAATTATTGGCACCCCTTAAAAATTCTTATGAGTAAAATATCTCTGAAGTATATTCCCATTCATATTCACAATTTTGAGCACTCCAGGGTGATTATGAACATGAAATTATCCAGCCATGGCTTCCTGTTTCACAGAAATATAAATGGTAGGGAAAACAAAGCCCAAATTCCCTTAATCATCCATCACAATGAGAAAAACCAAAGAATATATTTCTGATGTGCAGCAAAAGACAATTGAGCTTCACAAATTAGTGAAGTGGCTTTAAGGAAAGAGCCAGAGCAGTGAAAATTCCCATTTCCATCATCAGGGCAATAATTAAGAATTTCCAATCAACATATGTTACGAAACTGCCTGGAAGAGGACATGTGTCTATATCGTCCTAATGTACGGTGAGACAGAGAGTTTGAGTGGCTAAAGACTCTCCAAGGACCACAGCTGGAGAATTACAGAAAATAGTTGAATTGAAAAAAAAAAAAAAAAAAATGTCAAACAGCACCTACATCACCACATGTTGTTTGGGAGGGTTTCAAGAAAAATTCTCCTAGCTCATCCAAAAACAAACTCCAGCATATTCAGTTATCAGACACGACTGGAACTTCAAATGAGACTGGCTTCTATGATCAGAAACAACCCAAAAATCGTACTGCCCCTATTTGACCATTTAAAAAATCCTTTCTTTAAAATTGTATATTACTGTTTTTACTCTGTTTTTTTTTTTTTTTTTTTAATCAAATAAATGCAGCCTTGGTTTGAATCTTTAAAGAGAATATTATTTACTTTTTTTTTAGCATGCATTTTGTGCACACATATTAAGGGCTGCTGATTTAGCCTTCATTCAAAGTACATGCCGTGTACTAAAGCCACAGCAAACAGTGAGTGATTATGGAAAACAGCAGATGTGTAGTTGTCAGTGTTGGGGTTTATCAGGCTACGGCTGGCTACCCTTATACCTTGTTTACCACTCTGCCCGACCACCACCTGGCACACGAGTTTATATCGTGGCGGATTGACATCTTTTAGTTTACTGAGAACTAGATCTGCTAACATCTGACACAGCTGGCTACAACTATCAGGACTGTAACACACACCTTCCAAATAACTATCCAAAGTGGCCTGTAAGATCTGCTGCGTCCTGCTGGCACTGAAATGGCACCCTGGTTCTGGTCCCATTCTGTAGGTGTTCTCCACATATACCTCCTGGATGGGTTGTTGGAGGTAAAGTCCAGAGAAGCTCACTCTTCCTCCCTGGTGCCACCCTGCGAATGAGAACCGCTTGCCCATGGAGATGTGAGAATTGCTGACGTTGGGGCTCAAGAACGATGACTCGGATGAAGGAACCGTCATGCTCCTGAGAAACAGGGGTCTGTGGTGGGGCTGGTCCTTGGATTGGTCTTTAGAGCTTCGGCGAGTGGAGATAGAGCCCAGACGTCGTCTTGGAGGCCCTGAGGCACCTGGTTCTGTGGACATGGAGCGATTGAACTGAGCTAAAGTTTCCTGAGACAGTGGTAGAGGCCGATTTGCCATGATGAAGAAATCTGTGAGGACACACATCACATTGTATTGATCAGTATAGCCTTATTCAAAAAGTGATTTTAATCATTTATTCACTATACATTTCAATATATATATACTGTATATATATCAGTTTGAACCCTCCTTCTGACGGCACCCATTCACTGCAGAAGATCCATCGGTGAGCAAGTGATGTAATGCTAAATTTCTCCAAATCAGTTCCAAAGAAGAAACAAACTCGACTACATTTTAATTTGATATTTTTTGTGAATTAAAATATTTATAAATAGTTTTACTTTATACATATTTATGATTTATTATTTTATATATAAATATTTTAAATAATTAATTGCATATTATTTAAATATTTATATTTCATATTTTTTTAAATATTAATTTAATATGAAAAAATTACTGCTGAACCACCACAGAACCACCATAATTGGATACAGTCTAACAAATAATCAGATTATTGCTTTTTATTTATTTATTTATTTATCCATTTATTCATTCATTCATTCAATGACTCATTTGTAATCTACTACCTCAATCCATCTGGTTACCTTTGCAAGTAGCAATAGTTATTTATAATTCACGAACCCTAAAGCTATGTGTGCCAGTCCTGTTACATACTAAATGTTTTAGGGTTGAAGATCAGTGCTAAAACGTCTTTGCTCCCACCCTGAGCAACTATCATTGCACCACACGTCATTTTTTACTACCAGTATTCGTGTGCATTGTGCCAAATACAATATTTTTCTTTAAAAAAACAAAAACAAAGACAAATTCTGCTTCTTCACTGAAAATGCATCAGGCATTTTAATTTTAGTAAAAGCTACAAAGATACAATTCCATTTAACTCATTACAATTTAACAGTGATAAATGAGGATAAGCTTATTGACTGATACTTAAGTGAATAACACAAAATTATGATTTTTTTTCTTCACATTACAGTGAGTCAAAAGTTCAGTATTCAATTCATTACATGTAATAAGTCATTCAGGCACAAATGGCATAATTTCCTGGGAATTACCCACATTGTATTTGTTGAAAAAGATGTGAACTTACAGGATGGTCAGCTCTGTAAAAGAGGTCATGTGCGTTCAGTGGTTAAATTCATCCTGTCACAATCAGGTATGAGACTAAGGGCCTTTCCCAGTAACACAAACTGAAATTTTACTCGTTTCCTCAAAGACACAGGTTTCTAAAATTAGATTAGAACATTTCTATGGATCTAATTTAAAAATATAACTGAGATTTATTAGTTATAGACCTACTGTGCAAGAATTTGGCCCTCATAAATCCATGCCTATGTAGTGTGGTACTCTTTGTTATTTGTTACTCTTTCTTATAAAGGGAGTCCAGAGAGAGCTGCCATCAGGGGGGAACAACCAGGAACATTGTCCTAGGCCCTGGGACTAGAGGAAGCCTACTAAATCAATGCTTCTGAATGTATGGGGGCTGGGGTCCAACATTATAATTTGGTACCGGCCCTGTGAATTGGGCTCTGTGTTCAACAAAATCATTTCAAAAGGTGTTCACTACATCAGTAGGCCATTAAAAAGTTTATACTAAGGAATTGTGAGAGTGACAATATGATGAGTCACAAATTCAACATAAGAAAAGCAATAGTGTGTCAGTTTAAGATTGAACAAATGCTTCCAAAAACACATGAATAATCCTAAACAGAGTAAATCTATGAATTAAAAGCTATAGCACAGAATAAAGCTCATATTATTAAAAAAAGGTCAAGCGTAAAACCTGAATGTGAATCAATGACCTGAAGTTGTTTGGGCCAAAATGCCATCAAATACCATTTGGAACTGATGTACTTACAGAAAGAAAAAAAAAAACAATTTATTTAGTTGTTGTTGGAAATTTTGTGAATGTTAGATTTGTTTTGTTTTTTAGATTTGAACAGAAAAAGGCCAGTGAAGTGTTAATATAAGACAACCAGAGACAGCTTGAGTCCAGACTTAGATTAGCCTGTTTCTAACAATTAAAAAACTATTAAAAATCGATTTTAACCTGGGCACCTGGTTGAATCTGTTTCTTGGAAGCCGACCCGAAGAGTTTCTTTAAGAGAATGAAATTATTTTTAATGTATGAAACTTTTCTTAAACAGCACCATCAGGGAAGTTCCCACCTGTTTGTGCAGTAAGTTATTGTTAAAGTCCTCAGATTGAGTCAACAGTATACCACACCTCAGGTTCAGTTCACCTTTCTTCTGTCTCTCCCCAGTCTTTGCCTCCACACCACTCTAGAGAGATATCAGTATACGTGCCAAAACATTCACCACAGTTTACCGCTCTCTACACACATGCAGAATAGTAACAGTAAGCAAAAAAACGTGTAAAAGTACAGGTGTGGGTAGGATAGAGAGTAAGAATGAGTCTTTCACAACTGAGTCACTAGAAAAGAACAGCAAGCAATTGTACATCCTCACCCAGATAAGATCATTTAATTAGCACATCTTTACCGTCAGCTTCCACACCATGGCCAGCAAGAATGAACAAGCTAAAATGGCTCTTGAGTCAGATGGTTTACAAGCTCCAAAATGAATCTACCAAAGTTTCTCTGAGAGGCATATTTATTGTTTGTATAGTTTTAAAAATATATTTAAGTATCAGTTTGACACTTTGCCCATCTTGTCAGAATGAATTAACAATAAAATTTCAATTATATATACAGTATGTATATGTGTGTGTGTCTGTGTGTGTGTCTGTGTGTGTGTGTGTGTGTGTGTGTGTGTGTGTGTGTGTGTGTGTGTGTGTGTGTGTGTGTGTGTGTGTGTGTGTGTGTGTGTGTGTGTGTGTGTGTGTGTGGGCGTGTTTTGCTATACTTGTGAGGACCAGATGTCCACAAGGATAGTAAAACCTGACATTTTTGACTTTGTGAGGACATTTGGCCGGTCCTCACAAGGGAAATAAATTATTAAAAATACTGAATGAAGTTTATCTCAAAATGTAAAAATGCAAAAAGGTTTCTGTAAGGGGTAGGTTTAGGGGTAGGGTTGGTGTAGGGCAATAGAAAATATTGTTAGGTCAGTATAAAAACAATAGAAGTCTATGAAAGTTCTCACAAGTATAGAAAAACCAACGTGTGTGTGTGTGTGCGTGTGTGTGTGTGTGTGTGTGTGTGAGTGTATATATGCGCACACAATCAAACCAATCAAACCAAAATTTATTCAGCCACCTTCAAGATTTCTCACATTATATCACAGTTTATTTGCTGTAGTTTTGAAAATGGTAATAAAATATGACAAGAACTCTTAATTAAACTGTCAGAACAAATTCATCTTGATAGAAAGGTATGTAATGGATTACAATCAACCAAAAATGATGTACATCCTCACCCAGATAAGATCATTTAATTAGCACATCTTTACCGTCAGCTTCCACACTATGGCCAGCAAGAATGAACAAGCTAAAATGGCTTTTGAGTCAGATGTTTTACAAGCTCAAAAATTAATCTACCAAAGTTTCTCTGAGAAGCATATTTATTGTTTGTATAGTTTAAAAATAAATATTTAAGTATCAGTTTGATACTTTTTCCATCTTGACAGAATGAATTAACAATAAAATTTATATTTTATATATGCGCACACAATCAAACCAAAATTTATTCAGCCACCTTCAAGATTTATCACATTATATCACAGTTTATTTGCTGTAGTTTTGAAAATGGTAATAAAATATGACAAGAATTAAACTGTGTCAGAACAAATTCATCTTGATAGAAAGGTATGTAATGGATTACAATCAACCAAAAATTATTCAGCTGTTACATTTAAGTATGCAATTTGATAATACCAATTTAGGTCAACCAATTACCAAGCAATGTTAATTCTGTTCAGTCTGTGGTGTGAAAAGGTCGCATTAGCAAATAAAGAAAACATACTTAAGCAAAACATGGTCAGATCACAGTGTCTGAATAATTCTTGATCACAAATTTTACTGGTAGTCCACTGTATGAAGAATTTTGGGGTATGTCACATTTCACTTTAATTTGTTATCCTCACTTACATTTATTAATTATAGTGCCCTGTATCCATTAGTAAAAAAATATTAAAAATTGTATCTGGTGTCTAAATAATTTTTGGTTTGACTGTATATATATATATATATATATATATATATATATATATATATATATATATATATATATATATATATATATATATATATATATATATACATACAGATATATACAAAAAGGCTTTGTGTTAGATATATAGGTTAGAGTAAAAATTTAATGGGAAAATAATATTTTAAATTATTCAAACATAAAAGTCAATCTAAATCTAAAGTAAAGTCAATGAATGTTAATATGGCTTCCAAAACCATCTAAAAAATCAATAAAATATTTGTTGTAATAAAATATTGTATTTGGTATCGCCATGATGCTGGGTTACCCCAAATTTCCTTACCTGTTTAGGAGCTCAATTAAATTTGAAAATTGTTGTATTCCAGTGAGGTTCTTTCTTCTCAACTAATGTTGTCACTAAGTGGTCCATGCTCACTGTTGCGAGTGCATCTCCAAGTAAAGAGCGGCCACGTAAATTATTGTCAAAATGGGCTACATGGGCAGACACACTAAATAATGCCCTGCAAGCCAGGCAATCATTCACACAGAGCATTGAACAACCTGGATATCTGCCACGGACTTGCTTGTAGTCATGGAAAGCCTTCTATTTTAACCTTCCACAGCAGCCTGGCTTATCAACAGTTATGGCTGATTTCCAATGCATGCATGGGTAATCAAGTAAAATATACATGTTTTGTTGGCAAATGTTTTGCTATATGGCCATTTTTGTATTTCCAACAGTGCTGTAGAGCTTCATTGCAAAGGGCCTTAGTGTGTCACACTGATCTCTTGTATTTGAGAGAGAAAAGGTGCTGATCTCTGGTTGCCAGTGGGCGGTATCAGGCAGAGCCATCTGTTTCCACTGCAATCAAGAGGAAAAGGAGGGCTGCAGTCACGTCCAAACACAAGCCACTCATGAAACGCACCTCTGTGCTGAATCTCTGACTCACTAAACTAGTCTTAGCAATGTCAGGGGGCTCTATAATCTATTCAAGAGTTATCTCAAAGAATATCACAGACAAATACTTTATATAATGGAAAATTTGTTGTTCATAATCATGATAAGTTCCACTCCTAACTCTCTGTATTCTCCGTATTGTTTTTAGTCATGCGAAACATAAGGACATTTGTGAGGAAGTTGGAAATAAATGACAGACACACAAAGGTCAACAAGTTCCAGCATGTCTGGACTTGTCTGCAGATGTATCAATAAACTAGTGGAGTTTAAAAAGTGATCTCAAGCCAAAAATACAAACAGTGGAGGCAGTTGAAAGCCAAGACCTTTGAGAGGGGAAAACCATAAATAGTGTTTTCATATAGACGAAGAACTCTCTGTTTTCCATAAATCGACTAGTAGATAGTTGCGTTACAGAACTGAAACTTTTACTTTTCTGAAGAAAAAGTAGCGATTGACGCCAAATTCTTACCAGAGATTTATAATGGTTTCTTGGTTGTGTGTTGCTTGGTTGTTAGGTTGGAGAACCAACCTTCAAGCAACGCTGTGATTATTTACTGAAAAGCTAAAACTATTAAAAGTAGTTGTTGTCCATTGAATTAAACTTTAAATAAAATAAAATATAAAGATTGGACGAAAAACTCAAAATGTTACTTTGGCAACTAACTGAAATAAAAAAGGTTTAAGTTGAAGTAAAACTGAAATAAAAATATTGCTGTCAAATGATTAATCGCGATTAATCGCATCCAAAATAAAAGTTATTGTTTACATAATATATGTGTGTGCTGTGTATATTTATTATGCATGCATGTATATATTTCAGAAAAATATGCTGTTTATATATTAAATATATTTATATATATATATATATATATATATATATTAGGGGTGTAACGATATTCAAACCGAACCGAAAAACCGCGATACCACAGCCACGGTTCGAACCGCGATACTCGCATGTCGAACCGAACGCGCCCCGCCCCCTGCTGCCCCGGCCCAACTTTCACTTCATTTTGTCACAAAACTATTTTTTTCCTTGACATTTGATTAAATAGTAATTGAGTACACTTTTAACAACTAATAAGAGCTGTAGTTTTAATAAATATTATTTTAATATTATTTACTAAATAAAGTGCATGTCACCACGTGATTTGGGTGATCGATCACGCACGGGAGTTTACATACGCTACGCACTTCAGGATGGCAACTCCGCGGCATATTGAGATTGAAGACCCACCGGTCACATTTACGTCTCCTGTGTGGGCAAATTTTGGTTTTCCAGTGGACTACAACAATGGAAATCGTGTCATAGACAAAACGCGCGTCGTCTGTCGTAAGTGTTTCACAAAAGTTGCTCATACCACGGGAAACACTTCTAACATGCAAGCGCATCTCCGGAGACATCATCCCGACATTGATATCAGCAGCACACGTAAGAGACCTCAAAAACAGGAAACTCTTCCTAATGCCTTTAGAATTAAGCTACAGGCCGACTCAGACCGTGCTCAAGCAATTACCAAGGCGATTGGTGTTTTCATGGCGCTGGATATTATTATTATTACATTTTACATGGATAATATATTATTATTACATTTTATTTTATTAGACCAGTTTATTTCTGACTAGTGGAGGCATTTATTTAATTATAGTTGACTCAGGTGTGCAGTTTATTTCTGACTAGTCAGCGGAGGCATTTATTTAATTTTAGTTAACTCAGGTGTGCTAACTGCTCTAAAGAAAACGTGAAGCCAATGTATAAAGTTAAGTTAATAAAGATAAAGTTAATAAGTTAAATTATTGTTGTTGTTGTTTTTATTAAGTTAAAGTGAATCTAGTGTTATTATTGCTGGTGCCCTGCCATGAACCCTGCCCCCACAGCAAACCGAACCGAACCGAACCGAACCGTGGCTCCAAAACCGTGATATGAACCGAACCGTGGCATTGGTGTATCGTTACACCCCTAATATATATATATATATATATATATATATATATATATATATATATATATATATATATATATATATATATATATATATATATATATATATATATATATATATATATATATATATATATATATATATATATATATATATATATATATATATATATATGTAAATATTTTCAAAATATATACGTGTGTGTATTTATATGTACATAATAAATATATACAGTTCACACACATATATTATGTAAACAAAAACTTTTATTTTGGATGCGATTAATCGCGATTAATTGTTTGACAGCACTCAATAAAAATAAATATCTTAAAAATACATTTAAAAAAAATTATTAAAACACATGACAAAATTACTAAAACAAAAACTGAAAATATAAAAATAAAAGTTGATTACATTTTTTTTATAAATAAAAAATAAAATCCTGCACACTATCTATGCAAAAACAAACTTTTTAATAACAACGACGTTTCGGTTCATGCGACCAAAACATCGTTGTTAATATAAAATATTTGCATAGATAGTGTGCGGGATTTGTTTTTGTTTTTTTAGTTTTAGACCTGGCTGGTCTTTGTTTCCAATGCACCTATCTATTGCCGTCAGGTGTGCGGAGGTTAATTGTTAATTGAATTATTTTTTTAATAAATACTAAAATATTAATCTGCATGAATAATACTAAAATAACACCGCCTCCACGTCTCTTCACATCTCTGTATGGCTTGGGTCTCTCCTTTAATGAAATATGAGATTTCTGACCATTTGATGTATCATTCATATCCAACAGAAGCCATGCTATATTGAGATTTAATACTTAGGCTTCGGGGGTTTGTTCATAACTTCAGTAAGCACCTCAGAGACTGATGTAAAGAGTCAACTTGATCTAGTTCAATATGTGATTTTGATGCACAAGGAGTTAGTAGCACACATTGACCCAACAATATGAAATTCAGCACCAATTCAACTCTGATTGTACTCAGAGGCCTGAGGGCTCTAGTGTTACACAATTTAAATACTGCGTACGTCAGGTCTATTGATGTCACCCAACTGAAACATTTAGAGGAGTACTGGATCAGTCTGTACTCAATCTGGAGCTGAGATAACAAAGACCTTTTTCTTGTCAGGACACAGAAGTCAGAACGAACATGAACAAATCATTCTTTCTGAATTATAAATCTTTCACTGAAAAGAAGTGGCTTTTTGAGAATTTTTGAAACTTAATAGTCACTGGTGAATATCTAATTAAAATAAAATGTCACAATTTTTGTTCCACAGAAGAAAGAGAATCATAATCCTTTGGAATGACATGAACAACAGAATTTTCTTTTTTAGATGAACTATCACAATAAGAAAAGCCACAGTAGAGATCTATTAAAGTAATTATAATTACTGATAAAGTTACCACCCATCTACAAGTCAAAACATTTTTGAGTGAGATTTTTAAGTGGTGTCAGTTCAAAACAACTAAACAGATTCTGTTCTCCACTACAAAATATAAGATGGTACAAAATATAAGAAAGCCTTTTAAGGATATTTAATCCATAGTTTAAAAAAAGATGCATATTCAGACCCGAATTGATAATTTGACCTATTATCATATCAAAGTATTCTGTTTCTCTGCATTATTCATCAAGACTTACACTGATGCATTTTTCATTGACTTTAATCATGGTGTCAGATAAACCTCTTTTCTGAATCACAATTAAATGTACAATGTTTCATACACAGAACATGTGGGTGTGCATCGTGTGGCACGCAGATGACACAACAAAGAGACATAAGGTTTAGTACTTTTCAATCAAAAATCTATACTTTTATTCAGAATGATGGGTTAAATTGATCAAAAGTGACAATAAAGACCTTTACATTATTAAAAAATAAATCAATTTCAAATGAACGCTCTTTTAAACTTTCTATTCATCAAAGAATCCCAAAAAAATTAAGCAGTACTATTTTTGACATTGATGTTAATGAGAAATGTTTCTTGAGCACCAAATCAGCATATTAGAATTATTTCTAAAGGATCATGTGATACTGAAGACTGGAGTAATGATCCTGAAAATTTAGCTTTGCCATCACAGGAATAAATGCAATTTTAAAATATATTAAAATATATAAAACAGTTATTTTAAATTGTAATAAATCTCACATATTGATATTTTTGATCAAATAAATACAACCCATGTTGAGCATAAGAAACATTCTCCAAAAAAAAAAAAAAAAAAAAAAAAAAAATATATATATATATATATATATATATATATATAAAATATTTAACTCTTTGCTAACGTGTTAACCATCGTGAAAGTAAGAAATGAAACTCCTGCTTTTTAACCTAAACATATGACTTTGTCTCATAAATATCCCACAGCTCTCATAACCTGACGTTGCAGTTGTTTGATGTTTTGAGTAAGTCTGCATGAGTAAAAAGTAACAGTAAAAAGCTGGGGTGTGTTTCTCACTCTGACTGAGCAATCCGCTGTCACCCACTTGCCAGTTTTTCCAGAGGCAGACTTGGAACCGGTGAATCACATTCGGGAACCACAACAAAATGGAGTCTGACAGGAGTTTCGTTTCCTTTTGACAGCATCCTCCATGTCTTTAGCACAACTTCATAGCACTCTGCCTCCTCATTGGCCAGGTTCAGCTGGTGGGCTGAGCTGAGAGTCACTGCTGAGTAACACAAACTGTGACACTGTTGGCCAGGTCATATCAATTATATGCTCTAGTGTAAATAAACTGAGAGACCCTTATACAAACACATGTGAGCTCATCTCATATTTTTAGCCTTTAGTTACATGAAAAGTATTAAAGGGACAGGTCACCCAAAAAATCCAAACTTTTGTGCTTCTATTTTTGTCCATACAATGAAAGTCAATGGGGTCCAATGTTACCCTACTGAAAAAAGTCAAAAAGTTTTGAAACAACACGAGGGTGAATAAATGATGACAGAATGTTCATTTTTGTGTTAACTATGCCTTTATATTTGCCAATTACTGCTGTAGGCAGGGTCAGGGGGCGGGACACTCTCATACTAGGGAGCACTTGATTGGACCAAATCAGTGTAGTGCAGGATGAGTCATCAAAAATGTGGGTCTGTTTTCCTACACTCTCAGAAATAAAGGTACAAAACCTGTCACTGAGGCAGTACCTTTTCAAAAGGTACACTTTTGTACCTATTAAGTTCAAATATGTACACTTTAAGTACTAATATGTACCTTTAAAAGTACCAAAATGGACCTTTTAGGTACAAACATGTACCTTTTGAAAAAGTACCGCCCCAGTGACAGCTTTTGTACCTTTATTTCTGAGAGTGTATATAAAACTGCAAATATCAAATGCATATATCTCATAAAGATTCATATTGTCAGATTTTCTTCTCAATTTTGGACTCCAAGACCCCATTTTGTCAAAGACGATTTTTTAAATGTGTACTTCTAGTACTTCTGTTCAGGCCAGGTTCTATGGGGGTATCAAACGAAATCAAAAGCACCCTCAGTTAAAGCTGTATTAATGGTATTTCATTGCAGATTTGGCAAACTATCCAGTGCATTATGGTTTGCGCTCTGGAGATCAATTTCTATTTCAACATGTTTTTGCAGCGTTGAGAAATGTAGCCAATCAGACATATCTGTTGATTTCTTGAATCAGAGGCGTTTAAATTAGAATCCACTCACTGCTCAAATCGCCTGAGTTTTTGTTCAGGTTGAGTTCAAATCATCTCATTATAACAAAGTGTTGACACAATGTAAATAAGAGATTTGTTGTGCAGCGTGGAGAACTTTATTGATCACGTATCTTTGTGAGATCACGATGAACTAAGATGAGTGACAGCTTTTTAGTGATTATGAACAGATGAACGCTCTTTGCACCATAGCAACGGACTCCACTAATATATATATATATATATATATATATATATATATATATATATTAGAGCACCTTCAGGCATTTAAGAAGCACCCTCAGTGATTTGATTCTGGAGCCGGGCCTACTTCTGTTGTTACAAAAATAAACTCAAAAATATGTTTTCAACTCAAAGGCATTTTGATTAAGATTATGTTAATATAACTAAATTAAATAATTGCTAGACTTTTTTGGCCCCCCTTTGCTGAGGCCCACTTGTGGAAACCACTGGTATAGATGACTTTAGAGCAAACAGACATGAATTAAATGCCACAAAACTCCATTTGGGATTTTATGGGGACTTTAAGGAAAACCTCATGGTAATCTACAGAAAGGGGAAGTGGTCAAACCCATCGAAAGAGCAATTGCTGATGTTTAGCGACTGGTTTTAATTAGGAACTTCCTCAGTCGCAGCACATGGCAGCACTCTGAAGACCAAACGAGGCCTTGTCCGCTGGCTTGTTCAGTGTTTCCTGACAAAAGCAGGGATTGTAGGGGTGGAGGGTGATGGGAGACTGTTGTGAACTTCCTGTGGACACCGGCACAGGCCCAGGGCAGGGCCAGATAAGCAGAGCTTTGTGTGTAGACGAATTTTCAGGGAAAGCCCCCTCGCAAAAAAATAATGAGGGTGTATTTGTTTGTGAAAGGGGTCTGTGATTAAACCAAAGACATTTACAACAAAGTGTGAATGAACTGTTTCATGCGAAACTGGTTAAGGGTGGAATGGCGACTTCCTTTTCAGTCTTGTTATTCTTTATTTCACATGTGATGAAAGTCACACTGTGGTAAGTAAAAGCGTTGTTTGACTTTTAACACTGTTTTCTCAGTTTTTGGGTCAATACGATCACCCTAAAGACCGATTTGTCTCACTGCAAAGCTTTGCTTCGACTTTCAAGATCTGATGTGTCAGCAGCAGGCTCATTCGACAAAAACATTAACTAATAGGATCAATACTGCAGGCAAGATGTCTCTACAGCAGCCAAGGATGTGGACACCTCCTATTACTTGTTTGTCGCTGCCAAAGTTTTCATCTGATTTTTTAAACTGTAAAGTAAACTGTATGTCACATTATATCTGGTTTTAATTTACTTTAGTTTCCATATGGCAATATACCGACCAATATATTTTAAATATTACAAATGAAAATGAACTAAAGAAATTGAGAAAAATTATATAATTTCTGCTATATTGTTGTTTGACCTCTTCAATTTATTTAATTATTTTTACTTGACTCGGTGATTTCTCATACACAGATAGCTGACACAGTCCTCAAATGAATAATAACATGTAATATGACACATGGATGGCTGATCTTTTCTTAAGCTGTGAATTATTAATAACGTATTGTCAGTATGACCCACTCTCCATGCTCATTCACCATCTGGACTGGAAATGTATCATTGTGACGCAAATGGAAATATAATTGGAATTTATATACAAAATGCTTTTTAAGCATTTCATGATCATGTACTATGCAAACAATCCAAAATCAGAGCCAGATTAACTTAAATGAAAGAGGACAAATACACAGCTTTGAATGATTTCAGACTAAATTACAACATCTGTCCTTTGACTTTAAGCTTTATCATTTTCATTCTTTCTTTCTTTGAACCTTCTCTTTTTACAGGACCAAATATTATGCCAGACCAATAAGACATTCCAAAGTAACAGATAGGGGGAATTCCCACAACATTCCCTGCTGATTATTATGGCAGCCTGGATCCCAGATGCACCTCACAGCAGCACTAAAGCCAAAGGCTTGAAGTCGATGTATAAAAACATCAGTGGATTTATGTATCTCCTACATGTTTAGACAAAGTGATTTACTTCTGTTAGACACGACTTTGTACTTTCCCTCAAAGTTAAAGTACAAAGTTTTTGTTTGGCATACATATTTTATCAGTAAAAAGTATTATATCGTTTTTAGGTGACCCAAAACCAGAATAATCATATTGAATTTTTGTGCATAACAACAAACATTTTTTTCTAATCAGAAGCAGTGACGTTCAAGATAATAAACTTGTTCCAGTTACTTATAGAACAGATAAATTCTTGAACTATCTTAAATCAGCTGATTGCTGTAAAACTAGCATGGAAAAATAAACATATACATTTAACTTAATTCAAAGAAGCACACCCGCCCCATATATATATATATATATAGATAGATAGATAGATAGATAGATAGATAGATAGATAGATAGATAGATAGATAGATAGATAGATAGATAGATAGATAGATAATGTATACATATATTGTATCTTAACAGGCCAGACTCAACATTCTGATAAGTCTAAGACATCGATGTGCATTCAGCCCTTTCAAGAGAGACTGAGGTTTTTCATCTCAGCTTCGCACGCTAAAGGCCGTTAGCTAAACTCAAAATGAGACATGTTACTGTTATTAGCTATACACTGTCAGTCAACGCTGAGTTGTTCAGTTCTGAACTTTTCTTTCACAGAAATATGTGGGTGTTTATGCTTGATCCGTTGACAGGGTTTTTCAGAGGCGACATTCAGAACAGTGGGAGGTTACGGTTTTGAAGGTGTGCGACACTGACGACAATGTAATCGAGGGAGACGAGAGTATCACGCGCTGAAACAGAAAGACACTCAGGGAGACTGTGGGCGGAGGACAAGTGCTTTACTCAGTCAGAGGAAAACCCAAAAAGGGCCTTTCCTAACAATAATAATAATAATAGAGATGAAGTTGGTGAAGAAGAATGTGAATGTAAAGAATGTGAAGACTACAGTAAATCTAAAGGAAAAAAAAATCTATATGTAAAATTATAAGAAATACTGAGATTTTTAAAAAAAAATATGTATAATCTATTTATTTATTTATTACATACACACACACACACACACACACACACACATATATATATATATATATATATATATTATATGTTTATTATATATTTATTTATTATATAATTTATTTATTACACATTATTCATATCTATCTAAATATATAATTTATACTTTTTTTATTCATTAATTTACCTTGCTTAATACTTTATTGCAGCATAAATATATACTTGTGTCTCAGAAGCGTGGAATGCAAGACACTTCTCTTGCTGTTCATCTGTCAGGCCGGGACAGCCCCGTGCCTGTCTCTCCAAAAACTCCCCAGTTCTTCACAGTCATAAACCAGACATCTCTAACTATCTGCTGCTCATTTTTCTAGAGCAGAGAAAGAGGGAGTAAAAAAAAAAAAAGAACAACAACAACAAAGAACAAGAAATCTGCTGGGGAATTTATTGTACTTTCTCCTGCCCCAAACTGCTTATGAATAAAGCATGATAATTCTGGGATGTTCTCTGTCATGAGTAGCAATTCTAATTTTTAAAACACTACTGCTTTTGTACTACTGAATGCTTTCAAAACCCAAACTAAAGTGTACAACGGATTAATGGATTTAATTTCCATGATCACAGTGTACTAAATACATATTTCATGGATTTTGCATGTGTATATGTTCCCCTCATTAATTTCACTCCTACATTATGCAAGGTATTAATGTTTGTATGGGCTTGTTTGCATGTGTTTGCATGAGAGTGCGTAAGTGCAAAGCCCTGCGTAATTTTATCAAGCTGATAAGAATCACAAATCTAACCCCAGAGGTTATTTATATCACAAATATATGCCCACAGTAAACTAAAACTGAATCAACAGTACAACCCCTCAATCCCACACACTGGAAATGTCCATCCACTGACTGCACTGTCACCACAGTTGCAGAGGGGTGTTTCTATACTCTGACGTGACATTTGTGTGTGCAGTGTGACCTTAGAATATATCTCTTTTTATAGAGTCAGATGGTAGCATTATTATGTTAAGCTAACAACACGGCACTGATAAACTCGTAAAAATACATAGGAAATATTGGGCAAAATTGTCTTTTTGTTGATTACACTCACTGAGCTATTTCAGCAACAAATAAACATTTTGTGACTAAAGTATATTTATGGTCAAAAAATTTTGTGACTCATTCAGCTTGTAATTTTTCACTAAGCATGGTGCAATGCATTCTTGGATTACCTAATTCATATAGAACGGATGTGATGTCATCAACTAAAAAAAAAAATGATTTCAATAGACTCAAAATTGACTCAATCAGAATCAAAATGAGTGACTTCTCATACACAATTCATTTTAATAGAGTTTAATGTTAATGCTTAATATAAACATTAATATTTATTAAAGTGATAGTTCACCAAAAAATGAAAACTCGGTCATTAATTAACACAAATTAAGATATTTTTGATGAAATCAGAACTTTCTGACCCTGCATAGACAGCAATGTAACTACCACGTTCAAGGCCCAGAAAGGTAGTAAGGGCATCTTTAAAATAGTCCGTGTGACATCAGTGGTTCAACTTTTTTCTTTCATTTTTATTAAAAGTACCTAATTTGACTTTATTTAACAATTACATCTCTTCCGAGTCAGTCTTTGACACACGTTTATGACAGTATCATGACACATAAGGGTGAGCAATTAATGAATTTTCATTTTTGGGTGATTTTGACTATCCCTTTAAGAATTAATAAATAATATTCTAATTAATACAAAAATAAAGTCATTTTTTAAATTATATTAATTTAATATATAATATAAAATGTGATGTAATTTAATACAATAAAATGAAATTTAAAAAATACTCAAATTAAATCAAGGCCTGATATTTTGTACGCTTGCTGTCTAGACTCAGTAGGCTGAGTTGATGATAGTGTGTGAGTGTGAGACTGTCTATGCCTACACAATAACACTAATGGTTTCAGTAGGAGGCAGGTGGTACATCTGTAGTGTTGACGTCCATGTGGGTGACCTTTTCGAGTAGATTAACACAGTGTGAGGAGGCTCTGAGGTCGAGAACCGAGTCCTAAGGGTCGACTGAACAACAACAAGGAAGCTCTTAGTGTGTTTTTAGGTTATTTCCACAGTTCCCAGGCAATGTGTGGTGAGAGCTATTACTTCAGGGGATTATCTTTGAAATATAAGAGCTCTTAAAGCCGGCCAACAGATAAAATTAGTTTTTATGGGAGTGACAAGCGAAACTCCCCGATGTCTCTCTGTTGTAAAAACATAAAAATTGGCAGTATGCCTTGAGAGAGAATGTTTTATGGGAGGAAAGATACAGCAAGAATTCAACTTATCTGTGCTATTACTCAGATATATTTTGACTGATACGTCTGGACTCTCTCCGCATTTAGCATCACGACTTGTTGCTCAAGTCTGTAAATGACACACTGCACCTTTATACATATAAATCACTGTCTTTCTCAAATCTACACAGCACGGTGTGTTTTCACGCCTGGTACATTGGAGGCAGGGACTGTGCTGTGATATGTGAGCAGAGCTGAGATTTGATTCATTCAGGGATTGCATGAGTGCTCTGCTGATGGGAAGGACTCAAATGAGTCCAAACTCCCTCAAGAGAGTATCTCCGAGCCAGCCAACCACAGCCGAAAATGCTGCTGTCTGAAACAAGCTGCATTTGTGTTGAGAGGACACTGTTCCTTCTTAGGTTTGCACCCTGATGAAAGAGGATCTTATCTGTTAAAAATATCGAGTCAATACACTGCAATGAGACACATGACATGCAAAGTCATGTCTTTGCAAAATCATCAGAAGCAGCAGCAAAATAATACATGCCTCAGTCTATTATATTAGCACTAATGGCACATTTTGGATCTTCCTTATGTGACATACTGAATTCAGGTCATAAAGACCATCCAAACATCTAAAACAAGGGGGTCCAAACCTGTTCCTTAAGGACCACTGTTAACTGAACACACCTAAACTAGCTAATCAAGGTCATCAGACTCACTTGAAACTTCCTGACAAGTGTGTTGAAGCTGGTAGAAGCTAAATTCTACAGGCCATTGGCCCTCTAGATGCAGGATTGAAAACCTCTAATCTAAAATGTACCGTTTTGCACATGCATACACAGTATGTATGCATGTCTGAATATTGAGTCTCAATATACAATATACAGATGAAGTACTGCATCTGTTGAGGTTCTAAATTGTGCAACCATTGGATGCGTTGCTGTCTCATGAGACTATTGGGAGCCATCACTTAAACAAACGGCAGAAAACTGTGAGCCATAGAGTGAAATAGATACCAAAAAAAAAAAATGCTGTGTTTACATTAACAACACTCGAGTAAACAGTTTTCGCGGTCAATAGTATCATAGGTCACAAAAACACACAGGTCAAAGGGACGACGCCAACATGGAAGATTACCGGAGTATGTTTTACAAGAAAATACAATTTTAGTTTTTCTACTTCAAAATTTCACATTTAATTCAGTGTGTCACTTGCAGTGTTGGGGAGTAACTAGTTACATGTAACGGCGTTACATCATTTAATTACAATATAAATGTAACTGTAATCCATTACAGAGAAAAATTTTTTTTAATTAAGTTACAGTTACTTATTAAAATGTTAATGATTACATTTGAATATTTTCTGTAAAAAATTTGGATATGCTGAATAATATTAATTTGTTGCTTTACCTGTTTTTGATGTGCACAATGCCTCCTGCCATTTAAAGCCCATTTAGTAAAGTGTTGCTATTCTGATGATTTTGATTGGTTCTCTCGTTTGCCGCACATTACATCTGCCAATTACATCAATCCACATTGTTGCTAAAAGCTACAACTTGTCTGAGAGTTGCCACCATGGCAAATGATAAAAATGCATTCCAGCACTGAAAATTTAAACATCAAAAATCAGAACAATCTCAAAGTAAAAAGTAGTGCTGTAGTCTGATTTTGTGGTGGCTGTGCTTTAAAATGAAATGATTATAATCTTAATTCAATGGATGAAGGATTTTGAAAATCTGACCCAGATGTATGAAAAGGTTAACCCAGATGTATGAAAATGATTAACAGTTGAAAACATTCATTAGAAATTTAGAAAAGTATTTTTAACTGATCAAAAAATAATCCAATGTAATCAGTTACATTACTTTAATACAGTAATTGAAATAGTTACACTACTTATTACATTTTAAATAGGATAACCTGTTACATTCCAAAGTTACGTTCCCAACACTAGGCCTTTTATTCATAACTATTTGTGAAATCAGTGTATGACTAGGAATGTAATACTGCATAAAAATCAAGACGTTCTCCATCAAATTCAGTACATAATATGAAAGCACAAGAATTTGGACGCGTTCACTCGCCAAGATCGATCATCCTGCTGATCTGGCATGCACAGGTGCAGCAATCAGCGCTTGAAAAATGGAGCATTTGCCCCCCACCATGTACTGTGTTTACTTTGTGTTTACTTCCCAAAGCACCATAGAGCTGCTCTCTGTATTAATCTTACAACATTACAGCAGTGATTAATCAGGGTACAGTCTGCCGAAGCCGGCAGAGGGGCTTCCCAGTGAGAGAGACAGAAAGAAAGAGAGTGAGACGTTCTCATTGTATTTCCAGTCACACATTATCTCCTCAGGCAGCCGCCCCCACCCTCCTCTTTTCTCTTTTTCTCTGTCTTTTCTCTCTCTCCCCCTCACATCTGTTTCCTGGGGTGATGTTCATGTTGCTACTTACTTTCCAGAGCACATTTGATTCCATCCAGGGGAAAAGCCGGTGTGCTGGAATGTCCAGGCACCAGGTGCATCAGCGCTCTCTGTTATTCACATCTGAGAGGCTTTGTGATCTCTCTACCAGAAAGAGAAGAATAATTAGTGTACACACTAAACAGTGATTTCTACTGAAAAAAATGGCTTTATGTAACCATTACACACAGATGGTTTGGCATACTTCACCACGCTCTGGTAACTACTTTTATTTGTTCTAAGAACCGTTTAGGGATTGTTTACCATTCAAGCAATGTTAACTGGATGTGAAAATGGAATAAAAAGTCTGTTTACGTGATTAGGCATCACTTGTGATCAACCCATCTACGCAGTTAGATGGGACCCCTGTATGGAAATGTGCCTGTTGCCATGGGAAACTTCCAAACCTATCATCACATCAAGGATATGATGAGTCATCCACAGGCAGATCCATATTTATACTCCATAACTGTGGTGGGTCACCCCTCCACCCCACCCCCCACTCTCTCTCCATATATGTTTATAAGCCGGATGTAGTCTCTTAGCAGCAAAGCAAAAGCACAGCTATGAGTCATGTGGTATGTAAATTTCTTTGGTATATATACACACGTGGTCAGAATTGTTGGTAGCCTTGGTAAATATGAACAAAGAAGGCTGTGGAAATTAATCTGCATTGTTAATTTGATCTTTCATTTAAAAAAAAATCACAAAAATCTAACCTTTCATTGGAGAATAAGAATTTAAAATGGGGGGAAATATCACTATGAAATAAATGTTTTTCTCTAATACACATTGGCCACAATTAATGGTACCCTTTTATTCACTACTTTTTGAAACCTCCATTTGCCAGTTTAACAGTTCTATAATGCTCTATTAAACACTATAATACCTGATGAGGTTAGAAAACACCTGACAAGAGATTTTTTTTTTTTCATCCAGAATCACTCCAGACCCTTTAGATTCTCTTCAGTTCACCCACTCATTTTCTATAGGGTTCAGGTCAAAGGACTGGAATGGCCATAGCAGAAGCTTGGTTTTGTGCCCAGTGACCCATTTTTGTGTTGTTTTTGAGGTTTGTGTTTGGATTATTGTACGGTTGGAAGATCCAAACATGGCTCATTATAAGATTTCTAACATAGTCAGTCACTTATTGATTTTTTGTCTGTTGGTATTTGATAGAATCCATGATGCCGTGTGTCTAAACAAGATGTCCAGGACCTCCAGCAGAAATATAGGCCCACAACATCAAAAATACAGCAGTATATTTCATTGTACACATGGGATACTTTTTATCCCTGTATTCACCAAACCCATCTTGAGTGTTTGCTGCTAAAAAGCACATTTTTAAGTTACATCTGACCATAGAAGCCAGTCCCATTTGAAGTTCCAGTCGTGTCTGATAACTGAATATGCTGGAGATTGTTTTTGGATGAGCTAGGAGAATTTTTCTTGAAACCCTCTAAAACAACATGATGATGTAGGTTCTGTTTTACAATTTTTTTTAAGGTTTTCTGACCCCGAGACTCAACTATTTTCTGCAATTCTCCAGCTGTGGTCCTTGGAGAGTCTTTAGCCACTCAAACTCACTGTGCATTAGGACAATATAGACACACTTCCTCTTCCAGGTAGTTTTGTAACATTTTATGTTGATTGGAAATTCTTAATTATTGCCCTGACGGTGGAAATGGGAATTTTCACTGCTCTAGCTCTTTTCTTAAAGCCACTTCACTAATTTGTGAAGCTCAATTATCTTTTGCTGCACATCAGAAATATATTCTTCGGTTTTTCTGATGGATGATTAAGGGAATTTGGACTTTGTTTTCCCTCCTATTTATATTTCTGTGAAACAGGAAGCCATGGCTGGATAATTTAATGTTCATAATCATGCTGGTGTGCTCAAAATTGTAAATATGAATGGGAATATACTTCAGAGATATTTTACTTGTAAGAATTTCTAGGGGTACCAAAAATTGTGTCCAATGTGTATTTGAGAAAAACATTTATTTCATAATGAGATTTTCCCCCATTTTCAATTGTTTTAGATTTTTTTAAATAAAAGTTCAAAAGGATTAATAATGCAGGTTTATTTTCAGAGCCTTCTTTATATGTATATATCACACACACACACACACACACACATAAACTTTAATCTAATATTATATATTTTTGAATGTTATGCTCACCAGGGATGCATTTATTTGATTAGAAAAATACAGTAAAAATGAAAATATTGTGAAATATTATTACAATTTAAAATAATTGTTTAGCCATGTTTTTTTTATCTTCCTTTTTTTCTTTGATGAATAGAAATCTTAAAAGAATAACATTTATTTCAAATACAATTTTTTTTTGCAACACTTTTTGTGCAAGTCTTTACTGTCACAGGTTTATGTGGCATGGTAAAAGAAAAAAAAAACATTAATTTTACCTTGCATATATATATATATATATATATATAAAATGTAAAACAAAAAAAATATTATAAAATATTAAATAGAAAATGGGAATTTAAAAATGTGTTCCAAATAATAGCATTTAAATTAATTTTTATTTTGATTTAAGTCACAAATATTATTTAACTTCACTAAACCAACCTAAATACATTAAGTTATACCCACTGAAGTTCATTTAATTAGCAGATGCAGATTTGCAGAAGACATAGCTTCAGCTTTCAAATAAAAAGTAAGTTAAAGTAAAATAAAGTAAAGTAAAGTAAGTTGGTAGTACCTTTGAAATAACTTAAATAATCTGAAGCAGAGATTTGGAAGACTAATGCAGGCATTCCTGGAATAGCACACTTTAGAATCTTCCTCAACCTGTCAGTTATATATATATATATATATATATATATATATACATATACACACACACACACACACACACACACACACTGTTTTTATTTTAATTATTCATCCATTCTAAATTGTTAAACACGTGGCGTGTTAATCACAATGCCACAGGTAGACATGAAACAGGAGAACAGAAGAGAAAATCAAGAGACTGGATAATGTAGCTGAAAGAAAATACAGTGCAATTATGTTCTAAATCACTGGTCTCTTTGAGCAGAGGGTAATGCTGTTTTGGTGTCAGACACACAGGGTGATTTCCCATGCTGTGTGAAAGAAGAATGTAAACAGTGGGGTGAGAGGGCTGACACCATGGGTGTCTGAGAGTGTTTTCCTTTGCTCAGTCTCTCCTAGCTTTACAGCACGGAGGTGTGAGATGCTGCACAGTTAATAGCACCCTTCGAGTGAAACAGCGCACCACGCAAGCTTCTTACACAGACAGCTGACACTGCTTTCTAAACACTGCATCCCTCTATAGAGGACCGTAAAGGCCAGTTTCTCTGTGTGCGTCAGCAGGAGGGAAGACTTTATAATCTTGACTGGTTTTAATATAGATTCCACATGTAATGTCAAAACGGCTCCGGCCCTCCCAACTACACATCAAAGCAAAGAAGAGCGCTCATGAGCTCAAGATGTCTAGTAGTTGATATTCTAAACTTTGACCCCTAGAGTATAAATGCTAAGAGTGGTCGTTTAGAATTGAAGGGAGTCGTTGCATTCATTCATCAGTAGCAGATGTTCACTTGGACCTCGTGGTTGAAGATCGCAGAATAGCGCAGAATAGCACAATGGCACTTTGTCATAGGCTTCGCATGCACTGAACAAGTGATTCAGAAAGTGACAAATATACAGTGAGAGGTGTTTTATGAGAAAGTCAGAGAAAGTTTAAGAAGTGATGCATTGGCATTTGTGAGAAAAACAATGACAGCAAATGGTCAGAGGTTTTTAAACATCCAGATATGATGATTTACAGAGTTATTGATATTATCCAGTATAAAAACCAATTTACTATATAATACAACTGAAAAAGAGTGATAATGAAACAAGATATTGTAACATCATGTTTCCAAATGAATAAAACAAAACAAAATGTCAAACAAAATGAATAAAACGTGTTTTTTAATAAATTACTATATATACATATATATATATGTGTGTGTGTGTGTGTGTGTGTGTGTGTGTGTGTGTGTGTGTGTGTGTGTGTGTGCGTGTGTGTGTGTGCGTGTGTATGCGTGATTATGTTGAAAAATATTATTATTTTAACACTGTACACAATTATTCAAAAGTTTAGAGTTCGATAAGATCAGTAAAAAATATATATATTTTAAAGAAATTATTATTTTATTGATTTTATTACAATCTTTATTGAATTTTTTTCTTTATAAAAACTTCAAAAACCATTAAAAAAAATCTTACAGACCCCAAATTTTGAATGCTAGTGTGTATTTTCAACCAATAATAGAATATTAGAGACATATTTCAACATATTCAATGGTTAATCATTTTCACATTTTTTAATCATTATTATTTTTTACATTTTTATTTATTTTTACAACAAATATTGATCCAGAGCACCAGTTAGCAAGCAGAAACAGCAGGCATGCAAAATATGTCTACTATACAACCGTGCATAAACTATACGTTAGCATATTACAAAACTATATCGATTGCTATTGTTATATTTTTTAATCATTTTACATTCTTTCAAATTTTCCATGAAGCCCCCAAACTCACTTGTGGCCTTCTGGAGGGGTTCAGTTAGAACAGTTGGATAAATAGTTAAAAACAATATTTAGTGCTTGGATTATAGTTGCATGATCCTTTTCTACCTTTTTTGCTACCTATTTATTTAGTGGGTAATAGAGAAAGGACAGGAAATGGTTCAAACCCACATTGCCCACATGAGCACCATGGTACAATTTCAGAGTATGTGAGACTGAATGTCCCTGCTTATGACACAAGCTCAGTCTTTACTTAAAGCACTGATTCACCACTTATTATTACACCTAAAGCTTGTGAACACAATGTCTCGAAATCAGAGAGTTCAACTTGGTTTCCCTGACAACAGCAGCAGCCAGGTTCCCTGGTCTCTGGCCATACGTCAGCCGCACAGAGTAATCATAGGATGAGCTCACTGAAGTCTGAGCCAGAAACTAATGCATGTCTATGAGTCTCCCAGCATCACCACACAAAAGAACACTCCTTGACGACAACACACGACTGTTTCATTATCTTTTAATCTCATGTCTGTTAATCATTCTTATTACTGGTGCTATATGCAATGCCCTATTTTGCTGTTGAATAGCCTGATTATAAACTATTGCCAAATCACAAACAAGGTCTCTTAAATACAGTATATCAGCTGTTTGTTTTTTTTTTAAACAGCAATGAGATTAAATGTCGAGAAGGCTTTTGTTTAAATAGATGGTTAAACCTACAATGATCATACCATTCCAAACCTGTATGACTACCTTTCTTCTGTGGAACATAAAAGAAAACCTTTATTTTTAAGAGTGAAGAATGTTGGTAACCAGATAGATTTGGACTTCCAACATTTTTCAGAATTTTATGTTCCAGAATTTTAGTTTATTTTATGTTCCACAGAATGATGACAGAATTTTCATTTTTGGATCGACAATCTCCTAGAAGATATTTTAAAGAGGTCTGAAGCTGTGCTCAGATTTGCCAAGTTACTAAAGCTTGCCAATAAATCCAGAGACTTTGTACTCAATATTTCAAAATGCTGTCGACATCAATTTTATACAAAAATTTCTGTTTTTATTCCTAAGAAAAACATTAATAGAGTTGAAAGCATAACTGTGAACTCCTGAGCAATGAAAGCCCACAAATGAGCAATAAAATGTTCCTCTGGGTTTCTACATACTGTGCATAATCAAAACATTGGTTATGAACCATGACATCTACTACGAACACCGGTTCAGATATGACAAAGCATTAACTTTTAGTAGCAGAAAACTCCATTTCCCGGAAACCAAACTCACCAAAGTGAGCTTTTAATCAGAGGAAAGCATCTGAATAGGTCAGAACAGCTGATGTAGAAGAAAGTTCACATGGGCCTCATAAGCACTGAGGCAGGAAGGCATGTAGCCCAAGCTCCATTAAATTAAGTGAGTAAAGCAATGCAGCCCAAACGATGAATCACGCCTGCCAGCAATGTGCACCTCTCCAGAGCAGAACTAAGTGAGAGAAAGCCACATAATTATGTAAGTGAGCAGAAAATACTCCAGGGAATAAAAAACAATGCTTGAATAAATCATAAGCTTTTGATTGCCTTGTTTCTGCCTACTGAAAGAAAGAGTATTTCTCCAACAATAAGATATACACAGATATCATTGCAGGAAAATGTGTGGCAATGCACCAGCACACATATACACACATTTATAATTCAGGGGATCAACTATGCAATGGGTCTGTGGCTTCCTGTCCTGGTGATCTGGGAAAATCAATAGAGTTTTCCATAAAACAAAATAACAGCAATAAAAGATTTACAGCGGAAAGATGGGACCATTGCCATTGCACTGTCACAGATTATTTTATATGGAGGCCAATTAAAAATCTGAAGATACATACAACACCCTTGAGATTTTGATATAATTTCACACCACTTGCTGATAGAAATTGTTGACAGGAACTCACACCATGTCTGATGGAATATATTAATGGTGCTTAGTACATACAACATAGCATGTAATGAAAACTAAATATGAAATAAAAATAACAACTAACTTAGAAGAGTGAGAAATATGCACACGAATGAAGGACTGTAGTTTTTCTGCTGCTTAAGGAATGCTTACACATGCAGATCTATCATTATACATAACTATCAATCTTGTTTTTGATTTTGTCTGACACATAACAAAAGTCACTTAAGTCTCAACCAACTATATGTCAGATATGTCTACTATCACAAGCATCCAGTATCAGACACAGATGCTAATGTACAGCCTTGGGGTTTCAGGAATGCTAGAGATTTGTTTCTCTTTCACGTTCATGGAATATTTTCTCAGGGAGAAGCAAATACCTGCATATTGTTTGTTTTTTAACTATGATCAGCCTTTGGGCACTAAAAAGTTATTCATTGCTTCAAACTGACAAAACCACTGATTGTTATGTAACTGCTTATATACTTTGCATAGGTCCATGTGAGACCTTTGAGTCCTTTGCATAATGTGGAATTTTTTTTTTCTGATTTGTAAAATAATTTCCATTTTAATCACAATCTACACAGAATATATTTATAAATTAATTACACATCCGATCTTCCTAATAAACTGGAGCTTCAATGCAGAAAAAACGCTCATCTCCTTAAGCCGGCATTACATCAATGTCCCCGACAGAAGATCAATGCTTGGCGTCATTTCTCGGTTTGCTGTGTGGCAATCTGTACGGTAAGGAATTAGGTTACACATCACATCCTTCAATGGACTTCCTGTTGCCTGCCTCACTCAAACACAGCTTAAATTACATCCATTCAGTATCAATGGATTCCTCTGAGCTGTATTTTTCTATCCATTCATTCGGTCGTGGAGTTGCATACAATGCATGTGAAAACAGCAGGTTTTGAGCAACAGTTCAAAGCTGAAATACTCAGAGTGCTTACGCAGAATTATGCAGAGTCCTTGAGCATTTCTGTGCAAGAGTAATTGATTGCTTTGATATGCTGCTGGAGCGTACAGCTGTAGGACTGAAGTCTGAGACTGATTACAATTTCTATGCTGGTGCTGTAAATGAGGCCAATGTAATACAGTGCATCTGCATCAGCACACATGCCATGACAGGTTTAATGGCTGACAGCAATGAACTGCTATTTGTTTAAGGCCATTGAAAGTGTGAATTTTAGAGTGTGTTTCAGTTTGACCTCGTTTGAGTGATGTAATCCTCTAGAGAGGAATGTCACCTCAAAAACAGATTGCAAAAGAATTTGCCACTGACACATAGCTCTAAATCGATAGCAGACTCAAAAATGTACTTTCTCATTCTGTTACAAACCAGGGTTATTAGGTAACTAGAACTAGAACAATGGAAACAGATTATTGTTACTTGAAATAAAATAAACATTAACCAAAATAAAATATTCCAAAAACTTATTTTATATCAGCTAGTTGCCAGTACAAGATTTCTCATTTTCAGTTAGTTTAACTTGATGTACTAAAATAACTAAAACTGAATAAATATGTGACCCAGGACCACAAAACCAGTCTTAAGTGTCAATTTTTCGAAATTGAGATATATACATTATCTGAAATCAGAATAAATAAGCTTTCCATTGATGTATGTGTTGTTAGAATCAGACAATATTTGGCTGAGATACAACTATTTGAAAATCTGGAATCTGAGGGTGCAAAACAATCTAAATATTGAGAAAATCACCTTTAAAGTTGTCCAAAGGAATTCTTAGCCATGCATATTAATCATGTTAAACGACGTTTTGATATATTTACAGTAGTAAATTTACAAAATATCTTCATGGAATATGATCTTTACTTAATATACAGTACTAATGATTTTTGGCATAAAAGAAAAATCTATAATTTTGACCCATACAGTGTATTTTTGGCTACAGCGACTTTGTGGTCCAGGGTCACATATTATAAAAAAAAAAAAAAAAAAAAAAAAACTATATAGAAATATTTTTTTTAAAAAATTAAAAAAAAACACACACACACACACAACAACATTACTAAAACTTTCATTAAAATTTAAATGTAAACAGGAAAAAAACTAATATATATATTTACTTATACTTATTTATATATAAAATATTAATAAAAACTAAAACTGTTACTAAAATAGTATCAAATAAAATATCCTTTTCAAACTTTAATATAAGTTTTTTTTAGAATACATTTCTAAAAATGTGCTGGTATCTCTTTTCAGTGCATTACAATGACTAGGGCCTGAAGTTTTCATTGATTCACTGAACTGAACCCTACTGATTCACGAGCGAATGCCAGCTGGTTCTCTTTAGTGAATCAAAAACATACAGCGCAACCAGAGATGTCTGTTTCATGAGTGAATGACTCTTACGAGTCTATTTTTTAATGAATTGATGTCTGATTTCTGTTTCTGAGCAGTTCTGCAAGCTTCAAAAAGGATGCTAAAATACCATAAAAGAATCACAAAAGCAATCTATAAGACTCATGTTCTTTTAAATCTTCTGAAGCCATTTGATAACTTTGAGATGTGCAGACTATAAAACGATAATATTTTATGATTATTGTTAATCACTAAGTCACAGTTTCGTGAACTGAATCGACTGATTTATTGGGCTGATCTGACTGGCTGGCTGTTTACTAATCAGCCAATACTATAGCTAGAGCAGATATCGAGACCTTTAGTGAATCATGAATCAAAAATCAGTTTGTCTCATACAAAACTATTGCATTTGCTTTGTCATTTTTGAAGTTTGACATGTGCTTTCATTATATTGAAAAGGTTAAGATATACTCCAAAGTTTACCCTTAGTGTCCTGTGGAAGAAAGAAAGTCATACCACTGAGAGCAAGCAAATGCTGACAGAATTTTCCTTTATAGGTGAACTATCCCTTTAACATCAAATATGCATTGAGGACACAGTGTGATTGTTGGAGGTCCTTGCTGAATTCCTCTCCTCTCTAGCCGGATGAGGAAACTGTGCTAAAATAATCCTTAAAACATCCAGCAGCAGGTGCAGAATCAATCAGAGGAATCAACACGAAGCACCCTCATCAGAGCAATTAGCATTGCTTCACAAGGAGAGGGAGAGAAGAGATGTGCGCATGGAAATTTCGAGAAGCAGAGAGAGAGAGCAAGAGAGAACGAGAGAGTACATATAATTGCAAGGCTCAGGCTATGACTGGCAGAGACTGTCTGATGCTCCTGAAGGAGCTCAAAGAATATGCTGCAGCCCACACACAGATGGAGAGGGGCAAACACACTCAGACAGTGCTGTGACACAGCACAATGATGTCATCTCATTGTAGACATGTGCTCCATTCATAATCGAATCAGACAAATGCCCCATTACATAACACATGCATTCACCATTGCATTCTCCTGAAGTCAGTGCACAAGTAATTATTAAGTAAGAGCTTGTAATGTACTGATTATAGAGTCATTTTCAAAGTTTACATTTAAATAAACTGCTTGCTTCAGCCCTAGAGCACTTATCATTTTAAATGGACAACAAAATCAATGTACACAACAGAAAGAGAGGGCAAATAGGTTATAGGTGATAGAAGTACAAACGCATTGTGTAAGGTTTCAAAATTTGATGATGATGATGATAAAAGTCTTGCAGCCTTTTAGCAGCTTAGATAACTTATGAGTACAAATCCAAGATGTAAGGATTTCCACAGGCAACAATCCAGCTCTAAGTACATTTTCATGTTCTTTCAAATTGTCAAAACATGTTTCGTCACTGATAGGACTTCAGACAGAAAAAGGTTGGAAATGTAGGCTATTTGTTTTTCTTCAGAACTAGTGTTGATAACAATTTTTTTTTTTTTAATATTCAGACAGAAAGATTTTCATTACACTTGATTCTGTTTTATCATTTTCACATTTCTATGGACATGATCGGAACACTGTCTCATTCAAATGTCAGCTGATCTTTTGAGTGAATCAAAAAAATATACTGTATCCAGAGAAGTCTGATGCTCAAGTGAATGATTCATATGAGAAACACAAAGTGCTACCAGGTTGTCTGATTCATGAGTGATTTGACTCTTATGAATAAGTTCTTTTTAGTGAATCAAAAGCAGAGAGTTTGGCGAGAGATATAGAATTCCAAAGCAATGACTCTTACGAGTCCCTTCTTTTTAGTGAATCAAAAACATACAGAGTGACTGGATAAGTCACTCTGTATGCCTGAGCAATAAAAATGAAGTGAATTTTTTAAGTGAATCAAAATCTTATAGCACGGACAGAGAAGTCTGATTCCAGCATGAACAGTTCTTTTTAGTGAATCACAAATTCTTATGAATCAGTTGTCAGTTTCTGTGAACAAAGAAGTGATATTGTGTTTTGTTGTTCTAAAAGCTTGTGAAGACTTAAATTATTGTAGCTTCTGGCTCGGTGTTCATACAACAATAGTTAAAGATACACAATAAGATTTTTATTATAAAAACCGCAATGTGAAAATATGTTAATATACAGTACAACATCCCACATCTTTTGTTCATTGTTGTTTCACATTTATTTTGGGATTGAAATGATCCCAGCATTTGGCAATAGAATTGCATTTATGTTTTCCCAATTTTCATTCAACAAATTAAAGCCGCAGTCCGTAAGTTTTGCCTCTTTGTCGCCATCTCTGTTTGAGAACCTGGAATTGCAGCCGTGTGCGGAATTATCTTGCTTGTGTGCACTGTACTCCGGCATGGCTTCAGTGTGGATGAATGTAATGTTTTGAGGTGAATGTTCTTCACAATCACGGATTCTAGTCTATGTCTTGGAATATATGACCCAAATAAGAATTTTCACTGTATATTGCCATCTGAACAAGTAAGTGACAAGTCTGCCACGTTTGTTCTGACCGACTGAGGAAAAAAGCATTACCATAAACCATGCTACTAATGGTGATTTAATCTAAAGATCGGTTAGCTCATATCACATCAAACCGTGCAAAGTAGTATTATTGTTATACTTTGTTCTCAAATTATTAATGTTAACAACATCAGCATCGCATGACTCTGAGTGTGTATTAGCAAGTAGATTTCAATTTCTGTACAGTCTAATCTCTAATTTTCATATCATTCGAATTTCATATTAAGAAATGCTTTTTAACCCAAAAAGCAAACTATGCTCCCTTCGAACTGGTTTTCTAATGACGTAATGATGCAGTGCCATGCTTGAATTTCCCGCAAAAACGTACAAACTTCCCACTTACCGCTGTGAATCGGGCTAAAGTAAGGCAATAGTTTTGAACACTGGCTGGTTATGTACTTGCTCAAATATTTTTTTTATGACTACATTCCTATTCAGCAATTACGCAAAAACTGAATTTTGGAACGGATTGAAGGAGAACAAGAAGAATCAATGGCAGATGTGTGTTGTTAGTATTCATGTGACCCCTACAAGACCCGTTTTAAATATCAGTATGCTCTATGTTTACACGCTTGGCGCTGCATGAAAAGTGGCTTTGGGTTCAGCAGTCTGCAGATTCATCTTGGGCTTTGTGACGTAGCGGTCTGGCTTTTGTGTGGTCTTGACAGGTGGGGTAGACACCCTCTGTCCGGAGGTTCGGAAGCAGCGAGTGGGGTTCATCCCCCATCTGCTGCTGTGAAAGTGGGGCACGCGACCCTGGTAGTAGCCCCCACCGCTGCAGCCTCCGGCGGTAGAGAGAAAGAGGCCCAACGGCATTACGCACACAATAGAGGAGTCTGCACGTCTGTCACTCTGGGCGTAGAACACAGACCGGAGGCCCCAAACAGCCCTTTTAGCTTTTCACTTAATGAAATGGAGTGTGTGTGTGTGTCTGTACACCTGTCACTGCATTGCCTTGGTTACTCCTTAAAGGAATGCTATTTCATGGTGTCTTTCTGTTCTTATGTGTTTGTGCAAGCGTTTATAATATAGCCAGAGGGCTCAGCACATTTCTAAAAGCACAACTGCAGTGAACACCTGATACAGGCTGACCAGTAACAAATCCTTTGCCCTTTCATTAGGAGCTGAAGCTGGTTTTACACATTTAACAAGCCGGCAGCAGCATTGAAGTCTGTTTCTGTTTTCCGGAGGGCTTTTTCCTGGTGTCAATTTGAGAGAGAACATGTAATGTGCTCTTAAAACTTTTCTCATAATGTCAAAAAATGACTAGAGTTTGCCAAGACACAACTTAAAAATGAAAGAAAAAAAAAAGTTATATAAGATAAGAAAGAATAACATTCAACACAAAAGAAACTTAAAGGTTAAGCATAAATCAAAGTTTATTTATCCAGTGCTCAACATGCAGCCATTATTTAAAATTCTTATGAAATAGATCGACAATTAAATGTTACGCAATGTTATGTAATGCTTTTTGGTTCCAAAAAATAAAAACAAATCACAGAAAATGTAAAAATTGTATACTATATATGCTGTGTGTGTGTGTGTGTGTGTGTGTGTGTGTGTGTGTGTGTGTGTGTGTGTGTGTGTGTGTGTGTGTGTGTGTGTGTGTGTGTGTGTGTGTGTGTGTGTGTGTGTGTGTGTGTGTGTGTGTGTGTGTGTGTGTCAAATATATGGAACATCATGTCAAAAAGGTTGCCAATCGCTGTAGTGCATTATTTTCCATTAAAGCGCCTCAATATATCTTTTTCTCTTTTACTGTCCTCCATCTCCCACCCACACCTGTAAAATGATTGGCCACAACCTAGTTTAAAATGATTATGTCTGCAGACCAGAGAATTGAGCTTTAGCTTGGAGGAAGTTGTGGTTTGACCTGTGCTATTTTTTTAAGTTTGGTCCTAATGATTTCAGTTGAGCACTTGGCATTGTTTTTTCAGTCTTTTATACAGTGTTTTATGTGAAGCAGCAAAATGAAGCTGCTCTTCTGCATCTTTACTCGTTGATTTATTGGAAATGCCACTGGGTGTTCCTCAGCAAGTTTATGATATACTGTGAAGAAGGCATCAAACTAATAAATCAAACGTACATTTCCATGTCTGGGGCCATGTCAGATTCTGTCACTGATGTTGTCACTTTTAGCTCATACTTAAAAATACTTTGTGTTCGATTAACATTCTGGAAACACCCCCTCACATCCACAGGAAGGATATCCTTAACTGGCAGAGCAGCAGTGACAAACTGTGCTTACAATGTGTACTGACGTTCTAATGCTGGAGTAAAGAGGACTTGTTAGATTATCTCTTGGAAAAGGCTAGTCAGTTAGCACAACATCCCCTTCACCCACCTCAAACAAACACACTCATACGCGCCCCATTCATACTCATATCTGAATCCCACATGCAACATGATTTATGTGGACAGCAGCTGAAGCGACACCCCCACGTCAGATCAAAAGCAAAGTAAAACTCTCTTTGGGACAGTTTTAATCTACTTTGACAGTGGGTCTGCAGCAAGTCTGACTGTCAGGCCATCAGTGTCTGCAATATAGGGATCTGCAGTCTAAAAGAGCTGACCTTTAACATTTCACCCCAAAACCCTGGCAGCTGTCTGTGAAGCCAGTTCAGAGCTGCCCCCATCTGTCACTGACCTCCCGTAGGTGTAGGGGGAGGGATGTCTCTTTATTTCATTAGGCTGAAAGAAAAGAATGCCGTTCTCTTTGTTAGTGCACTTGTTTGTTATATAGTGCTATATAATGTGTATACTAGATTAATAGATATATATTTTCTATTTTATGTGATATGTGTTTATACGGATGAATGGACGGACAGACAGACAGGCATACTAATGGACAGACAGACAGACAGATAGATAGATAGATAGATAGAGAGAGAGAGAAAGAAAGAAAGAAAGAAAGAAAGAAAGAAAGAAAGAAAGAAAGAAAGATATTTTCCATTGTAAATGACATGTTATTAGATGGCAGACAGACATATGGATAGATGGATGGATAAACAGGCAGACAGACAGATGAATAGAAAGAAAAAAAAGAAAGAAAGAAAGAAAGAAAGAAAAGATGATTTGTTTCATATATTACATGACAGACAAACATGCATGGGTGGATGGACAGACAGACAGCAGACAGGCAGACAGAAAAAGAAAGAAAGAAAGAAAGAAAGAAAGAAAGAAAGAAAGAAAGAAAGAAAGAAAGAAAGTTTCCTTTGTATGATATGTATATCTGTATTAAATGGCAGACAGACATACAGATAATGGATAATTGATAGATAGAAAGGCTGACGAACAGAAGTACGAATACATAGTTATATAATGATAGATATTTATAATGTGTAAATATATTAGATGGCTGGCAGACAGACTTACAGATGGATGGATTGGATTTTCAGACAGACAGACAGCCCAATCGATCAATTAACAGACAAACTAACATTTCAAAACCATTATATATAATATGTATAGCAAACAGACATTTGGATAGATGGATGAATGCCTAGACAGACAGACAGACAGCTATTTACACACACAAAAGAAGAATTTTGAGGCCAATTCTGAAGTAAAAAGTGAACCTTGATATCCAGCCAAGGCATTAGCCCAAAGATCCAGATCATGACTTAGAATATTATTCCAATTTCCTCATCTCCTCATTTCTAAACTTACATAAACTGATTTGTACACAAAACAAAGCTGAAAATAGAAGCGGGTTAAACTTGATTATTTAGAGGCGTACTACACAAAGACTCAATTGAGAAGAACCTCTCTGAGCTCCATAAATCCCTAATGCTAACTGTGGTCTTAGGAAGCTTAGAGTGAACTCTCACTGGAGGTAACAAAATATGGCATTTTTTTTTCTCTCAGAGGCAGCACACACAGCACAAGGATATGTCATTTCTGCTTGATGCATCAATGGAATAAGAGTCCAAGAATACAATAAACAGAAGTCATTTCAGTAGATAAAAACATTAATGGACATTAATATGAATGAGAATAAAGTGTCTCACAAATTCATGAGCAATTAGTCATTTCTGAGATCACACAGTTTAAACAGTAGATGTTACTGTGCTCGAGGCTGTTTGCGTTCTGCCTGGTTGATAGCCGGAAGTGACTCTTTAAGGTGTGGAGAAGTCTCTCACTCATAGCCGTGAGATGAGAAGCTATAGGAAAGAGCTCAGGGAGCTGTGGGCGTTTGTGAAACGCCAGGAGAACACTTGCCGTGACGCACAAGCGGCTGCTGTCACAGGCAGGATCAGCTTGGGCTCTGCAAAGGCAAGGTGTGAGAGGAAACCCCGTTCTGGGATCGTTGTCTAGCTTGCGTGGGTGGTATGCTGCTTGCTGTTGCCTTGGAAACAAAGGCGATCTGTCTGAGTTCCTGTCTTGTTCACACATGCAGTGTGCACATAAGCATAGATACATGTGCATATGTTACAAATAGCAGTTTTATCTTTACTATACCTGAAAGGAGTGTCTGTTTGCATATGTGCACTTTATTGCACTGTACTGTGCGAGTAATAATCGGCACCCATTTATGTCTGGGAGACGCAGACTTTGACAAGGTGTGGTAAAAGTAATTTGGCTTCGAGTGTTTTACAGGGCTCCACTGACACTGATAAGACAATAAACAAAGGTGATAAGATAAAAAAATAAAAAGAAAAGAAAAGAAAAAGATGATACTGTACACATTTACATTCATCACTATCATTACAGCCTTGATAAGCCTTACACAAATAGAGAAGACATAGTTAAGTAAGTTTCGGATGATATTAAAAAAAAAAAAGCATTCAAGCGTGAACTCATAATTTGCACATCAAGTAGGCTTCAGTTAAAGGGACAGTTCACCCAGAAATGAAAATGTAGTCATCATTTACTCATCCTCATGCTGTTTCAAATACAGTGTGACTTTAATGAAATTTGCTGAAAAGTTTAACGGATTTTTTTCACTTGCTCACCAATGGATCCTCTGCAGTGAATGGGTGCCGTCAGAATGAGAGTCCAAACAGCTGATACAATAATCCACAACATATGTTGTGTGTTTTGGCATGTTCATTTGAGTCAGATTGTTTGAATGAATGATTCAGTTGACAAAACTGACATATAGTGTTTTAGTCCGCATTTATCGTAAATATTAACTATTCCTTTAAACTCTTTTGTGACTTATGATTCCATCTTGCCAAAGTTTTCTGATATTGCCTGACGCATAATTGCGCAGACAGCAGTGACAGTGATGATCTATCACACTGATTGTTCTGATTAGGACAAAGTTCTTGCTGCTTGCTTTCGTCACTTTGTTATGGTTACAGTGCAATGTTGCCATCTGCTATTATTTCACTTAGATATTTATCTGGAGCTAAGCTCGGATTTATTTTTACTTCTGTCTGCTGAGCACCACTAAACCAGGCAATGTGTCATTCAGTAAGTTACTTCTTGGGTAATGCGTACATGTTTGTTTGGTTGATTCCTCTGTAACCATAATAAAATGTGCAGTATACAGACCTTCTTAATTTGAATTTTTGACGATTTCAGACTTGACAAAGAATAACAACTTATCGCACCACCGTGACGTACATCACAATGTGTTGATTTTATTCTCTCGACCTTGAAACCACACATGACACTCCTCTTGTGGTGTCTGAAAATATCTTGTGGTTGCAACTGGTGTTAAAAACATGCACAAGAAAGGTGCGAGTCTAAGTATATGTGTAAAAACTGAAAACAAGTCTGACCTAACTGCGTCAAGTAGCTGTTTTGTTTGTGCCAACATAACTGTGACATTTCTCAAGAGATTTATGATGCATTTATGTAATCATCCAGTTTTTTTCTGAGAACTGTGGCGGGTACCTCTGTGCAGAGCAAGTCAACAAATAACAAGCAGTCCCCAACTGACACATTTTGAGGTTTTAGTCTAAGAACACTCAGTTTTGTTAGTAATACATTGTATTAATTAAAATGAATTTAATGCAACAAGATCATCAATTAAAATTATTATGCCACGGCATTTGCACAAAAAAAAAGAAGAAAGAATTTTAGTGAAGGAAGAAAAACCCCACATTTAACGTCATAAGAACCATCTACCAAACTGAAATACTGTAGAAAACTCCAAAAAGAGAGAATATAGGACAGCCACAATCAGGACAAGCACAAGTTTAAATGGCTTGCTGCCTGCCACCCAGATAATCAGCCACCCAGGCAGTAGAGCTGCTACTGCCGTCAGGCTACAAAAAAACAGCTGTACATCCTCAACTCAGCAGGACAAAAACACATTAGGAAATCTAACCTGAAAACTAGAGCAACTCACAAACTCCCAAATGGAGAGGAGGACTTTCTTCAGTATCTGAGAGTACACTGAGCTTGTTATCGTACCCTAGAGGCAAATGTTCAGTGTTTTGTGTCTTTAAAAAGTGCTGAAATAGTAGGATAGTTGAGAGAGGATCAAGAATTAGAATTGGCCAATCATTCTCATTGAAACTTTTGAACTTTTACACTTATTCTTCCAGATAATCAGTCCTCATGCCAAAATGCCAGGCACAGACTTACTTTCCCTTGAACCAACATATCACGCAAGAACCTTCCACTGCACTACAGCTCCAACAGTACCCTATTGAAAAAAACAGCATATGCTGGTTAAGTATGTTTTGAAGCATGGCAGCATTGCTTATATTCAGAACTCTTTACTATAGAACTATACAAATTAATTGTTAAACAAGTAATTTAATTTAATTTAAAAATTAATTTAATTTTATTTTATTGCAAAAATCATGTAATGGCATTGTCATGTGTCACTGCTAGTCCCAGAGAGAATTTGTTGTTTACAAATTTTGATGAAAAATCTGCAAAATTCTGCACAATGGATTTAATGGACATGATAAAATATCTTATTTGAAAACGAGAGCACTACACTTTTATTAGTATCTAAGGATAATCAAATTAGGAAAATATTTAATAAACATGCACAAAAGGAAAGGGGATTTGATCATTTTAGAACTCACATAAGGCCCAGTTTAACAGAAATCTGTGACATTTTTGCAGATGAATTTTCTGTGTGGGCCTAGCCATCCGCATATACATACACAAACAGGAAGCGCTGGTTGTTAAGTTTAAAGGAAGTTCACTTAAACAGTTACAGATTGCTGCTGAATACATTTATATCTGGTAAAGTTTGATTGGTTTCTGAATGACCACATTATCTGTATTAAGTGTGAACAGATGAAATCAAAACCTACTTTATGTAAGCCTTACGGTTTTATTTCTCTAATTATATGTATTAGAGATTACATTATCCTAGACAGGAGTTTTTTTAATCTTCTCTTAGCCAAAAAGTGTTTTCCACCTGACCCAGGGTGACTTTCACTGAAGTGAAAGAAAGATGCAGATGCGAAAATAAAACAGAACAAAAGGAAACAGATTAGCATAACCACAAAAACCCTCTTGCAAGATATCAGCTCACTTATAACAAGCTGCTCAGTAAACAAAATTCTCCAGTTCTAATAAATACTCACCATTTACCACAATCTGAGCAGACCTCACCACTTCATAATCATCATGCACAAGGGCAAAAGCCAGAGGTGCAACTGTGCAAACTGCAGCGCTGCATCAACCTTATGAATCAATATACTTCGTTCTGTAGAACTGTAGAAATTCTGTGGAAATTTTAAAACTTGTTGACAAAGGCAAGTTTGTTGGGTACTTTTCTTTGCAGGGTATTATTACAATGCACGTCATGTGCAGCAGAACTCAGCAGCCGTACACAATAGACCAGAGCGTCATGCAGAACTGACGTCGCTGACGGCAATCAATGGCACTCAATTGTCCTAAGTTCTGCTTTTGTGTAAATAAATACCCAAAGTCATTCCTACATTCACTTATTGGATGATTTGAGGACAAAACATTGGTCAAGGTCAATGCTACATTCATTTTTTGACATGTTTTCTGATTCAAATGTTGATGCAGGCTGATAAGTCAGACAGTCTCATTACGCTGTCAGTGTAAAGGTTACAGATTTGAATACAGATAAGAATTCAATCTAAGAAGTGTAAAGTCACTGAGATCCCCTCCTCCCATCACTGTTCCTGTGAAAGAAAAAGTATGCTGCTCTAGAGGGACCGTCCCTGCAATCAGCATATGCGTCACTTTGGTAAAAAAGCATCTGCTAAACAACAAGAAACGTTGCACAGAACTGAGGCATTTGGTTAGATGCTATTCTGTGCCAGTGTCAAAATCCTTCACTTGGTCAGAAAGAAATTTTATTTTACCTTACATGTTATGCACCTTTTTAAGGTTTATTGTTTGGTTATGCAAGTGGAGGCAAAAAGCAGGGAAAAAAAGTTAAATGTTTTTCTTTTTTTTTTCCTAAGTAAAAATAAAAAAAAAAAAACTTTTAGGCTGTTCATGATAAGGAAATGACATTTTACGAGTGGTCCTTTTTCCTTTTTCATGTGTAAAATAAATATGTTAAAAAAAAAATAGAAATATGTTAAGAGCACATGTCATGCATACATATCATGTAGGTGCAACAAAAACAAAAACAACAACAACAAAAAACAACAAAAAACAAAACAAATTGAGCAACAAAAGAGATGCGCCAGAACAAAAACAATAATTTTAAAATATGCCAAAATTTTTAATTTAATAAAATGAAATAATGAAATGAAATGAGCAACAAAAGACCAGAATGTGCCAGAACAAAAATATGGCTCTCCTGACTCCATAATTTTCTCTCTCCCTTTCTGGCAGAGCTCAGTGAAGCAATATGCTTGAGATGTGGGGCACTGGACCTCACCCAAACAGACATCAAGGTGATGAATCTGTGCCCACTGCAGCTGGAATGCAGCACTGCCTAATGACAGACAATGGGAACAGGAAGCAAAAACTGTTTCTGTATTATCAAAATCTGCTGTGTACTAACATTATAATGGTAGTTGTGCTTGTTGGTGCCATAAACACCACCATGAGCCTGTGTAAAAAAGTAAATGTATCTTATATCATCACATGCTGCAATATTTGGTCATAAAATCATATTGCTGCTGCATAAATATCACTTTTACCAGCTGTATTTTTCTAAATAAGAAACTCAGACCATCTGCAAAAGCATAATATTTATAATGAGACCGCAGGTGTACCTTACCAGAGTACACCTCAGAATTCAATGGAACGAAGTGTTAATGTATGTCAACCATGCTAGATGAACGCACAACCCATTTATAGATGCATCCTGTGGAAACGTATCTCAACATAGACACCTGTGTTTGTAACACACAATGTTTGTTTACAGCATCTTTGCTATCAGAGTTCTTTGTGTACTGTTGTTTCCTTGCGTTGGATTGTTTCTATGCAGCATGGCCTTTTTCTGATATGTCAGCTTCCTGTTGACTTTTGTGGTTAACATACACACTGCAAAGCGTGATCATCATCATTCAAGACTAAAATAGCAGAACTGTTTTTCCAACCACTTTCTTTTCCATTGAGCAGGTCACATGGTTTCAACTTGTGAGAGCTGCAGACAGAAGTCTGGTGACAACTACTTCCACAACTAGCTCTAACTAGTTCAAGATTAATGTTATGTGATGACTCATAGACATTTAGTGTTAAATATTAAATATTCTATGTATTTCTTAGTCTCAAGGAAATCTGGCCTTTTGTACAAAGAACATACATGAAAAATAGTACAGAATTTCTAAATATTTATCTATATGTCACAAGTTTTCTTGTTTAAAAAAACAGAAAAAAAAAATAAAAATTCAGAAATCTTCTGTTTATTGCTTTGATTCTTTGAGCGCCTGCTGTTTGATTACAGGAATACACATTATGGTGATTAAGACAATGCAAATCATTTAGTAAAACATCAACTAAGAAAAAAAAATCATTGCATCACCAAAACCAAAGTGATGATCAAAAGATAACGAGGTACATACCCACAGAATTCCCTACCCTCTTGAAAGGCATCAACGGGGAATGACTCTGAGTTATGTATATGACAAATCAAAATATACACTAAAAGACACTATTTTTACTATAATTCCTACTTTAAGAAATTGTGGTTTGTTGCTTAAAAATGGTTAACACAGTGAAAGTAATGGGTACACTATGGTTCAAAAGTTCGGCGTCAGTACATTTGTTTTTGTTTTTTTTTAAATAAAAAATACTTTATAATACTACTGTTTTTAAAGGATGCATTAAACTGATCAAAAATGGCAGTAAATACATCCTTCTAGAATACTGAAAACAAGTATCTTGGTTTCCACAAAAAAATTAAGCAGCACATTATCAGGGCAAATGATACATATTGTACGAGGTGGCTAATTTGTACGAATTCGTAGGACCTCACTTGTTCGAATTTGTACGATTTGTGAAAAATCATACATATTTTACGAGGTGGCAAATTCATAGGAATTCATATGAAGGACCACACCTAATCCCGCCACTAAACCTACCCCTCACAGAAATCGTACAAAATCGTACGAGTGAGGTTGTACAAATTTGTTCGAATCAGCCACCTTGTAAAAAAAGTATGAATTGGTCGTGAGATAGCATTGCTTTCAACACTGATGATTTCTGAAGGATCATGTGACACTGAAGACTGGGGAAATGGCTGCTAAAAATTCAGCTTGTAATCACAGGAATAAATATATATATATTTTAAAATTAATGAAGAAATTAATTAATTAATTAATTAATTAATTAAATTAATTTTAAATATTACAATTATTTATTATCATTTTAATAATAAATAATAATTGTATGTTATTTTAAAATGTAATAATATTTCACAATATTACTGTTTTTACAGTATTTTTTTAACAAATAAATCTTACCGACCCCAACATTTTTTACTGTATTGAATATCCATTGTCTGTCTATTGTATCCTTCACTGCTGGGTACATACCACAAGATAATCGGGCTGATTTTGGGCCGATTTCTCCCCTTCCAACAATCCTAGGTAATGTCCCGATTATCTTGGTGGTTCTAAAGATTATCATCAGATTTTCCTGTGGTGTGAGGTGTGTTAAGAGTGACTGAAGAACTACGTCCTTCTGACAGGAATCTCAGAATAGCCTGATTTGAGAAAGAGGATTTTAAAATAGGGATTTAAAAAAAAAAAAAACACTGGGTGGATTTTTATTATTATAGGAAGGATGTGCACACACACTTCCAACACACATTTATGTTCAAACAACTTGTAAAGTGAATTTTGCATCCGATGACCCCTTTAAATCACTCCTAATACTCACTCCTAAACAACACATAGTACAACCCGAATTCTGGAAATGTTGGGACGTTTTTTAAATTTGAATAAAATGAAAACTAAAAGACTTTCAAATCACATGGGCCAATATTTTATTCACAATTGAACATAGATAACATAGCAAGTGTTTAAACTGAGAAATTTTACAATTTTATGCACAAAATGAGCTCATTTAAAATTTGATGACTGCTACAGGTCTCAAAATAGTTGGGAGGGGGGCATGTTTACCATGATGTAGCATCTCCTCTTCTTTTCAAAACAGTTTGAAGACATCTGGGCATCGAGGTTATGAGTTTCTGGAGTTTTGGTCCCATTCTTGCCTGATATAGGTTTCCAGCTGCTGAAGAGCTCTTTGACGTATTTTTCGTTTAATGCAGGCAGGCCAATTCAGCACCCGGACTCTTCTACTACGAAGCCATGCTGTTGTAATAGCTGCAGTATGTGGTTTTGCATTGTCCTGCTGAAATACACAAGGCCTTCCCTGAAATAGACATCGTCTGGAGGGGAGCATATGTTGCTCTAAAACCTTTATATACCTTTCAGCATTCATAGTGCCTTCCAAAACATGCAAGCTGCCCATACCGCATACACTTATGCACCCCCACACTGATGACACGCTGGAAGGTCTCCCTCCTCTTTAGCCCGGAGGACACGGCGTCCGTGATTTCCAACAAGAATGTCAAATTTGGACTTGTCTGAACATAGAACACTTTACCACTTTGAAACAGTCTATTGTAAATGAGCCTTGGCCCACAGGACACGACGGCGCTTCTGGACCATGTTCACATATGACTTCCTTTTGCATGATAGAGCTTTAGTTGGCATCTGCAGATGGCACGGCGGATTGTGTTTACCAACAGTGGTTTCTGGAAGTATTCCTGGGCCCATTTAGTAATGTCAATGACAGAATCATGCCGATGAGTGATGCAGTGTCGTCTGAGGGCCCCGAAGCAATCCAACAAAGGTCTTCGCCTTCTCATTTACGCACAGAGATTTCTCCAGTTTCTCTGAATATTTTGATGATGTTATGCACTGTAGATGATGAGATTTGCAAAGCCTTTGCAATTTGACGTTGATTATTAAAGTATTCCACAATCTTTTTACACACTCTATTCACAGATTGGAGAGCCTCTGCCCATCTTTACTTCTGAGAGACTCTGCCTCTCTAAGACATCCCTTTTATAGCTTATCATGTTATAGACCTGATGTCAGTTAACTTAATTAGTTGCTAGATGTTCTCGCAGCTGAATCTTTTCAAAATTTCTTGCTTTTTTGGCCCTTTGTTGCCCCCGTGCCAACTTTTTTGAGACCTGTAGCAGGCATCAAATTTGAAATGAGCTTTTGAAATTTCTCCATTTGAGCATTTGTTATGTTCTCTATGTTCTATTGTGAATAAAATACTGGCTCATGTGATTTGAAAGTCTTTTTGTTTTCATTTTATGCAAATTTAAAAAACGTCCCAACATTTCCGGAATTCAGGTTGTACTACAATGCACTCAGTCATGTTAAACATCACAATAATGCATCAAGCAAGTTATATGGGTAACTGTCAAACTGGTTGCATCACGACCTAAAAATGATAAAACGCTTTAAAGAATGTGAATAATCAACGTACAAAGTTGTTAAACCTGTATTCCTTTTACAGGTGTGGCTGATGTTTCAGGATAAGAGGAAATCCAATATCATGAGTCAGCAAAAACAAACATAAAGTCTGAAACTTCCACATTATCGGCCTTACAGCTTAAGGAAACATCTGTTTGTATTTGGATCTCCTGCAGTGGAAGACGTCACCTAGACGTCAGGCTGTAATCCAGTGCAGAGGGATCAGTGTAAAGCAGTGGACATCACTCGATTCTCAGGACCCGAGAGCCTTACTCATTTCCTGAGTCCAGTCTTCTAAAGGGGTTATTTTTAGTGCGTCGTGATTCACTTGTAAGTGCAGTTAGAATTCAGGCCAAGCCAGGCCCGATTACAAATTTCAAGGCAGAAACGGAAAAAAGACACGGACTTACGAGGAATATGGTGTCAGAAAGAGATTATTATAGATTAATAGAGCAGAAGGTCAGCTCTTCGTTTAGGATGAAGCAAGATGAAAGTTTTTCAGCCCTGATCTTTCATTCAGTTGATGTTAACAACTTTAGCCTAAATGACACTCTTGAACAGATTGGCAGAAATGGAGCTCAGTGACTCAAATAAGATGATGTAATGGACTTACACAGCAATACAAGACTATGTTGATTCTCAATCCTCTATGATTAGCCTTGGGACCAGGCTGGTCAATGTAAACTCATAATTAAAACATTCATCGCTTACAAAAGCAGCCCTAGATAAAGGACGGCTGATGTAAGCAGCCACAGCCTACATAAATGCAAAGAACTACTGTATTTTAGACATAAGTGTTTGCTGTATTATGGCACCTATCAGTGAAATCTCTGAGGCTTCCGACAGCCCCAAGCACATTAGCACTCCTTGGACAAGCACAGATGTTGTTTTGGAGTTTGAGAGAACTGAAGCATGACTGCATGGGCTTTAACAGCTCTGAGGACAGATGCTGACAGCCACGCTTTAAATGGTGAAAACAGCCAGATGCATATTCGTCTCACCACAACTCAGGACTGTGAGTGTGAAATGGTGGTGAAAGTGGACCTACTGAACTAGTATTTAATTGTTCTAATAACTATTAAAAAGTAAAATCAGTCATAGACAAACAAGGGAGAACCTACTGTAGCATTTACTGTAAGATTCTGGTTTCTTATATTTAATCTTGTACAAAAAAAAATAATTAATTAATTATTATTAATTATTATAAATAATTTAAATTAAATTAAATTAAATTAAATTAAATTAAATTAAATTAAATTAAATTAAATTAAATTAAATTAAATTAAATTAAATTAAATTAAATTAAATTAAATTAAATTAAATTAAATTAAATTAAATTGCTAAAATAACAGAAAATATCTTGTACAAAAAAACCCAGATGGATTTAAGGTTTTGAAGTTTTTTTTTATTAAGCTGTGTTATGATAAATTAAAATAAAACAAAACAAAATAAAATGCAGTCAATTTTTCTTTCATTTAATCTTGTAAAAAAACAGAAAGTTTTATGATTTTGTTTTATTAAGATATGTTATGATATTTAAAATTAAATTAAATTAAATTAAATTAAATTAAATTAAATTAAATTAAATTAAATTAAATTAAATTAAATTAAATTAAATTAAATTAAATTAAATTAAATTAAATTAAATTAAATTAAATTAAACTTACGGTGGACTGGCCATCCTTTCAGGCTGGTTCCCTGCCTATGGCCTGGGAAGCTAGGATAGGTTTCTGCGTCCTTGCAGCCCTAGGACATACAGTTTGGAGAATGGATGGGTGGGAAAAAATACAAATAAAATAATTTAAAAATATACCATTTAAAATAAAAAAAATCAAATAATGTGGTATTAAATTTAGAAAAAAAAATCACTAGATCCCACCGTGGCACACAGATATCTACATAATAGGATCATACTGTAATATCAATGTCAGCCTTCTATATTTTCTTTCAGGCATAGCTGACATCTCTTCATGTTTGATACTGCCATTCCCTTTCCCTCCCATTCCCAATTTTCCTATAATTATAGACCCACACCATAAAAAGTTTCCTTCTTTGGCCTAAGATAGAGCAACTGGAAATACAGTCATGTTATTCATTGAACACACACATGCTACAAATAGACTCCAATGACAGAGCAAGAGTTATGGGCAGGTCAGGAGTGAACACTTGAAAGCAGCGCAATGGCATGAGTCAGAACCTTTGACATGAATCCATTCATTCCACATTCTTTACACACACTCTCTCTCTCTGTAATGTGATCGTTTCATGCCTTGAGCAACATGACTGTCAGTGTGGCATGATAAGATGTCACTAATATCCAAAAGTAAATGATGTTTTTTTTTTTTGTATAATAGAGTGAATTTTGTCACATAATTCCCTGTGTCATTTCATCTAATGATAATAATGATGGATGCAAATATTGAGTTGGGGTGACCCAGAACTGAAATGATTATATTTTCAGGTGAGGCTAACATTAAAACTAGCCATGATATTTTAACAACAAGCATGGTTTCACTTGATTGAGGAAGTTTTTTTTGGAATGTACAATGACTTTACATGATGACAAAAGAGAATTTGCACACACAAATTTCCCTGTCAGATGACTTTCCATTCTTCATCATCATATGAGAGAATATGACCTTTTAGGACATCAAATGACTTTTTTCCCTTTTAAATGAAATATATCACATAATTTTACCACAAGAAATGTCCCTATATTTCTTAACAATTTCCCCCCTTCCATGCATTGAAAAAGATTTGCATATACTAAACAAAGTGGATAGTACATTTATTCACATACTATACTAATATAGCATCGATTTGAGTTTACTTTTCAAGACCTTTCATTTCGAAGAATCAAAATATATGACCTCAAATACATATTTTTGTCTTGATTATGATCTTTCTTTTCAATGCCAGTCCTTTTCCTAGATATCAGATGATTTTGTAATTTACACGGAGAAGTCTGAACCCTTCAAGGACTTTCTATTCTTTCTTTCTTTTAAATGATATCTTTATGGGTAATGATACAACATAAGTTATTCTACATACATAAATATTCTTGTCTAAGTTTGCAGCTGATAAATACATTTACTTACTTTTACACTTATTTATTTCCACAGAAATAAATAGAGGTTGATGCTAAGCTTATTTTGTTATTTTTCTTAGAATCCACTTTCGATAACTGCTACCAACAAAATAATTGGCCTATGTAATTTCTCAGTTCAGCTCAGATTTTCAGTTCTTTTTATTTCATAAAGGAGTCAACAGCGACATCTCGTGGCCAGCGACAGTTATGACCGAAATGACTGCACGGTTGCCATAGAGACAGTGAAACACAACATCACTCTTCCGCAAGTCATAATGCGGTCAACTGAGGAGAAAACTGTACTTTTATGTGCTTTAGATGATGATGTAGAGGGACTTAAGAGTCTTTTGGAAAGCAAGAGTGCCAACGAAACTCAGCAATCGGAGAATATTTTGTGGGAAAGAGATGAGGTGGGAAGAAACGCGCTGTTTGCTGCCTGTACTTTTGGTCGGAGCGGCATCGTGCGCGAGCTCGTACAGAACGGCGCTGACGTCAATGAACTTACAGCGCGCGGTAATTAGCGAGCAAATTACTTTTAGGCCTAATTACAAAATACTAATTACTTGCCCACTTTAACTCCTATAGTAAAAGCCTGAACTGCTTTGCTGGTCCGAGCTGATTTAACCCTATTGTTGTGGTCACACTTGTTGTCCAAAACAGACCGAGGACAATTAAGCCTAACTATATTGTACTATATTTTGTTTCAATAATATTGTTTCTTTATGAAATATTTACCTCTAATTGTGCACCATTTAAAATTCAAATACTGGAAAATTTCATACCAAGTTCACCAAATGTTTTAGGACTAAAATGACAGAGGACCACTAAAGGGTTAAGAAGTTTCTCAGCCTGGAAAATGCTCAGAACCCCTCTAAAACCAGCCTGGCCAAGACCTGCAGACCAGCTTTAGTTTACTGTTAATGGAACCAATTAACAAACAGTAACAGAAATTACAAGCTGTTGTACTAAAAAAAAAACTAAAAAACATTTGACAATAAATAATCAATATGGTTCACTCTTACTGTAGGCTACTCACCATTGCATTATTCTGCCATGTGGGGTCAGCTGGACACTTTAAAAACCTTGGTTGAGCTCAATGCTGATTTTCAAGCTGTCAATTTCCGTGGAGAGAAGGCTGTTGATGTGGCCCGGCGTTATGACAAACTGGACTGCACAGAGTATCTGGCATGGGCTGGTGAGAAAGTGGAACATTTCAGCACAGAGTCAAATCTTGTTATGATTAAGGCAGATGATAATTTATTGTTTTCTCCTGACAGAGGCCAAACAAAGTTTGCAAGCATTAATACAAGATGTCAGAGACATTATAGCTGATCCAGAGAAAGTTCAAGGGAAGCTCAATAAAGAGGATAAGGTAAATAATTATTTATTAATTAATTCCTTAGTGAAAAGTTGCAGATTGTATTTTTTACATTTTTAGCAAACCCAAAAGTACACATTCTCTAATCATTGTTTGTGTGTTGCTATATAGACCATGTTTATAAACATCTGTTCTGCCAAATCTGACTGGATACACAACACCAAAAATGCAACAATTCAAGACTTCATTGAACAGAAGAAACACCTTGAAGGCGTACTGGAACCTATTATGCTCAAGCTTAACACACAATGTGAGAACTGATATATCTGATTTATCCGATTTGCAGAGAAGCTGACAACTGGGTATTTTACTTCATTCAGTATCAAACGATCCAAATTTAATGTACACTTTTTTTTTTATTTAACCCAGGGCATTTCAACCCCAAAAAAATATATTTGTGTTTTATTTTATTTTATTTCTATTCTCTAAATTAAGTTTTTTGTTTCTTATTTATTCACAGCTGAAGCCACAATGAAGACAAGAAAGCCTTAGAAGCATTTTGTCATTCAAGTGAAAATAAATATATTTACAAAAATTGGTTATATTTACTTAATACATGCTCTGTGTTTAGTCTTTTCAAATATTAAAAATTAGACCCTTAGATGAACACTGTATGATTCCTGACACAAAATTGCAACAATTTTATTTTGATTTTGATTTTTTAATTGGAAACTTACTTTAGATTTTTGTTTAATTGCACTTAATTTAGAACATGCACATGCACTTTTAATATTAGTTACTGATGAAGAGAATGAAGATCATATAAACAATCAAAATTATAGTGACAAATTAATACGTTTATAGTCTAAAAGCAGAGCTGATATTCTTGTGATGCGCTTAATGAACACTAGGCGGAGACTAAGGCCGCCTTTCGTGTTCAGATATCTCAATATCTATACAATTGAATACATGTATTTTTCATTCAGGTTTTGTCTAAAAAATATGTTATTCAAAAACAAAATGCAATGCCTATTAAAGTCCAATCAAATTAAATTCATTTTTATGACATTTATGCACGAGGTTAACCAGCAGATGTCTCACTCGATAATCAGTTCACATCTGTATTACTAATGTCGATCGATGCTGTCAAAGTCTCAATTCGTCCTCATTTCACATTCAACAAACACATTATGTATTTCTAAAATGTTCACAGATTTTTAATCGATGTGTAAAACTAGTAAAAGCTGCCTGAATCGGTTTAAAACGTAAATGTGTGCTGATCGAGTCACTCGGTCATCCTCTAGTTTCCCCTGAATCCCAGCGCACAGGCTGGCAACGGCATGTGATTGAGGTGGAAAAGCGGTCTGGATTTTGAAGTGTGAAAAGGGCTGTCTGTCCTCACCACAGGACCGGGAGGAAGGGAGGGAGGCAGTCCCAAACAACGAGTCACACTTAAAGTGGACAACAGAACAATAAATTGATACTTGCTGTTATTTTGATGATTTTTGCCGCAAGGACAATGCAGTAAACTCCTGCCGCCGATCCAGGAAAACCGACGCCTGGATTCATTCAATTATTACTGCCGTTTCCACAACCTGACTCATGGACACAGACAAGAAACAGCAGTCCATCCGAATATAACTGCTGCTTGTTGCTTCTGTTTTAACTTTTGGCTGCTGATTCTGTTTTAAGAAAACCAGGTTGATCTGAAACTTTGCACTTTCGTGTTTTTTAGGCTTTGATTAGTGTTTAAATACACTATCGACGCTTTTTTTTATATCCGTATTACCTTATTTTATTGGCGACTACGTAGCTAACGTTACAGTTCTGAGTAACGTAAACAAAGATTAGAGTCGCGCGTACATAATTTATATTCCAACTGTGAAACAAAGAAAAATATGGGAAACTCCAAACATTTAGTTTGAACATTGTCATACTACTGTCGTTAGTTTATCTAGCTTTTTTTAAAACTCTTTTTAGCTGTATGGTTTGATACTAAACCATCTCAAACCAACGGAAAACATTGTGACTGAGGCTCTCCTGCCACGCGCGTGGAAATCCACCGGACTGGAGTCTTTACCTGGACGTTACCGTGGAGGTGTATCGAGCATGGAGACGGATTCGGTAACCGGTGGCGACGTGGACTCGGTTCAGGGAGGCATGGTTTCTTTAGACCCTGTGGTCGATGGGATTTTGATGGACTCGTTTTGCCAGCAGCAGGGATGGGTGCGGGTGTACGGTGAGTGATATTCAGTTGCTGTGCTGGCTTCAGATCTGTTCACCTTAACACCTCGGTGATATAAATCACAAAAGAGGTGTTTTAAATGTAATTCTGTGTTTAAATACATTAAATAACCAAATCATTTGGGGTTTTATTTTCTATCACCCTTTAATACCGAGGGGAATTCAGAGTCTTGTGTTTACCGAAGCATTGTCAGACAGGACTGTGTATGGCAAGCCGTTTTAACATTTAGCTGTATCATTTCAGTGAAATTTCTAGCGTTTCGTGAGCCCCCACCCCCCCCATTAAGTGGCCCAATATTTAGATTTTATTGAAATACTGTTATGGATATATTTATATAAATTGATATGAATAAAAACAGAATCAAGCTACCCACACACAATCAGATGCTTCATTGCTGACAAAAAAAAAATCTGCAAATTTCGTTTCCTAGAGTGGATTGTAGGTAAATGTCCATATCAGTCAGCACTCCATTTGTATTATTATGAAATACATTTTTATGAGATTAGATCAACAAAGTGATACATTTTTGAATCCGGCATGGCTAGTTCTGATTCTAAACTGCTAAAACACACAACGTGCTGATATATTTTCAGGGAAAATTATTCTCAGGTCGGTCTTAAAACACAGTTCTTTCACTTGTTCTTATTCCTCAGTTATAATGGTTTAGCGATGCAGCATTCCTTGTAACTAGCGGGGTTTTTTTCACTAAGGTAGTATCACCTGAACATTATATATTAGTAATTCTTCTTCTAGTAATTCCCAGTACTAGAAACTATGACATTGGAACAAATGGCTTGTTTTGCAGTTTTGCAGCAAATATATAGGGGTCTGTTGATCAGCTATCAACTATTCATTTTAAACTCAAATTTATACAAATTGCTAGTTTCGTATTACACTTCTTTCTATTCCTGTTGTTTATTCCTTAGTTTCTTGTAGTTATTCAAATAATCATTACTGGTATATATTCAAGTTTTTTAGTAACAATTAGCAGCATATCCTATCTGTAATTTAATAATTGATTTATGAGTCACAGATCTATAGAACAGATATTAGTTAAGCAAATACTAGTTACTGTTGGCGTATTTACTGGTAATTAAAAATAAGTATTAATAACATTAAAATAGCTGCTGGTTAGTTGTATGAGATGAAATGTAAATGTGGCTTGCCATAGTACCACAGCTCTAATAGAAACATGTTGGCTTAATGGTTTATTTTTCTTCCTGTGTGTGACTTATGCTGTACATTTTAAAATGCTACACACTTAAAAAGATACTAGGTTAAGTCATATGTCCTTATACATTATACAGTGTGTCTGATGGTGCAATATATTTTTTGCCTGTAGTGTGTTTGCTTTAACTGTAGTGTAATTTGTAAAGAAACAATGGCATGAATATATGCTAGATTCCAATGTGTGCATTATGATTTGTGGTTAAAGGAAGGGCTGTGTGGAAAATCCTGGTTACACATAATAGGTTTGAATGTTGATCTGGTTGTGGATGATTATGTCTCCTAGTTGTAATAGGAGACGGGGTGCAGTAGAAAAGGTTTTCGCACATTGTTGACAAACATGAAAATGCGTTCTTGTCATGGTTTCAATTAGAGTTTTAAGAGGGGTTGTTAGTTTGTTAATGCACATGCACAATTTTAATTCTGATTTACAAGACAGAGTAATAGTAAGCTGTGGTTACTGATTGTGTTTCCAGATCTGTGTTGTTAAATAAAGCTTCTTTAAGGCTGTGTGCACCCTATAGACATGTTGCCAGGGGCTGTTGTCATGGCAGCCTGTTGTCTTCTTATTTAAGGATGTAAGTCGAAACCAGGGACTTCACATGAAAGACAGGACATCCAGTTCTGTCCACCCACTGTCACTGACTCCTCATCTCATTTTCCATCCCGACTTATTCTGCGCTGGACCAACTAAAATCAAGTTCTAAAAATTATAATATAGATCAACCAACAAATTAGAGGTTAAGTTCCCTTAAAAATAAAAAGTGTCATAATTTACTCTCAACCTCATGTCATTCCAAACCCATATTATTTTCTTTCTTCTGTGGAGCATGAGGAAAAATTTAGAAATTTTACAAGATCTTTTTTTCCGTGCGCTTAAAATGAATGGTGACTGAAGTTTCAAGCTTTAAAAAGGACACAAAAGCACCATAAAGTTATTAGAAAATCAGTCCATTTGACTTGTGGACATGTTCTATGTTTTATGAAATCATATGATAGATAATCTTGATGTGCTCTGTAGCTCATTTTCATAAGTAGCAATTCCTGATTTGTTCAAGAGAGACAAATCTTGAAATGGTAAAGTTCACAAAACAAGTCTAGATTTTGAATCAGACTGACTCAATGAGTGAATTCACTTGATACCATGAGTAATGAACAAGCAATGAATAGTCAAGCGCTTTTATGATTTCATACAACTTGGAATATAGTCATACGGACAACCTTTATAATACTTTTATGGCATTTGTAAATCAGCGACCATCACAGTCTTTCGAATAATTCCTTTTGTGTTCCACGGAACAAATAAAGTCATTCGGTTTTGGAACAACATGACGATGAGTAAACTATGACACAATTCTCATTTTGGGTGAACTATCCCTTTGTTTTGAAATACAGAGCAGTTTAATCTTATTTTCCAGGCCCGCACTGGGAAAAAGTTCAAATCCAGATGATGTGTTGTAATGCGTAAAGAATTCACGTTTTCTCTGTTCATGTGCTGTCCAACACCCTATGACATAATTTATTTCTTTGGTATTTGTCTTTAAATTGCTCCCACTGGTGTAAGCTTAAACTCACAGTGAGACAGAAGTGAGTCATTACTGACAGTCAGAGAGCAGTCAGACCTCTCAAAAGCTGGCTTCAGCATGGATGTCAGATCATCCATAATTAAATGACCACAGCAGCTACATGCTCATCATGTTTAACATCCCTTTCTCAGATAGAGGGAAGTGAATCACAGTTTTAAAATAATTAGCAGAGCAGGGGCTTTAGTTTTGTTGTTGTTCATTCAGTGACTTGTTATTACTAGGAAGTCTAATAGCAATAGCGAGCCAATGAGTGACACTAATAACATAACTGTTCTGTTATAGTTCATGTTCCTCCCACACAGGCTTATTCAAGGCCCAATTGTGTTCTGTAAATGTTGTTTATGTGCTTTAAATGTGGGGTTTGTATTGCATTAGGCAGCCTATTCTGTGCAGTTTTTGGGTTTGTTGTTGCCTGAAGTGAAATTTTGGAAATATACAAATGCTTCCTCCAGTCGTTTACACAAAGCTCGGGGTTGGCGGGTGTGTAGATTTGGCATGTGTTTGGGCCTGCTGGTTCAAAAAGTTCACCTACACCCACTGAGTTTCTTACATCATGCCCCTCATATTGAAAAGGAAAGGTCCGGGACGGTTCTGCCATGGTGGATGAAAGTGAATGCTGTCGAATGTTTGTGAAGTTGCTGCTTAGATGTGTTTAATCTTGTAGAGGAAACCGAGAGAGGGTGGGGAGGGGTGGGAGTGAATGGTGGGATTGTGTTAGCGGCGGACGGCTCAGGATGTGCGCCCCGCTGCACCACCTCCCCTCCGCCCAACGTGAACCGTTCGTTCGTTCATTGTAGCTGTCAGCAGACAGGGCTGGCTATGATGTAAGCAGACCGTTCCGAGAATGACCTCAGTGGACTGGATTCCAAAATTCCAGAGCAACCGGCACCAGTGTGTTCATCGTGGCATTCCAGAGCTGAAATAGCTCAATAAGGATGCTGGCCGGCTTCTCTCCCACTCACTTCCCTTATGTATCTGTTAAGAATAATGTTTTCCATGCCAACTTGTCTATTCATGGACTTGTTTTGGCCACGGCTGTTCTTCTCAGCAGTGGTTACAAAACATTTCCGTGTGGACAGCAGAGCTGCTTTTAGCGGTCACATTTTATTTTAAGATCCAATTCTTGCTATTAACAAACTAGGGCTGCACTATATAAAGTTTCAGCATCGATATTGCGATGTGACTATCACGGATGCGCACATCGCAGAATGTGTGATGTTTAGTAGGCCTATACTGATCGTTGTATTTATACTGATCGTTTTCTTTGCTGACACAAAGACACTGCGTCTACACCGGACGCGACAGAGATATCCATTTTAAATAAATTTAGTAGCAGAGCTACTGCAAGCGATTTTCAGTGCTGGAAATCCATTTATCCTTTGAAACTTCTGTGTCGTCGAGGAGAGCTCAGGTCACGGTTGCTTAGCAATGGCAGATGCCACGAAAGCGCTTTGAAAGAAGGAGAAACTGTGGGCGTTTTCCACGTGTTTTTAGGCGTGCCATGTGAATGGCCCCAAAGTCTGTCTACACTGGATGCGACAAAGTGACGGTTGCCAATCATTTGAACTTTGTGTCAGTACGTCATAAATGGAACGAGTTTACTAGTGGGGATTTGTCGTGTCGCGCCGCATCCAGTGTAGTCAGTCACACAGCATCACTGATTATAATGAATATTGTTCTACTGTATTTTGTCACATCGCATCGTGCTGCTCACATCCAGTGTAGAAACGGTGAGAGCCACACAGATGCACGTGAACACTGAATTCCATTCACTTCCGCTACTATTTGTGCCTGAAATGACACACATGCGCGAAACATATGCATGTAAAATGTAAACATATGTCAAAATGCATATCTCTGCAAGTAGTATCCTTGTAAAAAAACAGTTGCTTATGTCTTAGGTGAAGGTAAACAATTGAGAAAGAAAGAGTATAACAATAACAGCAGTTTAATGTCCCTGTTGCTTTCTGTGTCATGTTAATCATTTTATTTATTAAATCTTTATTGGATTTAATTTACAGTGAAGACTATGCAGTGTTATTTTACATTTGATTATTCAATTTCTGTACCTGAATACTGTTAGACTTGCCATAAAAAATGCAAAGCATTTCATTTTCATCATTTCCTATGCTGATTTACTCACCTACAAAATCACCCCTCATTTATTTATTTATTTATTTATTTTTTTTTAAATATTATTATTCAAGTCATCTGGGGGTTTTTTTCCTCCATATCGCAATATATATCGCAGAAAAACAAAATATTGCAATGTGAGTTTTTTCCAATATCGTGCAGCGATATCCGGTAACACTTTAGAACACTTATTCACTATTAACTGCGACTTTTCCCTCAATAAATTCCTTATTTGCTGATTATTAATAGTTAGTAAGGTGTTAAGTTTAGGTGTTGGGTAGGATTAGGGATGTAGAATAATGTCATTTAGAATACGGCATTAATATGTGCTTAATTACTACTAATAAATAGCTAATATTCTAGTAATATGCATGCTAATAAGCAACTAATTAAGATACCCTAAAATAAATTGTTACTGAAAGTTCAGAAGAACAGTATTAGTTTCAAATGGAAGTCTTTTGTAACATTATAAATGTCTAGTCGCTTTTGGTTAATTTAATGCGTCCTTGCTGAATAAAAGTGTAAATTACTGACCTTATACTTTTAATGGTAGTGTGCATAATATCCACTTTTGATATTGATAAATGAAACAAATCCCTCATGTTGGCCAATGTAAGCTGTGTATCTATGGATCAGTAGAGCAGCAGCGTTCTCTAATTTTGTTGTTGAGTTTTTGCATCCAAGGTTCTGTCTAAAATTCAGTTGCAAAGTCAGATTTAATTAAGTTCAAATGACTAAATGTGTCCTTGACTTGGCTCTCCATTAATCCCTGATTTTCAGTCTATTAAGCACCTTATAGATAAGGATTAGGTCCTGTTTAATGCGGATTGTGGATGCTCACTTTGTCATTTACTTAGAGAAAGACTCTCGTGTCTAAGCTTATTAAAGGTTTGCTGGAAATGGGGAAAATGAGGAGCTTATCTTCTAGCACTAACTCTTGAGGAACCGACTGGGATAATGACAGTTTTTTAGTGATTTCTGTCACAAAGAGTGATGAGTTGTGTGGAACACATGCTGCCTAGTCAAGTTCCTCATCAAGTTTGATGCAGTGCCCAGGTACTCCACATCAGCGTGTTGGTGAGTTGCCTGCGGTGCTGAACGTTCAGTTTGAAAAGCCCCTTAATTGGAGAGTCCTGAATTGAGTTCACTGTAGTCACAAGAGTTTCACATGCTTGACTCTGATGCACCAGGCCGCCTGCTTTGCTTCCTCTCTCAAGGCTGGTTCAAAGGTGCCTTTGTCTCCTTAGATCTTCAAAACAACATGCTGATAGTTTTGGGCATGTCATCTGTGTTAAATAAATAAATGGATAAATACATTTATTTTATTTTATTTTTGGATTGATGCTTTGGTTTTAAGGGGCAATGTTTTGAGGGTCAATAGAGTATGGCGGTCTGCTGTTTCCCAGGCGACGAAGGCAGGTATCTGTCAGTTCTCCACCCTTTCCTTTCACTCATGGAGACTGAGTGGCTGGAAGACAATGTCCTGGGATTCCAGGCGTTACCTGAAAACACAGGAAGCCCCCTTTCCTGTTTTCCTGATCATTCTTGGATAAATATTTTGCTCCTAGTCTTGCCATAAAACATAATGGTGAAGAACATTATAATGCTCTGTATTTTTTGTATTACTACAAAAATACTTGTTTGTCAATCATAGCATTCTGTGGTCAAATATTTTTCTGTAATGACCACTAGCTGTGGTAGTTTCATCTTGTGTATTACTCTGGGGTCTCTTAAGTTGTCACAAAATAAGGTCATTTCTGATCAATATTTTATGTTCATTTTTTATTTATTTGGTAAGTAGTCATGCAGTAAGCAGGATAATGTACAGTAAGATGGTCGTTATCACAAAATAAACCCTTTCAGGATGATACAAGATCCCTCTGTTTCACTTTGAGGTCCCAATCACCCTATTGAGACTTCTTTTTATAATGAAAACCTGACTGGACAATATCACTCACACAGTGATGCACTAAAATTAAACATTTATTTTAGTGCATCAAAAATGACAATTTATGCTAAAATAAAAATCGCATTTTATTTTTACCTTTGTCTTTTTTTTAGAATTTCTGTCTTGTGTTAATTATAATTAAATATTAAATAATTATTAAAATGTCTCAGTTTTATATTGCATGTCTTGAATTGTTTACCATGTGTTTGCTGTGCAGATAGCCTAGTTGCTTTCAGTGTTAAAAGAAATAACAATAATATTTATTTAGAAAATTAGTTTTAGATTTTAACTTTTACATACGTTTTCATTTTATGTTTTTTATATTTTAATTGCTTTTAATGTGACATTTTGCGTGAAGTTTTCAGCCTAAAATATTTAGTGGGGAAAATGCTGTGCGGTGCTACTTTTAAATTATTGCTGCTGTTTCGTTAGCTTTGTTTTGATTCCTGAGTTTGATTTGAAATTTGGCTTGTTTCTAGTGATTTTTGTTGCCCTCATATTTTTAAATTGGCTACTTATTATGCATATAATTGAACTATGGAATTGACTTGGGAATGTCTGTTTCAGCACCCTGATGACCTCTGCAGCTTGTGTTCTCCCATCTGAACATTAATTCCACTTGCAAGAGATCTCATGAAAGAATTCCTGCCACTCTGGGCTATCGATTAGAGCGTGTCAGCAGACCGGTGGCATGTGCTTCCTGCCTGCTCTTTTCAAGACTCTGATACAGGAGTGTTACTCCCCCCCCCACCTCCACCCCAGGACTCATGGATTGTCAGAATTGATTGGCTTAATTGGTTTGATTGCGATAACACCCCTAAGGTTAAACAACATCCTCTTGTTAACCAGCTCATGTCTCCGCATTAGAAATGCACTGAGGATTTGGTGCCTTTGAATTTCTACGGTTGGAATGAGACTCGTATGTGCCTGTAAGTAGGCCAATCCAATTATAATATTCCTCAATTTGTATTTATCCAGTGTATTCGGTGATAATTCATTAGAAGTTGCTCAAGGTCGGGCTGTATCCTCCGAGCGGCGTATTCTATTAATTAAATGCTCTCTTGCCCCGGGTTAATGTAACTCGTGTGTTTTATCACAGCCCTTTGATGGATGTGATTCATTATGGGTGAGCAGGTCGAATGCAAAAACGCATCAATAAAGCTTCCGCTCATCTGGAAACATCTGAGCCAAGCTGTCAAGAGGGAAGTATATCTTCTCTGGCCTGTATGGTACACCTGCCATTGATAAAGATACACATGGTTGACAGATACAGGGAAGAAAATGAGCAAGATATCCAAAGGGAAACGATAAGGGATGGAGGAACATGAGAAAGACGAGGTGGTCTGATCCAAGATAAACCTTCAGGTTCTTTTGTTTAACATTCAGCGCTGCTATAATTGATGACTGCTCATATTTGGTAGCCACTTCCTCATCGTAAAAGCCTAGATGGTAATTTTCCACCTGTCTGCTCTGATTCACCGTGACCACTCTGAGCAAAAATGCCTGAATAAAATGGATAATAAAAGCCACGCTGCACTCTGACTTCCACAATCTCATGTTACTGACAGAGACTCATGTGACACCAAGGTTATTTGATATGCTCTCACAGGAACCAGAGCCCTCAGCGTTTAGATTTCGCCCTCAGCAGCACCTTCACGTTAGTCTGTTCTAAAGCTTTTACCGTTTGGGTTTGTAGGTACACTTAAGGCAACCGCATTTATTTAGGAAGGTTTGGCGTATATAAACATTGAGCCTGAAGGGATTTCAACATCTTTGTTGCAATAAATTTGGAGCAGGTATTATAGAGCTCTGGTTCAGTGTATGGTTTGCTCAGTCCACTAAGCACATATAACGCAATGTCTGTCATACACAATGCTTTACTTTAGCTGGCTTGTTTGAGGAAAGCATGAGGGACTGAATGACATCATGATGCATAACAAGGCCCCTCCCATTAGCAGTGCTAGCGTTTGATTGGTCGACACCAGCTGTGTGTGTCCACGTGTGTGCTCTCTTGCATGTCTTCCTCTGGAAGATGGATGGTTGGTAGGTGTAGCTGCTGTTTTATAGTGGGCTTGATGGCAGCAGTTGCATTATACCAAGCAATCCTTTTGTCCTTGGTTGAATTTTTCCTACTGAAAAAAAATCAAGAATGTATAAATGAGCTGTAATATTGTGAAATATTTAGATTCAAAATGACACTTTTCTATTTTAACATAATTTAAAATGTAATTTATTTCTGTGATGGCAAAGATGAATTTTCAGCATCCATTACTCCATGTCACATGATCCTTCAAAAAAACGTTCTAATGATTTGGTGCTCGAGAAACATTTTTACTGACTCCAAGCTTTTGAACTGTAGTAGTGTACCAATTTATGTTTTTATTTATTTTTTATATATCTGTTGCTCATAAATTTTCCTTGCAAAAAACACAGATCTGACCAATCATTGGATCCGATCAATCAATGTAATTCATTGATTATTCTGAGGAAATCTATTTTTGATAAATTAAAAAAAAGTTTCAAAATGTGCAGTTTTTGTATTCAGCTCATTATGTCCATTGTGCATATTTTTGAGCTGTTCAGTTCATAGTAATATTAATTATTTTGATGGTTGAGGGGGGTTTTTTTAGGTTCAGTTTTGGTTCTTTGCTTTGGTTGCCAATTTTATTCAGAGTAAAATCTGGATTGGAAAGCAAAAGCAGTTGAAAACCACTGTTCCTTCACTTTAATAGTGAGCCATTGCAGACATTATCTCTAATGTGGGTGCCAGGCAGTTCCGTCAGATATGATGGTCAGGTTTTACTCTTTGAATCTTAAAATTGCGTGTTTCAGCCTGACGGTTGTTATGGAGTGTTTTGTTGATATAGAGGTTCATGTTGTGTGCTGTTTGCACTGCAAATTACTGGTAAGAGTCACAGATCACACTTCACTGCTTAGCAATGCTGTGCAAGCTGCCAAAAGAGAGCAGAGCACGAATGAAAGTCTGAAGAAAATCAGACTTCCCTTACTGTGTTTCATGCACTTTGCAGACCCTAAGGATATTAGGCAACTCTGAAAGCCCCATTTGATTCGTTGATCGAGAATGGCTAAATGGGGTCAGGCGCTGCGGGCTCCTCCGAGTCTGACTGACCGAAGTCTACTGTGGGAAGCATCCAGAGTTTTACCATGCTAATGTACAGCTACAGTACCACAATTTGAAAAAGCTCTACGGTTACTTCATAAAAGATTTCCGATGCCTATCACTTAGTCTGAGATAAGCCCCATTGATGTGGCGCCTTCACATAAATAGACGTCTGCATCATTAAGACATTGAAGGTATGTGAACAGGGCGTGTATGTTTGCCGTTCCATTTGCTTTCAACATTATCTATTTGTGTACATTTTGTAAATGTCTTGTTTTGTGCATGTGCATCACTGTGAAATGTCTTTCCAGGTTTTGTGTGGGCCATCTCATCTATTTTGCACAAGACCTTTAGTCTTGTGTTTCCACTCAGGCTGTTACCATCTTATCAGGGCTTTGCAGTGGATGGCTTTAGAAAGAGGCTCAGCTGGACTGGACACGTACAAGTGAGGCAGGTGAAGCCGAGCTCTTGTTCCTGACGTCCTTTTCCAATCTTAAAGAGTCCTTTGAGGCACAAACATTAGGGCAGCAGTTCTAAAGTTGTATAAAAATGCTAAAGTGAGTTCACATAGGAAATTAAATTGAGTGCTGCAGTGATGACGTGTTTTTGTAGGCCAACCCAGAAGTTCAATCTGGTTCCCTCAACACAAACCCACTGAATTTTTTCCATTGGCTTTTGGATTAGAAGACAAACATTTAAGTATCTTGGATGTTTATCATGATAATCTTCGCAAATGAACATGAATTTTAAAGACTAAATTCGAATATCAGAAATAAAAAGATAAACATAGGTTATAACGTCACCACCATTAAGCTTCCAGCAACTCTTTCAGTCTGTATTTAAAAAGCATTTTCCTTGAAAGATTGAGTTAAAATAGTTTGCAAGAGCATGATTATAAAAACACTGAGACTGTAAAAGTTAGATGAGTTTACTTGTTTAATGTGATTGTTTAATGTCCCTGACAAACTCAGTAGTCCCATTAAGCCACTTGGTAGCAACTGCCCTTTTTAAAAGTTTAAAATAAATCACAAGGGATTTTTATTTTGTCATAGAATAAAACGGGAAAATATCTTGAGCTTGTGTTAACCACAGACCTTATTTCAGGCATTTAACCAAACCCATTCAAAAAAACCCATAGGCTTCAGGACGATGGAACCGAAAGTGCTAAAATGCTAAATAGTTTCCGGATTTTGGCCTACAAAAGTATGTCATCCCTGCAGCACTCTATTAACAAAGCCTCATCTTGTTCCAAGCTTGTATAAATGAACATTGGAGACCATTAACTTTCATTGTATGGACAAAAACACTAAGACATGTTTCAAAACACCTCAATTTTGTTGAACAGAAGAAAGTCATACAAGTTTGGAATGACATGAGAGAGAGTAGCCTAAATGATGACCGAAGTTTCATCTCTTTTACATGTCTTTTCCTCTGAAATCAGTTTTTGAACTGCTTCATGCGTTTGGAGCAGCTATTTCTTAGATTGTTTGTTTTTTGAAAGCAACATTACGTTGATGCCCGTGTTGGCCTGCTGTACGGAGGAGGAGATGGAAAGTTTTTTTTTTTTTCAGCCTCCACACTGGGGTGATGTCTGGGGGATGGCAGGATTTCCCCTACTTAAGAGCCAAAGCGAGAGCACTAACCTATGTGTGGGTTAAAAATACACACTCCTCTGTTTCTGGGGGGTCTATCCTTGCTAAGAGAGATAAATGCATGGAAGAATTCGTCCATGTCTGTGTGTTTACTGTACTAATGGGATGTTGCCAGGAACTAGGACTGGGCATTCCATCATATTTTCAAAATATAATTATACAACAGTTAGCAGCATCATGAATATCATTATTAATATGCTTTTTCATGCAATTTCTTTTTATTTCAGGGATTTCTTTTTTTTTTTTTTTTTTTTTTTAAACTTACAAGTATGGGAGTGTTATGAGTGTTATAGTTTAATAGTGCCTCTTTTTAAATGACAAAACATCCAAACTCCATTAAAGACTTGGTTCATTTCAGTGGTTCTAACTGTCAGGTATTCATAATGATTCATGTCTTCATAATATGATTCATGATCTTTGTGTTATCTTTATCATCAGTAACCCTCAAAGGTTACAGTGCATTCAAACTGCTGGTGTAACTTTCATGTGCTGTGGTTGTGCTTTTTTTTTAAATGTGGCCTGTTGTCCCCTCTGCCCTCTCCTGATACTTTTCTGACAGATTTGTAGGGCCTAATACTATTTTTAGGAGAGGGGTGTGTGTGCATGCCCTGTTCCCTGGTTTCCTCCTGCACTAAATAGTAGAGCTAAAAAAATAACTCCGACAAAGTGGCGGTAGGTGTAGCTGGGGGCCTTGTGTCATTACTTCCTGTGGTCAGACGTGTAGACAATGTGTCCTCCATTGCTGCAGAGGTTGGTGGAATTTTTTTAAGGCGATGGCTGATCAGAGATTGTGAAGAGAGAGAGGATAGGACAACAAGCTTTGAGCAATGTCAACTCAACAAATGTTATCAGTCCTGCATTAGCACTTCTTTTAAGCAGACATAATGACCTACATGTCGAACCGTATTTGCTTTGTAGAAGAATTACTGAAACACTGAAAGGAAACATGACCTTTGCTCTTTTTCAGATCAGATTGTGCTGTTGATAATGGCGTTTATCTGCATCTCACGCTCGTATAGCAGTGGAGTGGGAGACTGGTGTTTAATGATTGCTTTCATGCGCTGCCTCCAGGCACAAAACTTGTTTGATGGCTGTAACAGGGTGCTAATTGCTACTGTCCAGACTGGACTCTCGCAGGGCGTCAAAAGGCAGGAAATTGCTTCACTGACTTCTGAACATAGTATAATAATAGAAGCTCATGGATGTCGGATGTAGTGTGAATGTGACTTTATCTCAGCGCTCTTTCGCTCGCCTGCATTTAATGCTTTGCCTTGTATGAATGATGTGAAGTTCAGTAGCACAATAGATGTTGTCAAGTTGCACGTCTGTTCTCCACCTGACGTTTACTCAATCATCTTGTATACCATGTTAAAATACCCGCACTGAGCAACCAGGAGACCAGACTTGAGTTTCTTTTATACAGTGTGTGTGGTACAGTTTGCAATGAATTGAGAGAGGTGGAGTTTTTCAGTGGCTGATACTGATAATAGACGGGACAGTGGCCATTGTAATAGATAATAATGACATGCACTACCAGTCAACCATTTGGAAACCCTTGACTGAATTAAGTTATCATTATCTTTAAGACTTTCTGATTTAAAGGTTTAGGCTTAAAGGGATAGTTCACCCAAAAATGAAAATTCTGTCATTAATTACTAACCCTCATGTCCTTCCAAACCTGTAACACCTTCGTCCATCTTTGGAACACAAATTTTTGATGAAATCAGAGCTTTCTGACCCTGCATAGACAGCAATGTAACTGACATGTTCAAGGCCTAGAAAGGTATTAAGGACATCGTTAAAATGGTCCATGTGACATCAGTGGTTCGACCATAATGTTATGAAGCTACAAGAATGCTTTTTGTGTGCAAAAAAATAAGTAAATAATTATTGAACAATTTCTTCTCTTCCATGTCAGTCTATGACGCGCATTCACGAGAGTACCACAATGCATTTGTGTGATGTTTCCTATCTATCTATCTATCTATCTATCTATCTATCTATCTATCTATCTGTCTATCTGTCTATCTATCTATCTATCTCGTGGTCATATGTCAGCAAAGAATATAAGTAGACAAAGTTGCTGTAAAACAAACACGTGTTTTACCAGTGTTTACCCAGTGATCCCATCATCCCAATGCACATTATCCATTTAAAAGGCTGTTGGTAGATTTTGGTATTAATTCACTTTTCTTAATCAGCCAGGCAGGTTCAGTAGATCTAATGTCAATATATTTGTCTGTGATTGTAGAAAACTTGCTTAATTTTCTTTTTCTCTATAAATTTGTAAGTCAAGGTTTATTCATAATCTACAGAAGAGTCAATAATGCACATGGTTAATGTCAGCAGAGATTGTCGACTTTAATATTCACAGCTTTGACCTTCTGTACTAAATCCTTTGCTCTGGAAATGTACTGCCCAAGCCCAAAATCTGGCATATGACAGGGAGCCCTGCTGTCCAGCTGTATGTTTCTTTTTAACGTGACTCAAGGACATATAGTTTTTACAGTGGCTTGGCTATTTGAAAGTATGGGAATGCAAGACCTGTTTGTAATGTTTCTGATTCACCTTGTCGCATTGAAACCCTTTTTAGTTATCAGCATTGAAAGGATCAGACTCGGAAGGAATTTTCTTCTTTAACTTTCTCATTGGTTCATTGGTTGCTCTTCAGTCTTTGGGCTTTTGTACAGATGTGGGTGTACTGATGTGGCGCCGACATGCTATTGACCGCAAATGTTAAAAAAGCACATGATTATCAACCTCTTCATGTAATCAAGATCAAAATGACATCCATTGTAACCATGTCTCCTTTTGTACAATACTTCTGATCTTCACACCATCAAATTTCTGTTGTACTGGATCTCACAGCTGTGATTCATCATGAACATAGACAAGAGCAATATATAAGAGCATATCAGATCGATCAGAACGAACCATTTTGTTATCCAGAATATGAAACTTCCATGTTTGTTCTGTTTTTCAGAGGCGTTTTTTCCCTCTATTGCTCAACAGATTGCAGGGAAATCCCTTAAAGTTACTGTTCAGTTTCTAATTCAGTGAAAGCATTTGTTTTCTTTGTAAGTTACACTTTGCTGTTATTTTTAAAATGGTTATCTTCATCACTACCCTGAATTTAAACTTGCAGCACAGAAGCCGTATGATGTACATTCTCTCTACCTGACTCTGACGAACCAGATTCTCTGAAGACATTTTTTTTGTTCTTCCGATTTTACTTTCATGAAACAGTTGGTGTTGCGCCAACCACAGAGTGGGGCCACTAAATGGGCAGCACATGATCTGATTGGATAGTGAGGCAAAGTGTTTCTGCGCACACATATATCTGACACCTATTTCCTCCCAGAAACCCTAGCAGCAACCCAGAATCCAGGAAGTGGTGGCTCACCAGTGGATGTCTTGCTTTCTCGCTGAGACACATTTGCTCAGCATGTTTCTTCAAGGAGATCTTGGGGACGGTGTTATCCGCTATGTCAGGCATCAAATTTAGAGTATTATGCTCGGATAACTTGGTTAGATCCAGCCTAGCTCATCGAGATGAGACTATGATGCAATTGTTAGCATTTGCGATGGACTGAAATTGATTTTGGCTTCCTGCTTCTTGATATTGTTAAGCTTTTTTAGCTTTTCTCTCCTCATCAACCATGAGTTTACCACGGAAGGCCACATCGGAGGAGCAAACGGGGTCAAACAGGAATCCATCACGTTGTTCGTCTGGCAGGGAGAGCGCTCGTCGCTGGCGTCTCCTCAGCAGGCCTTGGCTAAAGCATCGTTCAAATTCAGCCCCCGAGGAGCCCTTGGACACACTTGACAGAAGGAACCTGGCTGGACAGGACATGCGCACACAGAGCTTGACATGGTCCAGAAGCAGCAGCAGTATGGCTCGATCCAATCCTCCTATCTCCAGGGTCCACAGTCTCCCGGACCCTCATAGGGTCACAAACTGCGGTGTCCTCCTGGAGCATCCTAATCTTCAGAGGGACTGGTTATCTCGCAGCTCAACCCCTTTTTTAAGATCTACATCTGAACTGGGGAGCGAAATTCGTGCTGAGACTCCACCGCTTAGACGAGGGCTGAGCTCTCAAACATTTTCAGGGATTCTGCTGTCCATGTCAAGACGAATTAGCCAAATTTTAAATACCTCTCCTGAGCCGGCTGTTGGAGAACTTTCAGAAGACGGTAGGAAATTCTGCTTTACCATTTAGACTAGATTTTGTTTAAAAAAAAATTCTTATTTTGTTTTGAGTTTTTCTTTGTCCAAAATGGTTTTGATATTATGCCAGTGTAAGTTTTCTTACTTGAGGGGATGGTACACTAAAAATGTAAATTCTGTCATTGTTTACCTAACCCTGTTGTTGTTCCAAACTGTATGACTTTCTTCTGCGGAACACCAAATATGTGACCCTGGACGAGAAAACCAGTCTTTGTGTCAATTTTTCCAATCTGAAAGCTGAATAAATAAGCTTTCCATTGATGTATGGTTCGTTAGGATAGGACAATATTTGGCCAAGATACAACTATTTGAAAATATGGAATCTGAGGGTGCAAAAAAATCTAAATATTGAGAAAATCGCCTTTAAAATTGTCCAAATGAAGTTCATGGCAAAGCATATTACTAATCAAAAATGAAGTTTTGATACATTTACGGTAAAAATTTACAAAATATCTTCATGGAACATGATCTTTACTTAATATCCTTATGATTTTTGGCATAAAAGAAAAATCGATAATTTTGACCCATACAATGTATTTTTGGCTATTGCTACAAATATACCCCAGCAACTTGAGACTGGTTTTGTGGTCCAGGGTCACATATGATATTTTGAAGTATGATGACAACCAAACAGTTTTGACTACTATTTGTATGGACAATTTCTCAAAATATCATCTTTTGTTCCACAGAAGAAAGTAAGTCATACAAGTTTGGAATGATATGAGAACTGTTGCCAAATTTGTACTGCAAGGGTGGCACAGAAGAGCTTCTGAAGTGGTATTTAGGTGTCTTTACACAGTTTAGAATCTGAATCAGAATGAGCTTTATTGCCAGGTATGTTTACACATACGAGGAATTTGTTTTCGTGACAGAAGCTTCCACAGTTCAACAGAATGACAGCAACAGAACAAAAACACACATAATAAAAGAATAAAAATGGAACAAGTAATTACACTGAATTTTGAGCAGGCACATAGCAGCCTTAACTCAGCTCTGTAAAGATGCCTTAGGGTGAGTAAATGATGAATTTTCATTTTTGGTTGAACTATCCCTTTAAGTGCAGTCTCCACAATGATTTGTTTAAAATTTGGTTCAATCGTAGGGTTGGTTGAGCACTGACTTTGTCAGATGTGTAGCTGCCGTCCCATGTACTGTAAGTAATGGTTTGACTAACTTCAGAATGATACAACACAGTGGGTTTAAGCCAGTCATATTGAATCACATATACATCAGTTAAGGTGATATTACACTGACTTTTTGAGTAACAGGATGATTTTTCGTTCATCCTTAGGATTTTGGTTACTAACAGCGATATGAAAGTTATATAGCTTTCTTATGTCTTTCCAGTGTAGTTGTTTCTTGCTTATAAAACTGTGGTATTTGAGTCTAATCTCATTGTGTATCAGAAAATGCAAAATTGAAGCTCAAGGAGTGTATCTTCAAGCTTTCCATATCTACAGTAGAATCAGTCATTCTTTAGTAATTTTGGTAACTCTTTACTCAAAGCCTTTGTGTAATGCATTATAAAATAGTTTTAATGCATTAATTATGCCTTTTAATGCACCTTATAATGCATTGTAAAATCTCCTGAATAATTGTAACCACAGTTTATAAATAATGGCACTTATCAATTCATTGTTACACTATGCATTTCAAATTTAGTTGTAACTATTTATGACAAGATATAATATATTACAACACACATTATGAATAATTATAATGCATTATACCCTTTAATAACCCTTTATAATGTATTATACATAAAGGCTTTAAAGGGATAGTTCACCCAAAAATGAAAATTCTGTCATTAATTACTCACTCTCATGTCGTTCCAAACTCATAAGATCTTCCTTCATCTTCGGAACACAAATTAAGATATTTCTGATTAAATCTGAGAGGTCACTGATCCGAGTTACTGTCTACTGAACGTAAACATCGCTGATTACGTTGATTACTTTCTGGGGTACTCTCCAAAATGGCGGAAGACGGTAACTCGGCGAGAAGAATTGTTGAATCCGTTATTTAATTGTTTTCTTTAGCTTACAAAAAGTATTCTCATAGCTTTGTAATATTACGGTTGAACCCCTGGTGTCACATGGACTATTTTAGCGATGTCTTTGCTACGTTTCTGTGCGTTGATCGTGGTAATGTCCTTACTATCTACAGAGGGTCAGAGAGCTCTCAGATTCAATCAAAAATAGCGTAATTTGTGTTCCGTAAATGAACGAAGGGGTTTGGAACGACATGAGTGTGAGTAATTAATGACAGAATTTTCAGTTTTGGGTGAACTAACCCTTTAAGTAAAGTGTTACCATAATTTTTTACTGAGATGAATCGTTACATGGAAAAAATGGCATATTTATAAACGCATTTTATAATTTTTTTACACATTTTATAGTATTGTATTGTATTTACATTTCCTTGAAACCTTTGATCAAAATGTGATCAAATTACAAGCATTGTTATTGCAGACCTCTCCATTGACTCAATTAGCATTTGCATGTGAAATGGTAATACATTGAATACTGTGTCTCACTATCGGAGTAAACACCTTTTCCTCTTTTAGATTCACTTCCCCCTTCCTGCTTTCCAATGTATCGCTGAACACTTCTCATTGCTATTAGCATAAATGCTAAGTAGCTAGCACGGAAAGGCAAATGCATAAATTTGATACAGTATTAAACCAAGCAAAGGTGTTCCCTTTGAGCTCGCAGCTCCTCACTTGCTCTAATAAAGTAATTATTGCTTTCGGCTCCTCTGGGTTCAACACTATTCAACCGAGGTTGGAAGTGTGAATGCAGATGCCTGGGTTGGCTTGGAGTTTGTGTCAACAAAACTCGGGGTGACAGCAGTAGTTTGACCCCCTCCTAAGTCCAACTTTTTCCTCTATTCCTTTAGAAATGTAGGAGGCAGCTCACTCACATCTTTTTGTATGCTAATACGTGTTCCTGCCAGTGTACAAAGACCCTGGGCTCACCACCTTTTAGCCTTATTACCCTTTGAAAAGCTGGGGCAGAGGTGGTCTACAGAAGTCATGAGAAAGCACCCTGTGTAATTGAGTTTTAGAAGGAGAGAGAGGCAGACCTGTACCTTCAATAAAGCCAATTTCCGTGTTAAAGCAGAATGTACTATTTAGGTCTCTCTTGACACATTAGTAAGCACAGTTTCCTCATTTAGGTCTTCTCGTCATGGGCTGGTTACTCCAGGAATGCCCCAGCCTGACAGAAACACAGTGGGTGGGGAGAGCAGCTAGTCTTAGACCTGCAGCTGAAAATGGGGCGATGCTGAATTTGCAGTCCCAAAGTCGTGCTTTAGATAACTTTGTTCTGTCGAGCAGATATTCCCACAAGAGTTGGCACACAAACCTTTGTCATTGTGCATTAACAGCGAGAGCGAGCAGGAACAGTAAAGACACTTAATCCTTTAGGATGTAAAGTGCTGCCAATGAAGAATCCACTGGCTTGAATATATTTATTTATTTATTTGATTTGATTATTTATTTATTACACTTTTTTTTTTTTTTTTTTACAATTTCGTTGGGTCGCTTGAACAATGCCAGGAAACAACTGTAAAAGGAATGTATGTATGTTTGTTTGTTTATATTTTTAATGTTTATTCAAGTAGAAAAATATAATACTTTCAGTTTGCAAAACAATGTTGTTGTTGTTATTATTATTTAATTTGTTCTACTAAACTTATTAGTATATTATTATTATAATAATAATAATAATAATAATACACATTTAATCAGTGCTTTTGTTAGTTAATAATAATGAAAATAATAATAATGGCTTTGTCAAATTAATTTTTGTTAAAACAATATGACCGTATCATAAAACAATAGTGGATTTAGGTTTGAAGCGCACATGCAGGAGGTGAGTTAATGCAGGAGTGGGGGATATGAGGAAAGGCATGCAAATGTTCCAGGCATGCTGACGGCAGCTTATTTAAATATGTAACAAAGTCTCTCAGCGGAGGATTGTCGTACTTGTGACTTGAACAAAAGAGCATGCGCTTAGTGCCCTGCCTCTTGCACGGTCCCGTCTGTAACAGTGGAGGAAACGAATAACAGCACTGCGAATTATTTAACATGACAGATGTCGGACTGTGAGAAATGCATGACCTCCTTTTTCTACAGTAAAGTTTGACGAGTGTTAAAAGACACGTAGCCATGAAAAATGTGCTAATTGCACACAAATTTAAAGAAGTGAAATTGATTTTCCTCACCACTTGTTGTTTTTTTAACATTGCTTTCAGTCCTGATAAATGTCAGTTTAAACACTGACTGAATCGCACAATAATGTAAGTGATACCAATACAAATGAAGTCAAAATGTTATTGACTTGACAGCTAGTGTCCTAACAGGGCCTGTAACTCATCTCTCAACAGTATGCATGTATTTAGGGGGGCTCAGCTGGGCAGAGGGTATGTTTTGTGGGCGTAGTGTCTTTCTGAGCAGTGTGGTGTTTTGGCTTCTGCAGGGAGTTACAACTGACTGGACAAATGCAGCCTAGGAGGAAGATGTTTGAGTGTGCAGATTAAAGGGCAAAGGGACGATGGTGTGTCGTCTCAGAGCTGCTTCGCTAGAGTGGCATGATGGTAAAAGGCTTGTGACGCTGATGATGTGAATTATGAATGACACGAAGCACTCTCCTGTCACTTCTATGGCACAGACCCACAAGCTCCATTCTACTGTTCGCAAGCATTTTGTGCAATTTTGCTTTACGGTAATGACCTGAAAGGGCACCTTTTATATTTCTAAATGCAGTTAATGGTCATTTAAAGAAAAGGGGAATCTATTTAACAGCAGATGTTTTTGGGTGAATTTGACTCTACCATGGCCTGGATTTCTAAATTATATGAATGCTTACATTTTTGGCGATTTTTGTTTATATATTATATTATATTATATTATATTATATTATATTATATTATATTATATTATATTATATTATATTATATTATTATATGGGATGCACTTTTACAAATTTGGACTAATACTATTAATATTCTATTAAAATATAATACTAAAAAATAAAATCAGTAGTTAAAATACAATAATTAAATTTTGCCATCATGTTATTATAATGTACAGTATGAAAAATTTTAGATATTTTGCAAATTCATGTTTAAACATTAACAGTAAAAGAATAGTTCACCCAAAAATGAAAATGTACTCACCCTCAGGCCAACCAAGATGGAGATGAGTTTGTTTCTTGAACAAACAAGAATAAATTTAACATTGCATAATAGATCCATTGCAGTAATTGGGTGCCATCAGAATAAGAGATCGCACAGCTGATAAATTGTTATTATTTTACCATACTGTTTGTTGTGGATTATTGTGATGCTTTTATCAGCTGTTTGGACTCTTATTCACTCCGGAGGATCCATTGATGTGCAAGCGATGTACTGCTAAATTCCTCCAAATCTGTTTAGATAAAGAAACAAACTCATCTACATCTTGGATGCCTGGAGTGCATGTAAATGTTTAACAAATTTTCATTTTTTGATTAACTATTCCTTTAAGTGAGAGTTAAATGGTGGAAAAGCTCATCTAATGCTGGGTACACTCTAAAAGATTTTAAAAATCTTATAAGATTTGTGAGAGACCACAAACATGAGGGGGGGAAAAATCCTAGATTTAACCATTTTCTTCTATAGTGTGTGGTGTCCTCGGGGTAACCCCCCCCCCCACACACACACACACACACACATCAGGGTTTCTGATCATAAATATTCAACATGCTGAATATTTACAATTCGCCATCGGGGTGCCTCCGACGTTCTTCCGAGTAGATTCAGTCACTCTTAACACACCTCACACCACAGGAAAATCTGATTAAAATAATCTTTAGAACCACCAAGTTAATCGGGACATTACCTAGGATTGTCGGAAGGGAAGAAATCGGCCCAAAATCAGCACGATTATCTTGTGGTGTGTACCCAGCATAAATGTAAAAATCTGGTAAATGAGCATGGACAAATATCCAGTATGTTTAAAAAAAATAAAATCTCTAATCTTGCTTGATGACCAATATGTTACCAATATGTCATGCATCCCTACTAGTTTTTGTGTGGCTGAGCAGTGTCTTAAGTCGAAAAGTGTTTATATTTCTCTATGGTGGCGTGTCTGAGATCATGATGGATAAGAGGACAGCGCTGCCCCACCTCGCCCCGCAGCCAACAGCTGTTCCTCCCAGGCTGGACCAGTCCCTGTTAGATTACTGATTAACCTGTACCGGCACATCACATCCTGCTTAACCAACTGTGTCAAAACAAAGTCGCAACTTCCCCTAAGCATCCCCACTTTGTTCCTCCAGCTGGAAGCTCCACAAACGCATCCTCACAGAGCTGCAATCATAGCCCAATCTGTTAATTGCAGTCATTTCCTCTCTCTGTGGACCCAACTCCCCCAAACTCCCCAGACACCAATTAAAGCTGCTAATTTGAAGGGCTTATGAATTGCCATTCCAGAGTGAGATGGCTGTGGATGCATGTGTAGTGGGCTTAAGCTGAATCTCTTATGATCTGCAAGAATTTGAGTCCTGCACTTTGTCCTGCTTTTAACTCACAAAAAATACCATGGTATTGCTGCTTTTGGACACATACACTACCATGGAAATGCCATTTGTTTTTGGACATATGCCTTGCGAAAGCACAATGAAAATTCAATTCGGTGTGTGTATCTTGTCTGTTTTACAATGACTTCGTATATGACTCATTCATTCAGAATTTAGAGTCCGATATAAGTTTATTTCATATTACATTATAGATTTATATTTTTGGTTTCTAAGTGTATTTATTAAATTTATTAAAAGTAAACAATTCACTGGATTTAACAAAAAATATCCACTGTTGTGCATATATATATATATATATATATATATATATATATATATATATATATATATATATATATATATATATATATATATATATATATATATATATATATATATATATATATACTACAAGAATAACAAAGTGCAGTAAACAGTAAAACTATTCGTGCTACAAACTAGTGTTTATGAAAATATGATAATGCTACTTTGCATTATCGAGCAGCATAATGAGCGGTTTATACAGCTAAAAATAACTGGAAGACAATGGCACTAGAAGCCATTCAGGTTACTAATGGCTACGCCCAAATTTGCATCAAAAATGCGTAAACGCATAATACAATTCGTAACAAAAAAATACGTATACATAAATACTTTTTCTTCTTTTTTTTATTACTTGTGTATTTTTTAAAGTTTATTATTTGTATACATATACATACATACATACATACATACATGTATATGCACTGTAAAAAATAAGTGCAATTTTAAAAATGAAATTTTGTACAAACGCTACAGAAAAAAAACTGTTAGAAGGTTAACAGCAAGTTCCCGTACTATATACAGGGAAAAACTGTAAAAGTTCTAACCAGACATTTAATGTAATTTTATAGTAAAATGCTGTTAGTTGTACAGTTTTTAGAAGTAAAAAATAACAAATCAGTGTATAATTTACAGTCAAAACTGATATTCCCAGAATTTCCTGCATGACACCCTACATTTGAAAGTATTTTGTTTAAATAATCATATGTTTTAATAGTTGTTGTTATCAGTTATCTTCTGTTGTTTAATGAAAGTTTATTGCATTATTTAAGTATCGTGTGTTACCATGATGGTGTTTTGTGTTTGCATGAATGACTCTGTGCACCCTCTATATATTAGTATATACTTCTGCTTGAGGCGAAGCTACTTGTGATGAGCTTTGATTCTTCATGCATGGCTTTCTCTTTTACCACCTGCATTATTATGGTGGTTGTCAGTATGTTAAATGTACAAAACAGATTTTAATAGCAGTGTGTTGCATTTACTGGTTTACATTCAAATTTCCTTGTTTGTAAATTACAGTTTTTTTTTGTATTTTTTACAAAATTATTCTGACAACCATAGCTGCCAAAATTTTGTAAAAACTACAGAATTATTTTTTTTTGTTTGTTTGTTTTTTACAGTACGTGTGTGTATATGTATATATTATAAAAGATTTGTCATACCACTCACTGCTGTATGTTGTATAGGCTGAGTGGGAGTGCTAGCCAAAAACTTTTTTTTGTTTTGTTTTTTTCAGTGCTGCCGTTAGTCTGTGGTAACAGTGGTAAAACATTTGCTCTCTCTCACGGTTTCATATGGGCTATTTATATAACATGAGACAAGCCGCCAATCAGGGGTATACGGGCCATTTCTGCACCACACCTTCTCGCTGTTTTCTATCTTACTCCATTACATACACACTATATCACCCACACTTTCCCTGTGCTGACTCTAGTGTTCTTCCACACAAATTTTCAACCTGGTGTGGCCACACCCCTCCCTCTGTGCTCAGGCATTGTTATTGGATGGGCTGTTTGTGTTTAAGGGTTGTTGTGGAGACCAGGTGGTTGGGCGCTGTGTAGGTTGGCTCATGAGAGGGCAGGAAGGTGACGCTCCACAGCCTCCATGGCTGAGCGACACAAAGCATCTTCTGTTCTCCTTCACGATCTGTTTGTGTGTTTGTGTGTCAGGGTGTGCGCACACCTGGCAAGCACTGTGGGAATTTGGCATTAGGACGTATATAATGAAAGTCCAATGTAATGAAAAGACTCATTTGGGTGAAAGATCCCAGTATAATCAGCCAATTCATGTTTCTAAACTGCGCAATAGACTGGATGTTTGAGTATCTGCTTAATAGTGATGTAATCTGATTCTTTTAATGTACACTGAATGTAGGGTTGGGAATCAATAGCCCTCTTAAACAGAACCAGTTCCATTAAACAAAACAAGCACAATTGATTTTCTATTGAGTGGCATTACAATAAGAAATTGTTTTTGCTGAGCTTGCAGCATGTCTTCAAATTGATAGAAAAAAATAAGGCTGTAGAGTGAAACAAAGGCAATAAAAAGACACAGATCTTTCTATTGTGGTGTTCTCGCTGGTTTCATACAACCATCAAACATACTGGGACCAGCATAGGGCAGTTGGTGAACAAATGACTCTCTTGTGGTTCTTTTTAATGAATCAGTCTCAAACTATGAGTTTCAGTTTGAATCAATGTAACAACTCATTCACACGGTGAGTCACAGCGAGTAGTTTTTGATTTACTAAATTTAAATGATGATTTTCATCTTGTTTTTTTTTTGTCACCTAGAACTGTGTGTACTTAAGGCTTGTGACACTTGGGGCCCGTCCACATGGTAACGCGTTTAGCTGTATACATAAAAATGTTGTATGATGATGCGCTCGTGTACAGCCAATCCCTTTATATTTGGAAAAGATTATGTCCTCACCCTACGTCTCGACCCTAGTCAAGACACCGCTACGTCATGTAACTGCAACAACAACATGAACAAACAGTGAACGGCTGTGTTTTTATTAACTAACATTAACACAGATCAATAAATGTATTGTTCTATGTTTGTCTTTTTCTTGTTGTGTTGGGTTTGTATAAGTCCCTTTCAAGGAAAGTCCGTTCACTCGGCCACCATATTTGCAATGCCTCCAGGCAGCTCAAACAAGACCAAGTCCTATCTAAATGAATGGGGGAATCCTGAAATCTCAAAAACTGCTCGCTGAACTCGCGATTAAATTACATATTTCAAATCAGCAACAAAATCTGAAATGAACTGCCCCATGAATGTTGTTTAAGTTCAAATAGCATTTAAAATCTTCTTTTTCAGTCTAGACCAGCCAATGCGCTTATGACTTTGCATGTGCATCGGTTGGTTTAGACTGTAAAAAAAAATGGACGTAGTGTCTGTGACGTCACCCGTAGGTTTCTGAAGAGCATTTTTGAAGCTCAAATTGCGCGGAGCCAGCCGTTGCCATCTTGGCATCCCGGATAATCGAAAATGGGCAAAAAGGCTGGAGGTGGGTGGAGCTGGTTGCTGAAACCTCGCTGACAGCAGTGGCAATCCACCTGTCACTCAAGTGGCCACGCCCTTAATTATGCAGAACTTTTAGGCTTAATTGAAACGCCTAATTGAAACGGATGAGTAATAAAAAAATCACCCCCCTCACAGTTGTCATGAAGGGCAAAATTAGCTATATAGACCAAAACCACTTTTTGTACCAGGCTGTAAACATACTTTTTTCTGCTGTAAAGCTGGGCATTTTAACATGCGGAGTCCCTTTTGGAGCCAGCCTCTAGCGGCCAGTCAATGAATTGCAGTTTAAGTCACTTCCGTGTTAGGTTGCCGCTTGGTCCAGCCTTAGGTTTCTATGGGAACCGGAGCTTCTAACGGCTGCTGCAGTGATGCAGTGACTTTAACAATCAACGACTATCCCACCATATTGCGTGTTGCAGTTTCTCCCATTCATAAGTATAGGAGTGAACAGTCTTTGTATTTCTATAGTCTTTGGCACGCTCCAAGTCGTCTTCTCTGTTTTAATGCATCTCTTTAGCAGAATTACAGCACCACATACTGGTCTGGCATGTATACTACATCGTACTACATCCCATTTTGAGTGTTTCAGTGATTTTGTGTGTACGCAGATATTTCTTGAGATGACGCTGTGTTTACAGAAGAACGAGGAAAAAAGATCGGATAGGGAAAGCTCTGGTTTCGTGTGGATGAGCCCTTAAATTAGTGTAATTTTTGACTGGTTGTTTATATTACATTGCATAGTTTGATGCACTATAGTGTTCAAAAGTTGGGGGTCAGTAAGATATTTTTTATTAAATATTTTTGAAAAGGCTCAATCCTGCATTAATTTAATCAAAGCAGTAAAAAATTTTTTTGAACAGCAGTGTACTCCCAGTTTTGTGTAAATAAACAGTGCTTCAATTTTTATTAGACGTTTTTGATTAATGCTTAGTATATAGTTAGACCAAAATATCTAAAAAGGAGCTAGACCATCAACATCCGTATTTTAGTTCTGCAACAACTGATGCTTCCCTGTTGCCTCACTTCATTACACTTCTGCTTTCCTCATATGTCTGCGGTATGAACTACTTTTATAGTTTGGTTCGTCATGAGAAAACGCTAGAGAAGAAACGTTGTCCCATTTGTGATCAAACAATCAAAGTAGCTTATAAAGTGTTTGTGAAATCTCTCAACAGTATATGAATCAGTATGTTTGCGACCTAAAAATTAAGGGTTGTGTGTGTGTGTGTGTGTATATAACGTACGTGACTACCTATTTAGCTTAATTGATACTTGGTGTTGAATCAACATTTATTATAATTCACACATAAAACACACAAACTACAACATTTAAATTAGTAGTTTACTCTAAAATAGTTTCCCATATTTAATTTAGCTTAGAGGAAGATTCTCAGTAAAAAATGACTTGAAGTTTTGGTCTATATGTCATACTAACCTAATGTTTGACTTCAGATGACTTTGAATATAGTATGGCGCTATACTATAAGAACGAGAAATGAAAAACAAGAATTCAGCTTAATTTTTCGTTTTCCGTTCAGGGGTAGAAAAAATGTATAAACCGCTTGAATATTCGATTTCTACACGTGGGCGGGAATTAAATGCCCCTTTCTGCTGATTGGTCAGCTGAAGATCAGACCGTACCGTCATCAGTTCTTTGAGGCAGAAATCCTCCACTGCTGCAGTTGTACGGATTCTTGATGTGTTTATTGCAAATACATCTTCTCATCAAATAACCAGACCAAGTGAATAGCTCGATTACAATCCGTTCTTCTGTATAGACATAAATTCTATGATTTGCATCAGCTGGGCATGTATGATATGACATCTGTCATAGCCTACCCTGTTTTTTATTTATTTTTTATTGATTATAATTGAGACCTCAAAAGGATATGCGCTTGTACCGGCCGTGAGCTGCATGCGCACTCGCACACAGGACTGTAACACAAGATTTTCATAAATGTAACTTGCATTTTGGGGTGATTCTCACCAAACCCCACAGAATACATTAAGAACGCTTGGAATATATGGCACGGGATTGGGATTATTTTATGACAGATTTGCATCCGCTTAAAGTAAAAGTCACCATCTCTGCCATTCTCTACCAAGTGAGAGCAGGACATTTTGTGTGTGTGTGTGTGTTCAAAAAAGGAAGGTAATAAACCTTTAGAATAACAAGATGAGTTATCCCTATAGTTCACACAGTTTTAATAAGTTGCGATGAGTTCAGCAGACAAACTAAACTACAGTCAAACTCAGACCAGTATTGAAGTGTACAGCAAAATGCAGTCATAACTTTGTTTTTGCTGAGTTTAATTAATATTGAGTAGGCCTATTAATTGAAACGCAAACCGTGCCGTGCTGAGTTGTACCACGCAGTGGAAAAGCGCCAGTAGAATGAGACACATGGGCCAGTTTTATTGTGCTTTTTCAAGTTTTGGAGCTTGATTGCACACATTCCCATTTACATTTATTCATAAGGCATTTTCTTTTTATGTTCCACAGAAGACTGAAAGTCATGGGTTTTGCAGCAACATCAGGGTAAATAAATGGTGTTTTGCGTGAACTGTTTCTAGGGTTATACCACTGAAAGAAATTGCAAGGAGTGTTGATGAGAGTTTAGTTTCTTGACTAAGTGGTGTTTTAAAAGCAGGAGCCAGTTGAGTTTTCTCTGTGTTGGCAGTGATTAGCGGTCCCAGGCATTCCCTCGTCTGAAACCTCATCCTGGACAGGTGGTATGACCTCTCCTTCAGCTGAAGACATTCCAGGCAGGGCTGCAGGGGTTAGGATTACCCTTCATCAGACACATGCAAGGCCGGTCTGGGCCTCAGTGGGTGTCTGTGATCATAGAGATGTACATTAGGCCTGTCCCGGTCAGTGTCATGCACATGCTTCTAACAGATGTGTAATCTGCTTGCGACATATCTGCGTGCCAAGTTACTCAAACATCACGAACCACAATGTACCACACATGCTGAGGCAACACTGGCTTGACTCATCTGTTTACCTTTTTATACTCTCATAGATAGTCGATGCCTTATTGCTTAAATATTACCTCAGATGTCTCACAAGCATGATGATATCACATTGTCATCCTGTTACACACATGGAGCTTTAATCTAACACATGCACACTCACTTCCTGCTAGTCTGTCTGAACCTTTACTGACCTCTTGGGTGAGCTCTATTTGTGGGCTCCAGCTCCATTACAGGGTCACAAACTGGCAGCTCTTGGGATCAGCTGGCAGCCACCCTGCAGTAATTGTTTTCAAGCTGTGCTGCTGCACAAACAAACATATGGGTACATGTAGGACCATGTCTAGGACACCCACATGGTTACAGTCTTATTACACCCTTTCTGGAGCCCAGGTGTCCTCTACACACCACAGCTCACTGCTGTTAAAAGAATTGCCCACACAGCTCATTGTGTATCTTCAAGGCCAAAATTATCGGCACAGAAGCAGGGTATGAATTTGTTTTTGTTTTGTTTTTTGTTTTTTTTGTTTTTGGCTTGTTTTTTTGTTTGTTTTTTTCACTGTAGTCGTAGTAATTGGTCACAGTCATTGGTAAACGTTATGTGTAATGTTGTTATATACAGTGGGGAAAATAATTATTTGATCCCCTGCTGATTTTGTACTTTTGTCCACTGACAAAGAAGTGATCAGTCTATAATTTTAATGGTAGGTTTATTTGAACAGTGAGAGACAGAATAACCAAAAAAAAAAATCAATTTAAAAAAAGTTATCCCCTATCAATCAGCAAGATTTCTGGCTCCCAGGTGTCTTTTATACAGACAAGCAGCTGAGATTAGGAGCACTCTCTTAAAACCTGTATAAAAGACACCTGTCCACAGAAGCAATCAATCAATCAGATTCCAAACTCTCCACCATGGCTAAGACCAAAGAGCTGTCCAAGGATGTCAGGGACAAGATTGTAGACCTACACAAGGCTGGAATGGGCTACAAGACCATCGCCAAGCAGCTTGGTGAGAAGGTGACAACAGGTGACGCAATTATTCCCAAATGGAAGAAACAAAAAATAACTGTCAGTCTCCCTCGGACTGGGGCTCCATGCAAGATCTCACCTCGTGGAGTTTCAGTGATCATGAAAACGGTGAAGAAACAGCCCAGAACTACACGGGAGGATCTTGTCAATGATCTCAAGGCAGCTGGGACTATATTCACCTAGAAAACAATTGGTAACACACTACGCAGTGAAGGACTGAAATCCTGCAGCGCCCGCAAGGTCCCCCTGCTCAAGAGAGCACATGTACAGGCCCGTCTGAAGTTTGCCAGTGATTCAGAGGAGAACTGTGTGAAAGTGTTGTGGTCAGATGAGACCAAAATCAAGCTCTTTGGCATCAACTCAACTCTCCATGTTTGGAGGAGGAGGAATGCTGCCTATGACCCCAAGAACACCATCCCCACCGTCAAACATGGAGGTGGAAACATTATGCTTTGGGGGTGTTTTTCTGCTAAGGGGACAGGACAACTGCACCGCATCAAAGGGACGATGGACTGGGCCATGTACAATCAGGGCCAGGGCATTGAAGCCAGCTAGGGAATTGAAAATGGCTTGTGGATGGGTATTCCAGCATGACAATGACCCAAAACACACGGCCAAGGCAACAAAGGAGTGGCTGAAGAAGAAGCACATTGGCTAGGCCACTCCAGGACCTTAGTCTCCAGACCTTAATCCCACAGAATATCTGTGGAGGGAGCTGAAGGTTCAAGTTGCCAAACGTCAGCCTCAAAACCTTAATGACTTGGAGAGGATCTGTAAAGAGGCGTGGGACAAAATCCCTCCTGAGATGTGTGCAAACCTGGTGGCTAACTACAAGAAACGTTTGACCTCTGTGATTGCCAACAAGGGTTTTGCCATCAAGTACTAAGTCATGTTTTGCGAAGGGGTCAAATACATATTTGACTCCTTAAAATGCAAATCAATTTATAACTTTTTTTGAAATGCGCTTTTCTGGAATTTTTTTTTTTTTGTTATTCTGTCTCTCACTGTTAAAATAAACCTACCATTAAAATTATAGACTGATCATTTCTTTGTCAGTGGGCAAACATACAAAATCAGCAGGGGATCAAATAATTTTTTTCCCCACTGTGTGTGTGTGTGTGTGTATATAACACATCTTTATTTTTACATCCCAAGCGTTGCATTTTTAATATTGTGTGTCAAGTTAAAAGTAGTCCATACTTTTCAAAACAAGTCTTGAGACATTTGCTCCATTCCTTTGCACTTATTGTAGCAGCTAGAATATGCCTCCCCTAAGAAGCTTGTCTAATTGGGGTCAGGTAAACCTGAAACCAGCCTTATTTTACAGGGCTTCCTTAACACAGATTAGTCGACTAGTCTTTCAGACAACTACTCATCTTAAAAATATTTAGTTTTGCACATCCCTATTGAAAGGGTAGCTTAATTTGTGTCTTTCATTTTTGTTTCCCCACAGAGGTCACCTGATCTAGCCTTTGGTTCTGTGGTTGCATTTCCTTTCCAGAGAAATGAGTGTTTGTTCTTTCTGGTGCATTTTTCATGTCTGTCTTATGAAATACTATAGCAATAAATTTATTTAGCAAGACATATACTGCCTTTTGTGGGGGTTTTATTCATCCCCTTGTCTCTTGACATTTTAACCGACCTTTCTGTCATTTCAGGGTTTGATTAGTATCTGTTTTCTCACTTCAGAGCTGCCGCCCCCCTCACAGAGCATGTTGGGTAACATCCTTTGCGTGTACTCTGTAATTGCTGACGCAGCGCTACAATCTAGAGGATATTTGGAGTGAAAGATGAGTTCAGTTGAGGATGATGGACACGCTGAACTCTGCAGAAATAACATTCTTGTTAAAATGAGTTTCTGCAGAGGTTATGTAACAGGACTTTTTGAAGGACTTTGTCAGGACAGATGTGATTTTCACGCTAGATTTCAGATGACATACTCACACTTAACTAAATGTTCCCTTGCCCGAACACCTCAGGGAGGGGGCTTTATATACCGCTGATATATTTAGCAGGAGATCACAGTAATTAGGTTCCTGAGCAAGTGTTAAATGTTTTGCCTTCTCAGTGGACTGTCTAGTTTGTTTTGCTGTTACTTTGCCGATCTACATTCATCTACAGAGAAATAGTCTTAATTTAAAAGGATTCAGACCAGGCATCTAGGATTTTCTCTAGAAAAAGCACATTTACCATTTAATTAATTTACATGACATTTCCAGGACTAGAAGTGATATTTCCATATATCAATTTTTTTTTTTATAACTTTAACCCTGGTTCATCCAAAGAAAAGAAAGTGAGGGGGTGAATTAGAAATTAGTTGTTAACTTATTTTAATACTTGTTTAATGCTTAATTTAATGTCTTATTTCAAATAATTCATGTTTTCTCAAGGCCCTCTGAAAACTTAGATTACATTGTTTTTATTGGATTAAATTTGTTTTTAAAAATGTCAAATTATTTTTTCTGTAATAATTGGAAATGTTAATAATCATGGAAAACCTAAAATATTAATGGATTTTGTAAAAATATAAATTCCCAGGCCTTAAAAATTAATATAGTGTTAAAAATCATAGAAGGTTTATGTTGTACACTGAGCATCAGGAAGCTGAATCCTCACTGAGCTGCAATTACAGTCTATTTTGAATCTTTTTGTATGCCAATAAATATATTTCTTTAAAATCTATTAATTCAAATAATTGCTACCCAAAATGTAAATGGAAAAAAAAACCTCTATTGTTACTGTAAAATTAATTGTGCAATCATGAACAACTAGAAAAAGTATAGAAATACTTTGCTTCAAAAAGGGTGGCAACCCTGTATGTTGCATTTTGCCCAGAGAATTAGTTTAACCAAGGTTTTCTAAAGATTTTAAATAACTGTCATAATTCTGTATAACATTCCTGCAAATTAAATCAAATAAATGAATCTGCAATGTATAGCCTTCCATATGCAATCAAGACTAGTTCAGTGAGATGTAAATGAGAATTCTCAGCTCTGAAAACACTATTGAGTTCTTTCCACTGGCGAGAATAAAGGGCTTTGAGAGGGTGTTCCATCTGCTGGTTTTGAGAGATCTCTGATCTTCAGTGTTCACTGGCCTTTTACTCTCCCCAGAGAGAAGCTGTGATTTGCACATAGCTGGTATGAACAGGCGCAGGTGAAGCCCTCATCCTCACCAGAATGCCAAGGCAGTGAATCTGTACGGGATCCAATTAAAATTCCTTAAATAAATCTCCTTGACAGTCAGTGGAGGATGCAGGTTGGCGAGGTTTAAGTAACACTGATACACAGATTAAAATAGCTATTTTTGAAATTCAGATGCTAGTGGCACACAATTTACACATTTGTAATGCAAATGTTGGTGTTATTGAACAGGGTTATTTTCAAATCTCTCGTGCCTGGAGAGTCTCAATGTGCATAGGTAATTATGGAAGATATTGTGTTCCATCAGATGGAGTTGTCAACTGCTTTCCCATCAGCTTCACACATTTCTTAATGGCATATGAGATCTCTGGAGAAGTCCCTTTATCTCACCCGTCCATATGTTATATGCTGCCACTGTGCCGCTGAGCGCGAGCTGTCGTCTCAAACAGGCAGGCTTTAGATTGAGCCGGCTCCCTCCACTCCCACACATTTCACCTCCATCTTTCCGCAGCCGCCTTGAGTGGAGCGCCGCCAGTCTCCCTCGTTTGCCTTCCAGCTCTTATCCAAACACCCATTAAAGCATGTCTGTTTACACAGTTGTGTGCTTGTTTGCAGAGCAGTAAATAGAAGACCTGTTTGTGTCGTTGTCAGTGTTGAGCTCGATCTCTCCTGAACTCTTTTGTTCACACCTAGGGCTGGGTGATATTACCAATAGTCACAATATATTCATGATGATCGATCTCTGGTGATGAAACATAATCAACACTGTGAATGGCTCATGAGCCATTAAAGAGATAATTCACCCAAAAAGTGGATTTCTGTCATCATTTAATCAACCTCATGTCATACGTGACTCGTTTGACTTTTTCCACGGAAAATAAAAGGAGCCGTTTGTCCAAGCTGCTTTTTCCATAAAATGTAAGTGTACAGAGAACCAAATGAATCTTAATAGCATTTCTGACTTGAGACTTTATTAGCAAAAACAATATTTAAATTATTTGGTAAGTTTGATTCATTTCTAAATCTGTTCTATCTGATTCGATTCATCATTTTAAAAAAAATTCTTTAATTTTTATATAATGTTAAAATGCACTAGTGTTCAGAAGTTTGGAGTTGGTAACTTTTTTTTGTTGAAATACAGTTTCATGTTTTTGAGAACATGTTCTTTTCAGAACACAGAATAGAAAATTCAACACTTGTCTGAAATAGAAATGCAACAAATGTCTTTACTGACATTTTTGATACATCTATTGCATCCTTGCTGAATAAAAAAAAAAAAAAAAGAATACACATTTTGAATCGTAGTGCAAGTAAAAGAAATGCTGTTAGTGCATATAAATTCAAATTGTTAAATATACATTTTTTGCTTTACTTTTAACTTGTTTTTTAACCTTTTTTACAATACACATTTTAAATCTACTATAACAACTTGCTCTATATCACTGCAATTGTTTAAAATGATTTTTAAAAAATGTAAAAAAAAAAAAAAAAAAAAAAACATAAATAAAAAGATTTCTATCAAATATCATCAAAACTATGAAAAAAATTCACTATTTCTTTTATCAATTTCCCCACGCTCTATTCGCATTTTCTAGGTCTTTATTTTGGTCAGTTGGCTCTCTTTCTGAATCTTTCTATCAGTTCTCTGTCTGCTCTATCTCCTGATCTCACATTGTTCAAAGAGCTAGTGTTTTTTTCTTTCCCCCTTGTGCATTTTCGTCATGGCATTGCTTTAGGCTGATAGCTTATGTGGAAAATAGTCGTGGGCAAAATGACTGCGTTCAACAAACTGAGCAGGGATGCAGCAGTCACACCCGTCCTCTTGAGACACATTGCGTCACTTTCTTCTGCGTCTGTGTGGTGTTAATTTAGTCATGAGGCCTGGGAAAAACTGAAGTGCGGCCACTATTGGCCCAGTCGGCTGATCCAGAGTGACATCAGGGCGGGCTGACCTCTGACCTTGAGTCCTGACATGTTCTTTCTGTGTCTCGCTCTGGTCAACCGTACAGCAAAACCGTCAGCCAGAACTGATTGATGAAGCTTAGCGAAGGTCTAAATGATCAATTAATAGACAAGGAGGACCGCCAGGCTTTTTGTAAGTAATGTTTTCTGACAAGTGCTTCCACTCGTTGGTTATGTGAGTGTTGAACGCATCTAATCACTCAGTTCTTGCTTTAAAAAAGCAGATGTTTTCCTTAACAGGGTTTGTTTGTTTGCTCTGAGAGAGATGCAAAGAATTATGAGCTTCCTGCCTGGTGTCACTTTGTCCCACTGAGATTGCTTGAGCACATGAGCAACACTATAAACTAGTATAACACTGCCCTCTACAGGCAGCAGTGTGTAGAACACCATACACTTCAGTTACAGCTGTTCAAAGGTGAAATCCAAGTTTACATTGATGCACAAAAAGACCACAAAAGTACAAGTTATTTAGAAGAAACGGAGCCTTTGTAATCTTTTAATCACAATGTAAAAAATTGCTCAGCCTCTGAAATGACTTTCCTTTCAGGTGCCATCACCAATCCCCTTTTCTTTTCAACCCAGCCACCCTCCGATGTCCGCTTTTCTCAGTCCAATCAATTACTAATAGATAAACTCCCATTTAGAGTAAATACAATTTTGCATTGCTTTTTTCTTGTTTAATATTCTGTTTTACTCAAACATAAGTTACATATAGTGAAAGTGTGCAGTCAGTCATTTTTTGAATTATTTTTAATAAATTAATTCTTATAAATTAATAGTTTAGTTCGGCAAGGGTACATTAAATTAATCAAAATTGGCATTAACGATGTAATGAGAAAAAAAAAACATTACAAATAAATGCTGTCCTTTTCGATTTTTTTTTTTATTTTTTTCTGTTACCTGACACATTTGCAAATGTGATTGCAGCATTGTATTATGCAATCAGAAATGTTGAAAGCAGCTTTCTGCCAATGAAATACATTTGAGACCGCACTAGCTGTTTGTCCTAACAGTGGAGGACAGTTGTGGAGACCGTTGTTATTTTTACAAATCCATTTGATGCTGCTACTGATGCAGAAATTGCTCAGAGCAGCGTTTAATGAGTCCAGTGTGACTCATTTTCTTATGAGCAGCATCATTGTCCAGAGTCTATTTTTGTGAGATGAACTGGTTATTAAATAAAGAAGAGAAGAGAGTCTGTGCCTCTCTGAGGGCCCTTGTCTATTTCTGCAAGCTGTGAGGGAATATGTAGACACGTATTTTGGAAGTCCCATTAAAAGCGTTGCTCAGTCTTGAAGTTTTAATCTGAAGAGAATCATTGCTGACATGAAGAGAGCCTGTTTTTGTGGTGGTCCTTTTCTGTGGCAACCCATTCTGAGGTGTTTTTTCTGTCCCCTCTGCACAGATGTGAAGGGGCCGCCCAGCCACCGCTTCTCCTGCGGCCAGTCACCGTTCACAGAGCCCTGCGTTTGGGAGAGGAAGTACTGCATCCTGACCGATAGCCAGCTCATCCTGCTCAACAAGGAGGAAGAGGTAACAGCGCTCCTTCCCTATGCTTTATCCCCTCATTCTTCTCTCTTCCTCTCCATCGGAATGAACAGCGAAGGACAGTTAAACGAAGACACGCAGATGATGTTTGTGCTGCTTTGTACATTTCCCCTTGTGAGGGTTAAATGCATTGTTTGCAGATGTAATTTGGATTTGGATGGGATTAGTTTTCCAGACAGTTGCGTCTGTAATAAAATCACAAAGTAAATTTACCTGACCTCCTTAAAGGGTCAGTTTTAAAAAGAAAATGAAAATTCTGTCGTTGTTTACTCACTCTCATGTTGTTGTTTTTCTGTGGAGCTAAAAAGAAGATATTTTGAAGAATGTTGGTAAAAAACAGTTGATGGAATTCAATGGAAGTCGAAGGGGACCAGAAACTGTTTGGTTACCAACATTTTTGAAAATATTTTCTCTTGTGTTTAACAGAAGATAGAAATTCATGCATGTTTGGAACAACTTGAGGGTGAGTAAATATGACCGAATTCTCATTTTTATGTGAACTATCTCCCTTCCGAATTGGTCTTGAAAGTTAAAGAGCCTCATTTTGCACAGTTTACTGATTTGTTCTCTTTAATGAGTTCCAGCACATTACTCTCGTTGTGCAATCTTGAGGTTATGAAAGGGAATAATCAATTCACTTAATGTTTTGAAATAGTTTCTGATTGACAGATTGCTTTCAGATTCGTTTAAAGGGTTAGTTAATTAGTAGCGCTGTCAGGAAAAGGGGCTTTCTGGCCCGCTGTTAGAATGTGTACCCCTGTGACCTCCACCCACTGACCTTTGACCTCTGACTTGTTCCCAGATGCCATCTGAGGTCCATGAAAGCCCCACAGCATCCTCATCAAAGGGTCGCAGCCTGAGAAGGACAGTCAGTGTGCCCTCTGAAGGACAGTTCCCAGAGTATCCACCAGAGGGAACCTCCATGTTAGATAAGATTTACAGTATGTGGTGTTTCTGTTATGATAGCAAAACTACTATTTATGCTCTCTTGTCAGGCAAAATTACCTCAGGAATATTCAAGTGGAAACTTGAATATATTAGGCAATTTTGATATGGTTATCAGATAATATTAGTGATGTTTATTTTTTTTGTTTGTCATTTTTATTTCCATCTATTTTTACTTTTTAGATTATAGAGCACTGTTTATTTTTAATTTAGCAATAACATTTAATAACATTAATAATTTGTTAAATAGTTAAAAGTAATTTATATGAAAAATATTTTTTTCCTTTTTTTTTTAATTGCTAATATCATGTAAAAATGTACTGTAACATTTAAAATAGTTTATATTTTTATGTTTGTGATGCAAAAATAATGTAGACTTTTAATATCAGCCATGTATCAAAATAATTATCAGTTGAAGCTATTAAAAATTGAATAATAATAATACTGTTAAATATAATTAACAAATTAATTTCTTTAGATTTTCAATTAATATTGTGACCATTATTCACTGTAGCATTAAAAAATATATCATTTTAAATTTTTGATGTACGAAAATAGTATAGAGATTTAATATCAGATATTTATCAGTTATCAGACATAGAATCAAACTAATTGTAAGCTTAAGCTTTAAGCCATAATTTATTTATTTTTTATATATCAGTTTAGTTTTTGTATTTATCTCTAGTTATGCTCAGCCTCAGATTTTTTTTTTTTTTTGCAGTCTCTCTCTTTTTTTTAGTATTATCATATTTATCCAATCATGAACAATTGGAAATATCATTGTTCAAAAGGTGTCGAATTCAAACAGTAGCCGGACTTCTAGTTACTGCTGACAGAAGCTTTTTTGCTCTGTCTATAGGGTTTCAAAGATGAAGCTTATACCAGGGGATCAAATGGCACTCTTTTAGCATTTACTGTAGCTTTAAGATGTTGTTAAGCAAGCACGCTCGCACTGCAGCTTATAGCATACGGATTTGTGCGGTAGCAGGCAGAGCATGAGGTGAATCATGAACAAAATCACATCAGTAAGGTGCATTTGTAACATCGGGGCCATTACTCCTGAATCCACTGTCACAAGCACAGAGGATCGGGATAACAAAGCAGTGGATTTAAACACAACACCGCAGGCTGGGCTTTGAAAAACACCAGATTGGGGGCGGAAATATGCATGCTAAAAACTGCAGAATATTTCACAAAACAAAGATCAGTTGTACAACAGTATCAAATGCATAATTATTTGCATATATACACCACCCTCATTGTTACAACATGAGACTGTTTAGTCTTGCTTTTTTCAGAATTATTCACTCTCATGTTGTTACAAACTTGTATATGACTGACTGGCTTCTGTGAAACACAAAATAAGATATTTTAAAGAATGTTTTGTCTGCTTTTGTTTATATAATGAAAGTCAATGGTGTCCAAAACAACACTGGACCCCAACAAGTGTCATTATATGAACAAAAAAAGGATATTTTTCAAAATATCTTATTTTGTGTCCAACAGAAGTAAGTCAAACAAGCCTTTAATGGCAAGAAGATATGTTAAAGATGACATTGTTCATTTTTGGGTAAACTATCCCTTTCATGTAAACTGACTCAGATGGACGCTCCCTTTCCAGAATTTTCAAAGTTCAAGTTGTTCTGAAAACAGGTTAATCATCTGATTCACCTATCCATATCCACACCTTTTTCTCATAATGATTCATTATGTTTGGGTACGTTTGATCCTGCGACCCCTGTGGGCCGGGCAAGCTTGTGCGAGGAGGAGTATAGAGGAATGTAATTTTGCAGAACAAAACTCACTGTTGTTACTTTGTTAGTTTTCTCTCTCTCTTTCTCTCTGGACAGCGTTTCGTTCGCTCCCAGGCCTAGGGGGCAATAACTGAAGCTGCCCTCTGACTGGTCTCGCATTCAGTGCTAGTACGTGCGGGGGTGCGGACACTGACCCAGTGGGCCGGTTGCTAAAGGCAGCGGTCAGAGAAATGCACAAATCTCTGTGACTAAGAGAGTCATTCATTCTCCAGACCCTCCTAAGCTGCACCGCCACGGATTCAGAGAGCGAGAGAAGAGGGTTATTTATATGTTAATGTTCGCTCTGTTTGACAATGAGACACTCCGCAGCCAGGGTGGTGAGGGAGAGTCCAGGATTTCTATGGCCATTCAGAACAGGTTGAGTCTCTAGAGGCTGTTAGATTCACAGCAACCAAAAATTTAGTGAGATCATATGTGGTTTTCAGTTTGTATGGTTTCGATCTGTGAATCATACATATATTTTTTTTCTGTTGTTGCAATGAGGTGAGATGTATCACTTATTGAAGCTCCAGCTCCGTCTTTCTCACGGTTGTCAAGACAATGAGGTTCTGACTTCTCTCACATAGCAAACTGAGCTATTTATGTACTTGCAATTAGGTTTGAATTGTGGATGTTCCATCCACACAAAATCTTTTTGCTGAACACAAAATAAGATATTTTTAAGAATGTTTCAGTTGTTTTTGTCCATACAATGAAAGAGGTCAAAAATAACATTAAACCCTTTGGCTCCGAGACATTTTTAAAAATGTCTTCTTTTGTTTTCCACAGAAAACGTAAGTCATACACATTTAGAACTATATGAGTATGAGTATAAATGATGGCAATTTTCATTTTTAGGTTAACTGTCCCTAATAAATGCAATATTTGAAATGGCAACGTACTCTTTAACCTCTTTGCTAGTAGTAATGAAGCATTTAATCGAGACTAAAATGGAATAATGGAGATCTATTTTGGTAGATGAAATGCATCTCATTCTATTGTTGCACTAAAGAATATGTCCAATTGATTTTGCTATTTATATATGTTGAGGCGAGGAAGATGACTCAGCTTTACAGAATCCACTAATATTGGTCCCCAAGTCTGTGTTTTCCCTCTGAGGTCTTTGTGCAACATATTTTAGTGTTTTATTGAAACAAATTTAAAAAAAAAAGGATTAAAATAGTTCAGTGAGTGGTGTCATGGGGCATGCCGTCCTAAGAAATTCACACTTTACGTGGTGGGCGAGGCAGATCAAAAGAACTTCCTGGCGTATTTAGGGCAAGAAAAACTGCTGCTAGTCTGTTGATAGCAGAATATTGTTGTTATGCTTGTTGGAAGAAGGAGCAAAGTGCAAGGCTATATGCATCAGATCTATCTGGATGGCCATTAAGGAGTATTATTATCAGCTCTTTCCTACAATTTTCTCAGTGCATTATAGATGCACATAATTCTACTTGTTTGCTTTGGCCTTTTGGATGCTGCAGTGTAATTTTCAGTCTCTCTGCATCTTGAATTTTAGATGAAAATCAATGTAATATTTGTACAGCAACTGGTCTTTTTTTCTGGCTCCTTGTTGTGTCATCTTGAGACCGTCATCTGATGTTGAATTTTGGATTTTTATCCTTAAATATGTTTTTAGGAAGCCGCCGTTTCCAAAAATTAATGAGGTTTATACATATGTTGTTTTGGGGTGAATTTTAGAGAAATGTAAAACTGCAAAATCGCAATGCTGGGCTTTTAGGTTAACAAAATTTGACCATGTTGTTGCCGATACAGCGATATACAGTATGATTTAACTGTCTTGACGCTTTCCTATAGCAAGTTAGAAGGCTGAAATTCTGATATGTTCATCTCGGAGCTTTCCTCTGTCATCCTGTAATATTCCTCCACCTCACAGACTTCCCTTTAAAGTAACTCCAAATACATAGTTATAGGCTTGCAGTGCAGTTGCTTTGACCTCTATAAAAGCTTTTTCCGTGCGCTAGAAGACAGAAGCTTTAGTCTGTTCCTCTCAGAGCAACCATCTTGCACTCTATAAAGTTTAGTCCAGCTATGATTTACTGAATTGGCTTGGTTGTGTGAATAACATTAAAAATTGTTGACTTAAGTATGCATTTCTGCAACATTCAGATTCTATAGTGTCTCATATTTTATTTTTTTGCAATGTTGCAGTATTTCTATATCACTCGATATTTTAAGGATTGGAGGAAAACTACAGATCAAATACCTGAAGATTGCAACATTTGATCTAAAACAGTCAGCATGGTGTCATTCGGCAGTGACCATATTGTGTGACTTTGGCATGCTGGGAGATTGAAATTGCTAATATTTCCTTGCCAGACTTGTTGCTATGATACATTTCACAGTGTGAGCTGCTGTTATATGTAGCTTCAACCCTTTTTAAGTGGGAAAATAAGCTTTACTTAATTGATTTAAACGGTGGGTCCCAGAAGATCTATAACATTTTCACACTGCAACCAAATTTTGTTTACACCGAAACAAAGCTTAAATCCTACTGTATTCTTTTTCTGTATTGTAACTCCCAGTGTTTCATTCAGAAAATGTAAACATAGTTACTTTACTGCTTTCTCATGACTTCCATTCTTTTTAATGATTCATCTTTAATAAAACTATGGTATGAAATGGCATTCAACACAATGCTAATGCTCAGAAAAATAAATTGAGTTGTTCATCCAGCTGCCTCACTTCCCCTATTCATTCCACTATATTGTTCTGCAGCAGTGAGGGTTTCCTGTTCTTTCTCACGCATGTAACAGGTGAATGTCTTTCTTCAGTATTACACAATAAGTGAAATATAATAGCGAAGCCATATTTTTTAATTTCTGTTCTGTGTATTATCAGGATCTGTGCTATATTGAATCATTGGCACCTTTGCGTTAAAGCCATAGTTTTGTTTCTTTCTTCCTTTTTTTCCCCCTTTATCTGGGAACCATCATATTCGAAGCCTGTTTGGCTTTTTCTTTGGCAGAACAACATAATTGTAAATGACTGAACTTTCATGTTGGGTGAAATACCTTCAAAAGAAGGGATTTAGCTTGTCAACCTGTTTGATTTATTGGTTAAAAACATTTCCTGGTAATGTAATGTCTGAAGATGGACAGTGTGCAGTCGTCTGTAGATGAAAGGATCCTCGGAGAGGACAGCCACAATAGACTAACAGAGAGAAAAGCGGAGTGGGTTTGACTGAGACTGACTGGATCGGGCTCAGGCTTTACTGCATTCCTCAGTGTATCGACTGCGTGAAGGGCTGTGAGAGGCTTCACTCACTAAACACCGGCTCGGCTCAAATCATCTGCTCTCTGGCATTGTTTCGTTTTGTTTTCGCGGAGGGATGTGACTATAACTGATTGAGGGATCGATTTATCAACCATGGAATTTATAGGTACGTTTTTCGCATCACTTCATATTCAACGGTTGTGGAGCCACACGGCAGTTTGAATTGTTACGTTATACGTACAAATTTGGGACTCTAGTCTACTACTAAGCAGTATTGTTATAGTGTTGTTATACTAATGCAGCCATATGGTGATGTAGTGCGTATTCAACAGTTGTCTGAAGTTGAAACTGCTTTACGGTTCTGTTTACGATTCTTAATCGAAAAACTGTTATTTTTAATTTCATGACGTGTAAGTTTCCTAAACTTGTTTCCCGCCGTTTCGGACGAAACGCCGTATTAAAAAAAAAAAAAACAAGAAAAAAAAACACTGAATCTGGTGTTTGAAACATACAGCGTGACTAGTGTAGTCCGATTCCCCAAAGAATGACTCTTTGATTCACTACTATAAAGAACCGACTCCTAAAGCACAGCCCAACCGAAGTAGTCCGATTCCCGAGTAAATGACTCTTTTGAGTCAGTTCTTTTTAGTGATTCAAAATATGACACACTAAATGAATCATTCGGAGAGGTTACTAAATAAAAAATGGCATACAAACGCGTGCTATTATTTATACTGTCGTGTGTTAAACCAAGAATTGTTGCTGTTTGTGTTGTAATTAAAGCTTGTGGTACTTTAATCAATAGTGTTTTATAAAGATAAATGAATGAAATTTGAAGTACTAAAAGAATCGTTCGTGGAACCAGATTCGGAAGGATTCCCATTCCTCATTTTTCAGGGCTCTGGTTTTAAAAGTGGACGTTTTCCTTTGTCCGGTTTAATTGAAGCCTAATTTAGATTAACAATGGCTTGTTGTCATCGTGCCTTAAACATTAAGTAGAAGAAAGCATCGATTCTTCCGCTTGCCTGCCCCCCTATCCTTCATTAACGGTCACCCCTCCTGGCGTCCACTGCTGTTATTTATTTATTTGCCCTTTTAATGTCATCTATCCCATTATGCTCATGTATTAAAAGGGAGAGGGATGCTTCCATTTTGAATTAATCTGTTAATAATTAATAAGATAATCCTATTTTATTTTCCATCTTTACACAGATTTTATTATTTATATGTATGGAAATGCTATTACAGAGAACATGAATAAGATTAGGAATAAACTATGAAAATGCACAGATTGCTTTCAAGAGACCTTCCAATAGTTTTGCATGCCAAAAGGAAAACACATGAGCTTTCAATTATAAATATCACTCAAACTCCCCTGGGATTTGAGAGTCCTAGGCTGATTTGTCACGGAGAAGTTTGTTTGGATGTAAACTGCTTGGCGTCATTCGATCTTTGTTGTCCATTGCCCTGCCCCCATCTGACAGGATTTTTACACTGTCGAGCCTGAAACTTGCTTTGTGACTCTGAATACCTTGAAATAGCATCTTCTAAAATGACAGTCGTCACATACAATTGCTCTATTGTGCATGTAGGTGTAAGTGTTTCATATATGAGGGTAAAGGAAGTGTGCAAGTACATCGTATGACCCACCCACCCCCCACCCCCCCTATGAACCTCAGTACACTTTTAATACCTAATGTTAAACTTGAAATACTTGTCTGTGGGTTTCCGGCGTTTTTGACCAAACCTGTTTGACCTTTAGATTCTGAGGCGTCATAAAACAAAAACAATACAAGGTCTGTGAGTTGCAAGGATCTTAATGTAGTGCACCACACCTGTCTGTTCAGTGAAAGCGAGGAAAAGACATCTTGCGAGTCTCCAGTTTCACAGCTTGGTGTTGTGACATCACTACATTCCAGACATTTGGAATCACACAAAAACAGAGAGACGAAAAAGTAAATAGTGACAGAAATCTTGTCATGAGGGAAGGAAGAGAATAGATACACTATTGTGCTTCTGTTTGCACTTGTTTCATTAGATTCACATTCTCAAGAGGGGTGGTATTTATTTAAGAAGGTGCACCAACCTGAACCAAAATGGCAAGACAAGGCAAGAGAGAAATTGCTGTCTTAGTCAGCAAACTCTTCTGGAAGTGTTCTGTAGCGCCATCAATCTGTTATTGTGGTTTAGCACCACGAATAGAAGTTTGAAGTATAATAAACCCAGCAATAAAAAGAAATATAACCCATCATAAAATGCTTTTGGGTATCTGACTGAAAAGAAAAAATCTTTGAGATAACAGGCCGTTGGATAAGTGTAAATCCTGTCCGGTCACAGCGTTTTCGCTAACCGACTGAAACCCCACTGTGTTTTGCAGTGGCTTTCATGCGGGATTTTCCCATAGCTTACCGTCTCTGAGCATTATGATGCAGAGAAATGCTGCAGTTGCGTGTGGTGGAAGTGTGGAGCTTTGCTCAGCTTCACTGATGCCCCTGCTGTTCCACTAAATATGAATAATTAATACCCGGCCTGCACATTTCATATCAGGTATCATCATCTTTACTGTGACGGTGTGGAGAGGCCTGACAAGTAGGCTTTTCATGTATTCCATACTGTTCAGGCATGCAGTATTGATAAAGTTGTGGGTTTCTTTAAGGTAATGTTCTCAGGGTCATGTTGGGATAATGAGTAAAGCTTGGTAAGTCTCATACTTGGGTAGTGCTCAACAACAAGCATGCATGATGGCGGTTCTATATTAAATTGCAAGTGCGAATGAAAAAAAACAAACAAACAAAAACAAGTTGTAGGGCCACACAAGTTGGCCAGAATTTTGTGATTTATGTCCATATGGATATAAATTCTACCAAACTACTATTAATAATAATTGTATAAATATTAAAATGTTGAAATAAAAAATACTAGATGCAAAACAAATTAAAAATATTAACTTTGTAATGTTATGCTGTGAAGTTCAGAGTTTTTAAATATAATAATAATAATAATAATTGAAGATAGATGGCACATGTTGTGTTCCTATAAGCACATTAAATCAACCTAAACTCAGAGGAGATTCAGAGATGGAGTTTGTGTGGATCAGCATTTACCATGAACAAGGCACTGAGATGCTGCAAAGGGGAACGCACAGCATGTATATTTTTCGTTTAATTTAATTGCAGCCTTTGGAATTTGTTAACTGCACTAAGCCATATCACAATTTCATTTTTATTTCGATCAGTCACGCAGCCCTATTATATCTTGCATATTTTGATGTCTTAAACCTAAAAATGTTGTTTGCTGTATCTGTTGGTTGCTAATTCATCTGCTTGTCACATTTTTAAACTTAACAACAGATAAATAAGTTTTAGCTGAAACTGCAAGAAAGACTTATTGTCCTTGTAACATTGGTAAAAAAAAAAATGGATTGTAAATATATCGCTTTCTCAAAGTTTTATTTATAATTGTATAAAATACACAGCTATACATAATATAAAATTATTTTCTATACGTGTATTACATAATATACATTTAAATATATTATGTAATTATGCATGTAACCTTTTTACATCTAAATTTGAATGAAAATAATGACATTAATATTTAAATTTTCATCCTTTTTTTTTATTATTTGAGGCCTGTGAATGTTGGAAAGTAAAGTTGCCCTGTTTTCCTATGATTTTCAGTGCTTCAGTGGTTGATGAACAATAAAACCTCTTAATGGACAACAAAACAAAAATCTCGAAGACTTGCAGTGAAGGAGGGACCCAGCCATCCTTAGCTTAGAGTTTTGCATAGGCAAGCACAGCACAGAGAATGTAAAAATCTAGTTTTTCAGTGAATTTTGACTCCTACAAATGCATCCATACATCAATACATTTAATAACAGTCTTCTCATCCATGCAGAGAATGATTGGTAATGTGAGTCCAGTTATGCTTAATGTTGCAGGCAGTTTGTCTCTAGATAAAGCATTGTGGCAAAATCTTTTTCACTCTTTTTAGGCAAATCCGTATTGATTCATTTACACCCTCCAAATGGCATTTTACCACAGATTGATTGCTCATCTCAGAAGGCAATAAAAGCGGTGGCGTTGCTCTAACTAGGGACCACCCTTTCTCGCCCATCCCCCGCCCTCCTATCCACCAACACCAGAGCATCACTTCTAACTACAGCCTGTGTCCCTGTTTCAGGTCTTGCAGTGTTGATTTTAACCCCTCTGTTATCTCCAGCGCTGTATTGATCCGAGGAAGGGCTGGGCCAAATCAATGCAGTAAGTGGATTTTCAGGGGCATTCACAGCCTGGAGGGTAGGAGAGAAGGAGACGCTACGCTGTGCTGTACTGGCCTCACTGAGGGGCTGACAGGGAGACCTGATGACTCTGACGCCAGGGGACAGAGGACAGTCAGGGACAGTCTGACCTTGGGCTGCATGTAGTGAGGTGATGGATGGGCTGAGAGCTGCAGAGGGAGAGAGACAGGGATAATTCTAGGTGTGATGTAATAGCTGTGATTTAAGGGAACTAAATCAAAGTGTAGTCACTGAGAATAGCTGGTTTGTCCACGCTGCCTTTGTTTCATGCGTTTTTGTTTTTGTTTTTTGTTTGTTTGGGTTTTTTTTTTTTTTTTAAGCTGACTCTGTGTACAAAGATTCAAACAGCCTGTTGTCCTGAGGTAGTCTCTATTTGCTTTGGTAAACAGTGGAAATTTTTGTTGTAGCTTTTTTTTCAAACTATCGATATGTGAATTTTTATTTATTTATTTTTTAAAAAATATTTGTTACATTTTGACCTTTTTTGAAAACTACATTTTATTCATTGGTTGGATGTTATGGGTGGTTGCTTACTAGTCCAAGTAAAAAATAAAAGCAAAAGAGAATTAGCAGAATGCATTTTTAGGTCTGTCAAACTGACAGTTTAATAAAAATGTAACATTTTTATTACATTTTTAACACTATTTTTAACTGCTTTGTTTTATTTTTATTTTTTTTAATTTACACTTATAAAATTAAACAATTTGGAGAGAGTAAGATAAATACTGATAAAAACAGTAAATACTGTTATTTTAATCTTTTTATTCATCAAAGAAACACTGGAGTAATGGCTGCTGAAAATTCAGCTTTGCCATCACAAAAGTAAATTACATTTGAAAATATATTAAAATAGAAAAGAGGTGTTTTAAATTTGAATAATATTTCACAATAGTACTGTTTTTTTTTTTTTTTTTTTTTTTTTTTTTTTTTTTATAATATTATTGATTTAAATAAATGCAGTCTTGGTAATCATAAGAAAAGTCTTTCAAAATAATAAAATAAAATACTAATTTTATTATTTATTTGGCAACCTTTTAGCATCTATGATCTAACAATCCCAAAAGGTGACAATAAAGAGAACATTACAATGTCATTTATTCAACAACACTTATTGCAGTATGGTGCATTTAAACCACTAATTTGTACATTTGACAAGTCATCAGTGCTTGCTTCTAAGTTGTTTATTTAATTTGGCAAGCTAATGTTAATTAACTTTATTACTTTATATTGCAGCTGTGGCCTAGGAGTTAGTACACACACTCCAACACCTTGAGTTGACTAATGTGGGCAGTCTAATTTTGAGTCTGCCTTGCGTCATTTTCTGATCCCAGTTTTCTGATAGCATCCGATAATGCTTTATTAGATTTAATAAGGATTTTGAAGGTCATGCTAAATATAGCACATAAAGTCGTGCACCATACTTCTTCAGTTCAGTCTACATTCGATTCTGTCTTATTTCAGTAGGTCACGTCCAGCTAACAGCTCTAACACGCTTTGACCTTACAGTGTAATCTGATACACACTTGTGTTTCCTCTCTATTCTTTTACTTCTCCATTCTTAATCGACCTCCAAAACACACCTCTCACAAATGACACGCAGTCACACGCGCAGCACAAGCCTCCAGAGCCATGTCCCACATGAAGTAGGAAAACAAAAGTCTCGAGGCAAAGAGCGCCTCTTCGTTTTTGCTAATGTGCGAGGCTGCAGCAGGCAGACGGAGCCAGATGCGCTGAGGAGGGGAGGAGGGGAGGGGGGGCGAGCGAACGAAGAGAGAAGGAGAGAGAGGGATGGGAAGTGCTCGCAGTTCTGCTGAGAGGAACAGAGGAGTGAGGTTACAGCGATTGATTGAGTAAATGCGGTAAAATCTCTTCCGCTGTTGCGCCAAAAAGAGAAAGGGAAGAGGCTGATAAAGTGAGGACTAGGATTGCTGCCCAGAGATACGGATAGAGAGAAGAGGATGGTCTGAGACAGGAGAGAGAGAGGTTTAGCAGAGGACATTTCAGTCTTTGAGGGAGAGCGCTGGAGAGAGAGGAAGACGTTACGATGTGGCAGCAAGCCACGGCAGGACAATGAAGAGGCTGCAGTTTATCAGTGCGGCGGAATCTCTCTCAGAGTGATGGACAATTAAAGGGAAAGCGCTCAAGCTCATTGGACGAGGACGATGGTCACTCTTCAGCCAATCCAATGGTGACCAGCACCATTTATTCAGCAGGTGATGGGCAACAGCTGCGATAGAGGTATCTTTCACTCTCCCTCTCTCTTTTCCTCATTCTCAGCTGCGTTTTATTAGATTAACTTTAATAAATTAAGTTATCGTCTTGCTCTCAGACTTGGAGGGTCATTTAAAAAATCTATAATGATTGAAGTTGAGTTGAATATGCTGTTACAGGTCATTTCCTGTTTGATAAGTTGTCCGTGCATGTTCAGAGGCGAAACGAGGTGGTGTTTTGCTTCCCTTGGTTTACATTTACTCACATTTATGCATTTAGCTTTTATCCAAAGTGATGTAAAGTGCATTCAAGCTGTATGTTTTATCCCAACATGCATTCCCAGGAAATTGAACCCATGATCTCGTGTTGCTAGCCTCAAGATTGTAATATAAGTACCGCTGTGCTTAGTCATAGGGATCACTGCGATTTGTCAAGTTCAGCACTGCAGAGCCCTCGCACAAGCAGCAACTTCACGGAGAGTGTGAGCGATGCATGGAAGAGTTTGATCCGAGGAGCTCGATGATACAACAGGCAGTCTACAGAGCTCGGCTGTGGAGGAGAAAACGTGAAGTTGCTGTTCTTGTAAAGCACGAATGTAATGTGAATGACGGTTCTAAAAGGGGATTTTGGTAGCGATGCAGTAGAAGAACCATTTTTGTTCCCCAAAGAAACTTTGTGAAGAGTTTTTAAAAAGAATAATTTGTTTCTTAGCTTGAAGAGTATTTTAATAATCTGAAGAGGCTTTTTTTTCGGTTATAAATAACATTTTGTGCAGTGACAAAAAGGGAACCATCTTGAAGCCGTTAATGCCAATCAAGAACCTTAATTTTTAAGAGTGTATTTTAAAAAACGGATGTATTTTTCGCATCTTGAGGTCTTAGGAAGTCGGATGGACTGCACAGAACTTGACTGGGCCACTCCTGGGCTGCACAACAGGTTGAACTGCTAAATTTAGCCGTTAATCAATGGTCCTCTGGAGAGCGGCCAAATGCGAGCGTGACTGATGCGTAATTTAAGAGACATTATAACGTCCCGTTTATTTGATGAGAGATTTGGTGTGTGTATACAAGATATTAAATCAATAGCTTACCTAAAAATATAAGTTCTTGCCGATTTCTTCACCCTAATTTTGTTCCAAACATTTACAACTTTCTTGCATTTGTAAAACAGATACATTGAGAAATATTCTGTAGAATGAAAGTTAAAAGGGTCTGGTGTTGTCTTGGACCCCATTGTCTTTTATTGTTTGGATAAAAGCTGTATCATACGCTAGAAAGTAAGTCAGACAAGTTTGGAATTTTTGGGTGAACTACGTCTTTAAGCTCTTTATTGTGAGCTGAGGGTTTGATCTTGAGCAGCAGTGGGCAGCTCTCCAACGGACCAGGCACAATCTCTATTGTATGGATCCACTGAGGCCTGCAAGCTGAAACCAGAAGCAGCGTCTTGGCCAAAGACCTCTGGGTCAATTTCAACAGTGTTTCTTGATTCAGTGCAGACGCTGAGAGGCGGGAGTTCTGCGGCACTTCGTGCTCAGTGATGGACTGGGTTTTTATTTCTCTGGGTGAATTAACTCATTATGGGGTGATCTACACTTCAGTGAGGAGGACGGCCTGAGGGGTGGATCTCTGGGAGGTTGTGCGGATGTAGGTTACGTCCTGCTCCATCCTTGACACACATCGGCTGCGGGGCTCCCTGCAAATGTAGAATAAATCGGTCTGAGGAAATTAAAAATAAACTTGGCTATAAAAGGAAAATGAGTAATATTCCACTTAGCTTCTGAGAGTGGCTTTATATGAGAGCTACAGGACGTCCATCTGGAAGTCTGGTGGTGGCAGGTAGAGTGAGCGATCATGAGTGCTTTATTGAGGACTTACTGAAAGCTTTGGGTTAATTCACTCTTTTAAACCTGTCTGACTGGCACTTTTGCAAGATGTGAGCTCTCTGTTTGCGACCCGCTGGACATCATTAAGGGAGAGATAGATTTACAGAGGGCAGGTGACTTTATTAGACCCCAGACTGGTCAAGAGGATCAATCATGGGTGCAGGGGCAGTTTTGAAATGTGGAAGCAAAGGAAGACATGCCTGTCTTTAAAACATCATTATTAGGGATGCTCATAAAATATTGTTCTTGTGCATACTTAATCTTATTTTCAGATATTTTTTATTAAAAATAGTTTGGGGTCTATAAGATTTTGTATTGGTACTTAAAAGAAATCTCTTGTGTTCACTAAGGCTACATGTCATTACAATTTAAACTAACTGTTTTGTATTTTTAAAAGTAATTTATTCCTGAGATGGCAAAACCGAATTTTCAGTAGCCATTACTCCAGCCTTCGGTGTCACATGATCCTTTGCAAATCATTCTGATATGCTGATTTGGTGCTCAGGAAACATTCTTTTTTTTTGTCAATGTTGAAAGTTGGGCTGCTTCATATTTTTGTGTAAACTGTGATCATTTTTTTTCAGTATTCATCTGTGATGAATAGAAAGTTTATTTGAAAAAAGCATTTATCTGAAAATGTCTGAATATTTTAATTTTTTTTTTCCAAAATATGTTACTGACCCCAAACTTGCTTATATATTATTACCTTAAAGGTGCACTAAGCAATTTTTGCCAAATGATGTTGATATTTGAAAGCACCAAAACAAACACGCCCATAGCCCAATAGGACCTCGCCCCTATTTTAATATCTCCGCCCCACATGTACGTACACAACCCTGATATAACGATGATTGTGGAAACAAGCAATGATGACACACAAGCATATTTAAACAAAAGCCAATAACACAGATAAGTTCTGTGAAACAATGCAAAATCAACGTTACTCACCTATCAAAAAGAAACAACACAATCTCGGCATCCGATTCAAGCCCTTCCCGCACCTTGAGTTCTCTCCACCGCTAGAAAGCTGCTCTCATATTTTCGCGGCTCCTACCTCTTGCCTGATCGTAACCCTTCTTTTTAATGTTTTGTTGTTCCAATATTTGCCTTTTTTTTTTTTTTTTTTTATCTTCGAGTTCTCTCGGTCTATAGTCGAACTGCTAATATCCGTCCTGTACACTCAAATTGTGCGCTGTATCATTACAAGACACACCCCTTACTGCTGATTGGCTGCATGTGTGTTTTGGGACATGGTCCGACACTGCGGTCAAAAGCGTTTTTCAAAGATTGCTTAGTGCACCTTTTTAATGTATGATATATAAATAGAAACAAAATGTAATATGCAACTATGCTAGCATAGAACTACTTAAAGTGCCCCTATGGGTTATGAAAAGTTCATATTTTGGTTTTGGGAGTCCCCAACAACAGGTTGACATGCATGCAAGGTCAAACAACACTTTCATTGTCTTAAAATATGCATTTATTTTTTCCTTTTTTGCTCACGACTCCCAAACGGTTCACTCAACGATTCATTTTTCCAAACCCCTCCTTTGCGTGACTCTAATCTGCGGTGATTGGTCCGATGACCCAGTCTGTTGTGATTGGTCTACCCAAGCAGCCATGGTATATATGCGTTAGCCCAATGCAGAAACGTATTGATAAAGCACTGCAGTTTGTACACCAACGTATGGCTCTATTCTTTATCAGAACTCCAAGTAATAACGTCAGACTATCACTATTCATCGACACATTTCTAGACAATTGCGAGCTAACAGATATTGCTGTTAGAGGAGACCTACAAGCTGCGCGGAGCGAACACAACACACACAACTAAATACATATCTTGCATGCTACAGTACAGAGTTCATGACAGCAAAACTTTCCTGATAATTTACTCACCCCCATGTCATCCAAGATGTTCATGTCTCCCTTTCTTCAGTTGCAAAGGATTTATCAGTCACAATTTATCTACCGAAACCATCTGTAATTTTCTTAAAAAAAAAAAAAAAGTTTATATACTTTAACCACAAATGCCCGTCTTGTCTGGCTCTGCGAGGCACATTCGTACTTTGTCTGTGTACGGTTCAAGACAGGGCATGTCTAAAAACTCCCAACACTTTTCTCCTCCAACTTCAAAATTGTACTACATCACTGTTTTACCTTCCTTTTTTTTTTTTTTTGTAAAGCCTGTTTGACCCTCCTTGCATGTTCACTTTGTAAACACTGGGTCAGTGCTTCTGCAGCAATGTAGGAAGATTTTGAAGTTGGAGGAGAAAATGAGTTGGGAGTTTTTCGGCATACCCTAACAGATTTACCCTCATGCTCGTTTCATGCCCGTTTCAGTGCAGAGTGGGCGCAACAAGTGAGCGGGAATAAATATGCTAATGTTGCATGTTGACGTCACCTTGAAACAGCTAAAGATTCGTTTTAAAAAAAACGACTCGTTTTCATGACTCGGAGTCGACTCTTTCTTTTGAAAGACAATAACTTTATACACTGCACTTTTAGATTTAAAACTTTGCAGGATGTTTTCATTCACTTAAAGCTGTGGTACACACTGCATGAAAGGTAATTTTCAAAAATGCATAATAGGGGCACTTTAATTGCCATGCAGTTGAACATTCACCACTGCACTGTTGAGTTCTGATTGGCCTTTAAGTATTCATGATATAGACCTAAGCTATAACATAATGAAATAATTATTGATTATGTGTCAGCCATCATTTCTAAATTAGTACAGCCACCCGTAGTAGTAGTAGTAGTAGTAATAATGTTTGGCACAAATGTTGATTCCACTTAGAAAGATTCCTGTGTCTGCAGTATCAGTAATTCATCAATTACGCCAAACTTCTTCTGGGAAGTTTTCCACAGTCGACTACCCCTGTGTTACAGGTTTCCAACTCAATGTTTGAAATATCTGTAGTTCTTTGATCATTATTGTGCCTATTAAAACATTTAAAGACATCCTCCCAGTCTCTCTGAAGACTTCCTCTGATCTAATCCCTGCTTTCCTCTCTTCTCTCACAGCGGAAGCGTCTGCGGAGCGCTCTCCCAGGCGGAGGAGCATATCGGGGCTGGGCAGCTCAGAGAAGAACATTTCCATGGATGGCCCCAACTCCTCACCCTTCAAAGTGCCTGTGAGTTCATTTAGCAAAGCACTCATATCAGCATTATACCAATTCATCATCACATCTCTCTGGCCTCAATTACTTCTCACAGTCTGCAATGCCAGCACTCTTTGTCCTTCAGCTATTATTTCATTTTTAGGTCCCTGAATGTCTTTTTTGTGGGCTATTAAAGCTTACTTTGCTGTTTTGCTTACTGACCAGTGTAATCTTCATCCAGTATTTTTTATTTTTTTTTTTATGTATTAGTATTATTTTTCAGTTAATTTCAGAAACTGTTTGAATGAGCTGAATCACAGTAATGAATCAGACTCAGCAATGCTAAAAGTTCATGACTGTTCAGGAGAGCATTTGATTTTTGTCTCAACTTGCTCAGCTGTAAAGTTCCATTCACAATTCAGTGTTTTATTAAAAATGATGTGAAGTTTTGTAATGCTGCACTGCTAAATTCTGCAAAAGGTGACTGGAACAACTATGCTATTGTGGAGACGGCTGAGCTTCTGACAAAAATATAAAGGGATGGTTTACCCAAAAATGAAAATTGCCATCATGTACTCACCCTTGTGTTGTTCCAAACCAATATGGCTTGTAAAGTTTGGAATGATGAATAACAAAACTTTGAACAAACAAATGTAACCTAAAATCTTCCTTGAACCTGTTTTCAACATTAACTGTCATTTGAAAAAAATCGTTTTAAAGAATCATTGAGTCATTTACTCACCCTCATGTCATTCTGTGGAAGACAAAAGATATTTAGAACAACATACAACCCTTTTACTTGTATGGACAAACAACACACACTTTTTGTGTGTGTGTGTGTGTGTGTGTGTGTGTTCCACAGAAGAATGCAAGTCATACAGGTTTGAAACAACAGTAAATTACTTAAATTTTTTCATATTAGTGTCTCTGCTGTTACTTAGCCCCCACTATCAATCATCATCTTTTACAAGAGGCTGGTTACATGTCACACTGCACTGATGTAGAAATAGAGCAGAATTCCTGCTTGGGATAAATGCCCCACTTTAATTACCCTCTTGAGCCCCTGATTAGTGAAGCTTCGTCCTCCTCCGTTTATCTCCAGCCACTAATGGTCTTCCATATTCCAGGCCAGTTCCTGTGTGAGGACAGAAGTTCAGCACAATGATGTATGTTTATATGGTATATGCACATACCTTTTGAGTTTTTATGCAGTATTTTCAGCGCTGCATTGCATGAACAATAAGCAGGCGCTCCCCCCGATAGCTATATTGTAACAAAGGCACATTCTGGAAACAGTCTGTGCCTCTGACTCGATGCATTAGAAATTGTTTGATGATATTTTTAACCAGGCAGGAAGTGGGACAAGGCAGATATTTATATCTCCAGCATTTCTCTGTGTCATTTTATAAGTGATTAATCGTACATATTTGGCTCTCTGTCACAAAATTCCTAGACAAATGAACTGATTTGGTGCACTCGAATAAAAGACTTGGATGTTGGATGTGTTTTTAGTATGAAGTCTCATTACAGCTCAAGTCATTTTCTATTAAGAATATGGAAGCATTGATTGACAGGTGCATTGGGATTAATTGGCTCTGTTGAGGCAGCATATAATTGATATATTAATTATGTGAAGACTGCATTGAAGCCTGTCAGTCTGTAGGACGGCCTGAATTTTAAGATACATCAGCAGTCGTCACATGATTCCCAGAGGAGTGGAAACTGTTAGCGAGGACTTTGTATTAATGCCAATGATTTTGATATTGAATGCTTTTAAAATATTGTGGCGTTTAAGTGTCCACAACTCCGCATACGTCAGAGTGGGAATTTGAAAGACATTTTGATCTTTGCTGGACAATTTCCAAACAATGCCCTTTCTCAGACTTTATACAGTAACACTGTCCACATTAGTGCTTCATCACTCTCTCTCTCTCTCTCTTCTTCTCTTTTCTCTTTACCCTCTTTATTTCACTTTACAAACATAAAGCTTTCTCTCATCTTTCTTCTGATGAGGAATGATTAATATATCACATACAATCTCGCTTCTTTTCTGTTAATGGCCTTTTACTAGCCAAACGCTCTCCTACTTACAGTCTGGCACTCATCTGAACTAGACAAATCTCACTTCCCCTGCCCTATTTTTTTTTTTTTTTTAGACATTGTCATTGTTCTACATGATGTTAATGTATAGCCGCTCAGATAACCGTCTGTGATTTACTACAGATTTTTTTCTTCCTGGTTTTCTCTTCCTCCTTTCTCTTTTCTTCGCAATAATAAATTCACTGTAAAACAGGTTAGACAGTAGTATGTCTGGTCATATTTTCTGACTGATATGGAAAATTCTAGCATGTTCAAAATCTCTAATACTAATAGAAGTAATATAACCTATATTTTATAATTCCTTTGAAAGTGGCTTATCGAAAATAGTCCGAAGAAAATAATAATAATAATATATTAAATAACTATAGTTATTTTCCCCTTTATTCGCGTGTTTGTTTGTTTGTTCGTTCATTTGGGTTGCTTCTCCCAGAAGAACAGACTTATTCAGTCAGATTTCACAATTAGAACAAAATATTATGATTATTATTCCTAATAATTATAGCAATTATGTATTTAGGTTGTTTCTCCTACAGTCTCAATCAATCAGATTTCATAGGCATAACAAAACTATTTAATTTATTTATTGAGCTCCTCCTACTAACTGAAATGAGTTAACACGCTCTCATTGGACGTGAATGGATATGCTCATGCTGAGTATTTTTTTTTTCTTCCTTCCTGTTTTGCTGAAACTAGCACACCTCGTAAGAACAGCTCATTCTGACCCAGAACCAAATATTACTCACTTGTATATCCGCAGGTGGCCGTTTGAACTCTCTGACTTGGTTACTTATTAATATTTTGTTTTCCTTTAAGACATTGAGCAAGCCACTGTGCTACAAGCAGACGGTAAACTATTCAGCCGGCCTTGGCCGTCCCATATTACTCCGTGCGAGTGCATTTTCACCGCCAAGATAGACTGATATGTCTGCTGAAACGGTCTGTTGAATTTTACTTCAGCTGCTTGTCCTCTAATGTTCAAACCTGCTTTTGAAAGGTCAATGAAGTCTTTACGAAGTTGCCGTCTGCTTTGTCGTGATGGTGCTGTGTTCTCTGTCATATGTTCTCAGGGTCTTTCAGTGAGTGGTGTCCATGTATAATTGATCATGACTTTAAAGTTGTATATACAGACTCTTACTCGTGAGCAAGGTTGAGTCATGCCGGGCACAGCCTCACACTCAGCTGTCATTCATCGACTGAAAAACATGAGTTTCTCATAGCAACTCATCTGACTTTCTCTGTGCTTCTGCTTCACAGGGTTTTTTAAGTAAACGACTGAAAGGATCCATTAAAAGAACGAAGAGTCAAACAAAGCTGGATCGCAACACAAGCTTTAGACTCCCATCGCTTCGACCAACAGAAAATGACAGGTACAACTTACGCTTGTTTGTTTCTCATAAATGTATTCAGAGGGAACTTTGACTGAACCTCACTGAATTTCCTTTAGTCTTTTTGTGTCTCTGCCCAGAATTTAAGAGACAGATGTGCGGTTATCTTTCAGATAAATTCAAAGCCATCTTGGTTTCATTTTACACTAATTGAATAGATATATTTTAATGGATTATCTTTTCTACTAAACTTTTATAGGTAAAACAATAACTTTTCTTTAATTATAAGCAGCTATTCAAAAAAAGGTGCTGGGTGCTTATATAACAAGGCCAAAAATTCTGCTTAAATTCATGCTTGTGTCTTATAGAGAGCAGCTGGCTGGAAAATATGCTGTGCTGGGAGCTGGCATAACATGAGATCTGTTTTAAAAGAAATTTTAAACCTTTCAGGCAGTCTGACAGCTCTCTGGCAGAACCGTTCTGCCAGTTCGTCCCTAATGAAGCTACTGTGCTAAAGCTGCGATTTTAAACTGCACTTACGCTACCAGTCAAAAGTTTGGATTCATTTTACTTGATTTATGTTTGGCATGATCTGAAAAACCTTTTGACTGCACTTTTTTTTACTGCCCCCTAGTGGAATGCATTGTATTACAAATACTATGGCTGGTTAGCAGGGGCCAATTCTTCCCAAAACTACCATTTAGACCTGAACAATCTTTCTCCATTGACCATTCAAAAGTTACCATGTGTTCCAACAAAAATAAATCTTTTTCTTTCTAAGAAAAAAATCTTTCTCCATTGATTGATTTTGTTCTGGTGAAAAGAAATTGTTTGGTTTGGTTTTTTTGGGGGGTTTTTTTTGCTTTGCTTTGCTTTGCTTTGGTGGTTTTGTTTTGTTTTGTTTTTGTTAGACCCAAACAATCTTATGTTCAGTAATCACCATTTAAAAGTTCCTATTTTCTCGAAACAAAATAAATCTTTTATTTCATTTTTATTGTATCAATTTAACCTGTTAGCTTTCCAGTGTACCGCCCATGTTACACTTTGTGCGTAATTTTTCTTTTTTTTTTTCTCAAAGACGTGTAATTAGCTCATTAGACTGAATAGGGGAGATATAAACATTCATTAGAGTAATGGGTTGTCCAGCTATTAGTTAAATTTTTAAGATAAGTTTTCATTAAGATAAGTTATTTTGTCTGCCTTTAAGATAAATTGCTTTCTTCAGGTTTTATTGACCTCCTTCGTTCAAAACTGTCCACACAGATGATGTTGTATCACATGGACAGCGGCCCTTTTGTTTTCTGTCATTTGATTTGTCAGATTTTCCTGTGATTTGCTTCTTTGCAGTGCTGCGGTCGGGTGTGTGAGCACTGTAAATCTTACTCCAGCTAAGAGGATTAATGGATAAACAGGGCTGTTAATAGCATTAGGGAAAGACACTTTTGCTTTATTACTACGCAAACAGTGTGTCACAGGCCTCAGGGCTGAATTAGGGCTGGTTACCTTTGGTGACAAACCAGAAGTTGCATTCCCACCCTTTTTGTTTGTGTGTGCTGGAACAGGATGGAGACTGTGGGCTCTGGCTGTGATGTTGCTGGTGTGTCTGCTCTCTCTGTATACTCTAATGGCCACAGCTGCTGCGGTTAGACTACAGATGAGGAGGAGACGCGATTCTAATCACGCGGATTTCTCATGCTGCTCCTTGTGAACTGAGTGCATCTGTTTGTGAGGAGCTATTGCTCATAAAGTAATGCCGGGAAGGAGTGTGCGAGTGTTGTGTGGCATGTGATAGTGTGGCTGTTTCAGTGTGGCCAAGACGGAGGAACTGCATGTGACAGTTTGATTGAGATGAATTACTACTGAACTCTCAGCAGACATCTGTCACTGCGCTCACGCATACACTTATGTGCACATGTTTGGGTGCATTTAAAGGGATAGTTCACCTAAAAATAACATTATCATTTTAAAATGTATATACAATACCATTCTATTTTGTTTGGGTAGTTACTTTTTTTTTTTTTTGCTTATGTTTTTCAAAGAAGTCTCTATGCTCACCAGGGCTACTTTTTTTTATTATTAAAAAAAAATACAGTAAAAACAGTTATATTATTGCTATTTGAAATATTTATTTCTTAAAAAATAAATATTTATTTATTTAAAAAAAAATTTTTTTAATTAATTTTAATTAAATATGTAAACATTTTTTCATTTCCTTTTTTTTTTGTATATTTTAAAATGGAATTTATTTCTGTTGTGGCGAAGTTGAATTTTCATCAGCCATTACTTCAGTCTTCAGTGTCAAATGATCCTTCAGAAATCATTCTGATATGCTGATTTTATCCTAAAGAAAGTTTCTGATCCCAATCTTTTGAACGGTACTATATTTGCATTATCTACTTGTTTATGTACCATAAAAGTAGCCCATAGAACTTCATTCATTTTTTTTCATACTGCAGAAAATTCCAATTTGTTTTTCATATCTGATCTCTAGGACTCCCTGTCCTCACTGTCATTTTGCAAGTGGTGAAATATGATTTGTTTGTTCAGTGTAGTCAGTTTCCAGTGTATCTGCATCAGTAATAATGTCATTGTCAGCACAATGCTGAGACTTTCTTCTGCAACAACTGCAAGTATAGCTGTCAGTGGAAAGAGAGGATGGAAAACTTGAAGATTTGCATGACATCTCGCCGAGGTGCAGAATTCATGAGGTGCTTGAGACAACTTAAGCAACATTTTACGCATTCATGCATATACTGTCTAACAGTGCTGACTCATTCACTCATTTACTATTGACTACATTGACTACACAATGTCCTATCGTTCGCTAGATGCCATACATCTCTGTATGACTGAAATGCATTAAAAATGAGCTTTTAATCATATTTGAAACCACACACTATGAAAATATGGTAAAACTTTAGATTAGGGAACACAAGTGTTTTCCCTCAAAAAACTCCTAATTTGCTGCTTATAGGAAGTCAGGTAATTAGTTGCAGTAATTATGTTTATTTATTGAATAGATTTAAGGAATCTAGAATATGGTCATGCAGAGTAAGGCATTAATATGTGCTTCATAAGTACTAATGAGCAGCCAGTATACTAGTAATGTGTATGCTAACAAGCAACTAGTTAATAGTGAATAGTGTTCCCTAACTTAAAGTGTTACCAAAATATCAGATGTGGTAGCTGTGGTTTCCAGAAATCACTGTAGAAAATACAGTGACAAAGTTTCAGGTATTACTACGCTATAGCATATTGGTGCCTTATATTATTGTATATTTCATCGTGTTACAATATTAATGTACTTTATAATTTAAGTAAACTATCAAAATATGCTTTTAATCTTAAAATGTAGTGTTGACCAGCATTATACAGGTGGTAAAATAGAAGAAGAAAAACAACATTTCACTAAATAACAGAAAATCCACTGCAAAAAATGCTTTTCTTACTTAGATTTTTTGTCTTGTTTCCAGCCAAAATATCTACAAATTCTTAAATCAAGAAGGATTTTCTAGACAAGTACAAATTATTGTCTTTGATTTCAGAAAAAACTAGTCAAAATTAAGTGAGTTTTTGCTTGAAACAAGCTAAATAATCTGCCAATGGGGTAAGAAAAATAATCTTATGTCAAACAGAAAAAACTCACTTAATTTTGACTTTTTTTTTTTCTGAAAACAAGACAATCATTTTTACTTGTCTAGAAAATCCTTCTTGATTTAAGAATTTGTAGATATTTTGGCTGGAAACAAGACAAAAAATCTAGGTAAGAAAAGCATTTTTTGCAGTGTGTAAAATAGTACACCCTAATGTACATTGCTGATAACAAAAATGAGAAGAAACAAAAACATTTACATAAAATATAATGTCAGTTTTTTTTCTTCATGTTTTTCATTCATTATGTGGGGATTATTTTATGTATTTATTTATTGCTTATTTGTTCATTTTACATTTCAAACTACATAAATATTTTGTAAGATGTACCAAAAAAAGCTAAACAAAGCCAAAGGAAATGCACCCAAACTTAATGTATTGTGATCATGCCAAGAGCTAGCTAAAGCTAACTAAACCTCTCTTCAGATAAGGCTGCAGTTTTCTGCTTTCTTGGCTTTGCTGAATAGCTGGCTATGGGAAAACATTTGAACTCGTAGCTGAAAAGAAAATGTAAATAGCACATTAGAGGCTTTGAAGTAATCGACCTTTGCTGTAGCAGAATCACCTCTCACTATGTGGTCTGAATGAAAATACTAGTCCTGTATTCATAGTGGACTTGGAAGCTTTGACTGTAAAGAGCTTGAATGTGGCACCGCAGTCCCAGCAGACTGATCAGATTTCTTGGATAATGTGGGAGAGCTGTGTCCGGATACGGGCTGACTGTGCACTGATCTGCTTAGCTGTCCGAGTCAGCGCAGGTGAAACGTATCGAGAGCTGGAAGTGAGCCTTCCATCAGGAGTCACCCGGCTGTTTCTGCATCAGCTGTCCGATTCAATGTACCACACCTCTGTAAATGGAGACGGAAGGAGATCCTGTTTGGATGGAGGAGATGAATAGACATTGTCATATGCAATTGCATTCAGTCTCATAAACCACAGGCAGTTCACTTAGGCTGAGAGTCAGATTCAGAAGTTCGAGTAAGCGAGTCAGTTCAGTAAATTTGTCAATTTGATCTGGTGAAAGATTCATTGGACTGATTTGTGATTCAGTAACTTGTGAGTTTGAGCAGGTTTATTAAAAGAGCTAATTCATACGATTTGTGTGTTCACGAATCACACTACATTGATTGTGCTGTTTGTTTTTTCATACAACCTGAGAAGATGTATTGCTTTTTGTAGTTTTCCACAATATCTGGGATGTATAACTGAATTGTATTCAATTCTGACTGGAAGATCACATCTCAGGGGAAATATGCGGTAATGTGGACAGATAATGGATGTTTTGTGATAAATGATGGGTCCTGTGTTTGGGTTCTGTTGGGATGTGAGCCAGATGAGAGGCCAATCATTGTGGTAATCGTTTTTTTTTTGTTTTTTTTTCCAAGTCAGCAGGCATCACCACAATTTCTCATAACGAGAGAAACTGATGCCAGCAGATTTTCTATTAGGCACTTATGCCAGGATAGTCCATGTTGCATATAGTCCTGATCGTTTGTGCAAAGTCATTGTATTCAACCTTATAGTAGATGTAAACTTGAAAACAAGCAAAAGGCTTTTGGTTTTAAGCTGCAAATTTTAATAATGGATTCATTTTTTTTTTTTTTAACTCTCTTTGGTTTGCAGCACAGAACTAAATGAGATTGTGTGTACAGGACGTTACAGGAGTAGCTGTCTCTTCCCATCAATCATTTTCTTCAGGCTTTTATGTAATAGTATTACATACTTTCATTGTATTATACTCCGAGTGTGTGGTCAGTCTTTATATTGGTCTGCTGTAAAACACTTATTGATTGTACAGGCATATCTATGAATATGAAGAGTTCATTTGCAAAAACAGATAACGCCATTTTTTTTTTCTCTCTCAGAAATCTCTTTTTTTTTATTGTGCATTCCAGGTAATATCAATCAAACTGCAGTTGGGTTGTTTTGATTAAGTAATAATAACTTAAATACAGTTAATTGACACAATTAAAGTTCATTGAAAGTATGTTTTTTACATATTAAAAGTTTGTTTTATAGCAAAAGCACATTGTTTTAGTTTAAAAAAGCACTCGTTTAATTTTTGTAATTTCCTCAGATGACAATGTAGATGCCTGACAAACGTTGTTGTTGTTGTGATCATAGACTGTATGGATATGATTAACGTTACTCGCAATACACAGAGCTTTTTTTGCAAGGCTTCGTGAAAATGTTTCAGCTTTTATTTTCCTTTTTCGCCCTGAAGAAGATATCACAGGTTCATCAAGTTCGTTGAAATTATCCATCCTCGATCACTTTTAGTCAGCTTTGACGAAACTCCGCTCAGCTAGCACGTCTTTTCAAAGTGAAAGTAGACTTGTCACCTGACCTGAATACAGCGCGCTGATTCGCTAAAATGGTTCGCTAAAATGGACTTACCGGCTTCTGTTCAAAAAACGCAAGGGCGCTTGTCGGCTTCTGCATTAAAACGTGAACTCGCGATGCCTTGAAAGTGGACAATACCGGCTTTTTTTGACCAAACGCGTTTTTTTTTTTTTTAAAGTGGCGTTTATCAGTTTTGCAAATTAACTCTTCATATATAAATGCATATACACACTTCTGTTCAAAAGTTTGGGGTCAGCAAGTTTAATTGTTTATTTCTTTTTAATATATTGAAGGAAATTAATATTTTTATTCAGCAAGGACACATTTTCAGTCAATTGAAAATAAAATATATTTTCCAGACTTTAATTCAAAAGTTCGGGGTCAGTAAGAATGTAAAATAAATTAATACTTTTATTCAGCAAGGATGCATTAAATTGATCCAGTGTGACAGTAAAGACATTTATAATGTTATAAAAGATTTCTGTTGAAACTGTCATGGTTTCCACAAAAATATTAAGCAGCACAATTGTTTTTAGCATAAGAAACAACATAAGTTTTTAAGAAATGTTTCTTGAGTAGCAAATCAGCATGTTAGAATGATTTCTGAAGGATCATGTGATAGCTGCTGAAAATTCAGCTTTTCCATTTTAAAAATGTATTTAAAGAGAAAACCGTTCTTTTAAACATTTTTACTGTTTTTGATCAAATAAATGCAGCCTTGCTGAGCGTAAAATACTCCCACAGTAGAACAGTAGTATGTATATGAATGATATGCCTGTTTTTTTTTTTTTTTTTTTTTGTCTGGTCTCATCTTAAGACTGAATTCTCATTAAACAAAACCCAACCATGTGAGTAATGTCAAGGTGTGGATGTTGTGCAAGTGTGGCGGTAGTTCAGGTGTGAAGTGTAGGGGTGTGTGTGTGTGTGTGTGTGTGGAAGTGTTTAAGATGTTTGTGTAGTCAACTCATCCCTCGCTCTTCAGCTCCTCATAGGGCTGTCCCCATGGTAACATTCTCATGGGGACTTTGCATTGGCCAGCCCTCTTTCTTGTTTGTCACATCAGCTTTCTGCGTCCTTTTTAACCTCACCTGAGCTACGGTGAAGTAGCTCTACGCCTGCACCAAAAAAATGAAGTGAAAACTATTGGATTGGAGTCTTCGTTTCTTTTCAGGAATGCATTAATATCCTGATATGCTCTTGGGATACTCCTTCAAGTGGATCCTTAGTTGTTTTTCGTAGGTATAAACTTTCTTTCAGGAAACAGTGGGATTCTGGAATTTGTTGCATGACAGATTATAATACTAAATGATGTTTTAATTATGGTAAAGAAGTAGAAATTGATTACTGTCTGTGTATATATAATGAAATGATTGTTTTTATCTGAAACACTCACTCTCTTATGTTTGACTGCCTCCCTGTGGCCGTACTCTGTAACTTCTTTTTTTTACGTTCTCTGTAACTTCTTTCTTGTATTAAAACGACTCATAGAAGATTGTAATCAATCTTTCTGAGCCAAAACTATTTGTCACAGTTCTCATTTGCATATCGAATCTCCTGTGGCTGAGGACACTGTGTAGCCACTGAGGAAGGAGACTGAAATATCAGAATCGGAAGAGAGGATGTAATTATTTCTAAATGATCTGGCCGAGTCTTAAGTAATTGAGTTAAAGTGTCTGTATTTCTGTATGCTGTTGTAGGTCACGAGGCCTGCCCAAATTGAAGGAGTCCTGTTCCCATGAGTCTTTGCTGAGTCCAGGCAGTGCTGTTGAAGCTCTGGATCTGAGTATGGAGGAGGATGTCTACATTAAACCTTTACACAGCAGCATTCTAGGACAAGACTTCTGCTTTGAGGTACAAACTTCACCTCTTAGTATTATTCCCATGATCACATTGATGTTTATATGTAGACTACCATTCAGGTTTTTCCAAGTAAGATTTTGATTAGAAATGTGCATCTTATGCTTTCCAAGACTGCATTTATTTGATGAAAAATGCATTAAAAAAAAAAAGATTCTTACCAGCCCCAAACGTTTTACTGTGGTGTAACTATCTTGACAACACAAGTACAACCACATAATATTTTGGAAGGGTTATATTGGATGCAGTTCAGTTATTTATAACATTTGGATTAAATGAATGATTTACTTTATGAATGAACTGCTGAATTTCTCTCCCTCTTCATGTAGGTGGCATACTCAGGTGGAAGTAAGTGCTTCAGCTGCTCCTCTGCTGCTGAACGGGACAAATGGATGGAGAACCTCAAGAGAACTGTGCAGCCTAATAAGGTGACCATAAGTTGTGTGTTTTTTAATCAATGCAAAATCATGCATGTCTGTTTTATACTTAAAATGAGCTGCTGTGGTTCAATTATTCCATTACCAGGATAACTGCCGACGAGCGGAAAACGTCCTCCGTTTGTGGATCATCGAGGCCAAAGATCTGCCACCGAAAAAGAAGTATTTCTGTGAGCTATGTCTGGATGACGTGCTGTACGCCCGCACCACCAGCAAAACCCGCTCTGACTGCCTGTTCTGGGGGGAACACTTTGAGTTTTCCGGCGTTCCGTCCATTAAGAGCATCACTGTACACATCTATCGTGATGTGGACAAGAAAAAGAAAAAGGACAAAAACAACTATGTGGGCCTGGTTAACATACCAGTGCAGGGAGTAATGGGAAGGCAGTTTGTGGAGAAGTGGTATCCGGTCAGCACCCCCACCACCAGCAAAACCAAAGGTGGAGGCCCCTCCATCCGCATCAAATCTCGCTTCCAGACTGTCTCCATCCTGCCCATGGAGCAGTACAAAGAGTTTGCAGAGTTTGTGACCAATAACTATACCATGTTGTGCTCTGTGTTGGAGCCTGTCATCAGCGTGAAGAACAAAGAGGAGATGGCCAGTGCGCTTGTGCACATACTGCAGAGCACGGGACGGGCGAAGGTACGATGCCAGTTGAGATCTCAATACCTTAAATTAGCTATAAATCACTTGTTTATGACTACAAGTTGATTAAACTTTCTTTATTAGGACTTCCTAACGGATCTGGTGATGTCAGAGGTGGATCGCTGCGCTGATCATGACGTGCTGATCTTTAGGGAGAACACGCTAGCCACCAAAGCCATTGAAGAATACCTCAAATTGGTGGGACAGAAGTACCTACACGATGCACTAGGTAAGTTAAATGTTTACCTTTGGTGTATTAAGAAGCTTGTGTAGCAAGAACACCCTTTACTTATATGTTTGTGTTTGCTTTGTAGGAGAGTTTATTAAAGCCCTTTATGAGTCAGATGAAAATTGTGAAGTAGACCCATCGAAGTGCTCCAGCAATGAGCTTCCAGAGCACCAAAGTAACCTGAAGATGTGCTGTGAGCTGGCCTTCTGCAAGATCATCAACTCTTACTGGTAACTTTTTCAATTCCTAGAACTTATAACTCATAAACTTCAATAGTAGCTAAGTATAAGCTTGATTAACAACAAAAACAAAGTAAAGAATATATGTGGGGTTCATGCTAATTAAAAAGTGTGATTTTCTTGTGCGTAATCTCCATAAAAAAAAAAAATTAAATTCTTCTTCAGAAATTGAGCAATTTGAAAACTCTTTTTTTTTTCCCAGTGCATGGTTATAAATTCAGATTGGCACTCTCATTCAAAACTTTGAGATCAGCAAGGATGCACTAAATTGATCAAAATGATAATTATTTTTTATAAAGTGGCAATTGTGAAGACAGTTATAACACATAATGTATAAAATTTATATTTCAAATAGATTCTTATGGGGTTTTCTATTCATCAAAGAATCCTGACAAAAATGTAGCATGGTTTCCTCAAAAATATCAAGTTTTCAACACTGATAATAATAACAAATACTGATTTCTTAATTATCATGATGTAACACTGTGATGGCTGCTGAAAATGTAGTTTTGTAGTTATAAATTCAATTTTAAAATATATATTTAAAAAAAAAAGTATTTGAATTGAAATAATATTTACTGACTTGGCGAGCATAAGAAACATCTTTCAGAAACATGAAGAATATTGCCGACCCCAAAGTTTTGTTTGTAGTTTGTTCAAATGCTCATGCTTGCAATTGCATTAGTTCCATCCTAACCTGCTGCTGTGCTCTGGTCAGTGTTTTTCCACGGGAACTGAAGGAGGTGTTTGCATCATGGAAACAGCAGTGTCACGCTCGAGGGAAGCAGGACATCAGTCAGCGTCTGATTAGCGCATCGCTCTTCCTGCGTTTCCTGTGCCCTGCCATCATGTCCCCTTCACTCTTCAGTCTCATGCAGGAATACCCAGACGACCGTACCTCTCGAACACTCACCCTCATTGCCAAAGTCATCCAGAATCTCGCTAACTTTGCCAAGTATGTCAGGAACACTCTTCATACAGTACACAGTGATTACTTCATAAAATTCAGAATATGAAATAGTTTCAGATTTTGAATGTGAAAAATGGGAATTTGAGTCAAAATGGCTTCATTTTGTATAATCAGTGTATGGCAAAATTCTCATTTAATGTTATGTATTATTATTGGAATATTCTTGTGTGTTAATGCAGCCATCATGAAACTTCAATGTCTGTCTGCCTTGGAGCACTCTCAGTACTTTTGAATTTCTTATGCATTTCATATTCTCTGTTACATCAGATTCGGAAATAAAGAGGAGTACATGGCCTTCATGAATGACTTCCTGGAACACGAGTGGGCTGGTATGACCCGTTTTCTGCTCGAAATCTCCAATCTTGAGACTATCTCCAACACCCCGGGCTTTGAAGGCTACATTGACCTGGGCCGTGAGCTTTCGGTGCTACACTCACTACTGTGGGAGGTGGTGTCTCAGCTGGACAAGGTACAGAAATCCCTCCGAACCATTATACTGCAACAATACCTCTTACAACAAAATCTGCCGTAGGCTAATGTCTGGTTTTACAGAGATTTACAACAGCTGAGCTTCAATTTGTTCAAGAGGCGTGACAGTGTGGGGTGTAAAAACGCACCTGCCTACAAGAGATGTTATGTGAACCTCTTGCACTCAGTAATTTATTTATTTTTTCTCTTTAAAACGTTTGACAGAGAAAAAAATAGTAATTACCAGGGCTGGGAAAAAAATTGATTTCTCAATTTTAATCAGTCCTTTTTACAAAACAATATTGACGCTTAAATCCCAAGAATCAATTAGTCTAACCTGTTTTCAGTTATTTAAAAGAACATTGTAGCGTGCATCCCATCCAATAAATTGCAGTAAGCTTTGTGATTTGTTACTTTTGAGATGGAATAAAGTCTCAGATTTTAAATTCTGTGCATTTTATTACAATATTCAAATAACTTTACATTTACCTCAGAAAAAAAAAAAAAAAATTTGGTGACCATAAACATCAATCAGCTAGAAAAATGAACTCTAGGGAGGAGCATTTTGCTAAATATCTGCACCATATAACATAATCATTATAATTTTTTACTGTTCTTGAGTATTTAAGTTTGAATAAATCCATCAAGTTTCTGACAGCAACCATTTAAATGTTTATATTTCAAATGATAAATTAATTGGAGTAGAAATATAATTATGTAATTTAAAGGAACACTCCACTTTTTTTGGAAATAGGCTCATTCTCCAACTCCCCCAGAGTTAATAAGTTGAGTTTTACCGTTTTTGAATCCATTCAGCCGATCTCCGGATCTGGCGAGAGCACTTTTAGCATAGCTTAGCATAGATAATTGAATCCAATTAGGCGCAGTGATATTACGGAGCGCCTGAAAGTAGTCCCCAGCAACCGGGGACTACTTTCAGGCGCTGCGTAATATCACTGCGCCTGCTGCAGCCATGTTACGGCAGCAAAGTTCCTTGATTATTACGCCGGAATGAGAGTAGTTCCTAATCATATCAGCCTAGAAAATCGCAACTTTTCATTTTCCGCCGATCTTAGTACACGATGTAACTACAGAAGAGTCAAGTTTTAAATAGGACAAATATCGAAACTCTTTGATCGTTTTTGAACGCGATGCTACTGGTCTAATTGGATTCAATGATCTATGCTAAGCTATGCTAAAAGTGCTCTCACCAGACCCGGAGATCGGCTGAATGGATTCAAAAACGGTAAAACTCAACTTATTAACTCTGGGGGAGTTGGAGAATGAGCCTATTTCCAAAAAAAGTGGTGTTCCTTTAAAGTTAACTTTTAGCTTATTTTAGTATTAGAATTTTAACCTTCAATATTATAGTAATGTAATACCAACATGTATATTTTACAGCATTAGAAAATTTGCCATGTACTGTACATGATAGCCTATCTATCCAAAAATAATTGATACTGAATCGAAATCAGAATCTAATCACAACCTTGTAAAGCATAATCGAATCGAATCGTGAAGTTTGTCTCAAAACCCAGCCCTAATACTTACACGACATAAGCAAATGCAACATGAACACTACTCAACATAAACGAAAAAAATACTGAGTGCACATGTAAGTAATATTAAGAATGGCCATGTCTCAGAATCAGGAAGCACATTTCATACCTCAGAGGTATTGCCGCAAATGTGTTCTGTTGAGCTGTGTGCTTCATGTCAGTAATGCTTGATCCCCACTAAACGTTGTAAGGTTCTAGCAGATTGTAAATGTTCAACCTGACATTGCAGTACTGTTAAACAACTGTGTGTGACAAAAAACGCTTTGCTCTTGTTTGCAGTGTTAATGTCATAACTCATTGTTTAGGTTAAGTTATCCTCAAGGTTAATGACCCTGTTAAATCTGGAACAGTCTGTTTAATGGCATTGGACACCGCGCATTCACGCCCTTCCCCTAACCCTTGCTGACCTGTTGCGTCTGGAGCATGGTTTTGTTTTGACTGCAATTAAAACCTTCCTGCACAATATTTTTGTTTCCTGCCATGAGTTAATTCATTTCAACCTTTCTTTTATCTCGTCTCAGACATAACCTTCTGTTGTTGTTTGATGCATGGCCTGCATTTGACCATTTTTACCTCGTTTGTTTCTGTTTGTTGTTTTTGGAACTGCTTTTGTCATTTTTGTAGAAGCATGTGTTTGGTTTTTCTTTTATTTATCCCTAATTTGACTTTTTTCCTTTTGTTTTCTCCTCTGTTTACCCATGCCACTATCCATTCCACCCTTTCCTGTCCGACACACTGTGTCTCCATGGTTACGCTGTCCTACCACCAATGCATTATGGTGCCTACTATCTCGACCAACCAAAAAAACCCTCCTGCCAACCCACCAATCTGCCATCTGCACCCTCAAACTCTCGGGCTCCATGTGGTTGCCCTCTGTGGTCCATAATGTGGTTACGCGCCAACCCAGGGTGACAATTCCTTCCTGCAGGCAACGGTGGCCAAACTGGGGCCCCTGCCGCGTATACTTGGCGATATCACCCGTTCGCTGTCCAGCCCCACCCCCATCCAGCAGCAGCTCAGGCGCTTCCAGGACCACAGCTCCGCTCATGACATCAGTGGGAGTGTGTCCTCAGGACTGCAGAGAATATTTGAAGACCCAGCAGACAGGTAGGACATTACTGGATTTTATCTTTTTTTATACTTCATGTATGACTCTTGTGCTATATTCTAAATCACCTAAAGCCATAATTAAGCTTGTGCGAGGAACAGACGGAAATTATTTGGTTGTTAAACCAAAATTATAGTAGGTACTCACTCATCCACAAGAACATCATTGATTCTCACATGTATTGTGAAAGTGCCAAGTTTGAAAGGCCATTTCTGGTTAAAGATGCGACGTAATGGAAGTAGCGACAGATCTTTTCTTCTCTATTATGATGTACATCTGAGTGAAGCAGGTTATTGAAAAGATAAAAAATTTTGGGTGACAATTGAAGTTATGACAATTTTAATGATAAATGACCTTGGACCACAAAACCAGTCATAAGGGTCAATTTTATGAAATTGAGATTTATACATCAATATTTGGCTGAGATACAACTATTTGAAAATCTGTAATCTGAGGGTGCAAAAAAAAAATCAAAATATCGAGAAAATTGCCTTTAAAGTTGTCCAAATGAAGTACTTAGCAATGCATATTACTAATCAAAAATTAAGTTTTGATATTTTTACCGTAGGAAATTTACAAAATACCTTCATGGAACATGATCTTTACTTAATATCCTAATGATTTTTGGCATAAAAGAAAAATCAATAATTTTGACCCATACAATGGATTGTTGACTACTGCTACAAATATCCCCGTGCGACTTGAGACTGGTTTTGTGGTCCAGAGTTACAAATTAAAAGGTCAAAAGAAAGAAACGGATGCATGGATGAATCATTCACAATAGATTGTGCGTTGAGAAGGTAGATAGGGTGAGTTTCCATTTCATGCCATCTCATTCGTGACACATACCACACTTCTCCAAAGATTGCATTTAGACCTGGTCTATCCAGTCAATAATGGAAGAATTGAACCAAGTCCCGTCCTATTTTTTTTTTTTTTTTTTTCTTTTTGGGTAATCCATTTCACTCAGATGTACATCACAATACAGAAGAAAAGATCTATCCCAACTTACGTTTCAGAACAGATGGCTGACAAGCCTACTTCTATTTCTCTGAGAAGGCCAATCAGTATCGGACAAGGATAGACCGCAATGCATTGTAAAACCAAAGTATGAATTAACATTACATTAGCACAAGTAACTCCAAAACCGCTGAGGCTTTAATTGGACCATTAAAATAAAATGTGCAATATTATTACTGCATTATTCTTATATATTCATTCTTCTGTATCTTGTTCCTCAGTGAAATGAGGAGCATCAAATCTCCTGTCCAGGAGCACATGGAGGCCTTAGTCCGAGGGAAGCATCCTTTATTGGGTCAGCAGTCCTCCACTCACAGCATGAGCTTTTCTGACAAAGAGGAGCGAGACAGTCCACTCCCAAATGGACGCAGTATATCTCTAATGGACCTGCAGGACTCTTATCTGGCACAGGGGCATCCGGGTCCTAACTCTCTCAACGAAGCCCCACCTAGATTAGGCCGAGTGGGCTCTCAGGCCTCCATCGGCCCTGTCCCACCTCCACACCTACACCAGCCCCCCGTCCATCCGAAAGTTCCCCAACTAAGAGACAACTTGCCGCAAAGTGCCCCGCAAGTGCGGCGCCCTATACACCCCTCCCTCAGCCAGCAGCGTAGCCTGCAGCCGCTGTCTTTCCAAAACCCCGTTTACCACCTCAGTAACCTGCACGCACAATCCACGCACTCAACCCAGTCCACGCACTCCGCCCAGTCCCTGCAGCCGGACTCCAGCTCGGAGAACCTGAGCACGGGCAGCTCTCGGAGTGCCAGTCCCAGTGCGTCAGGTGGCCGGGGAGCTACTCCCAGAGCACGGATGCCCTCCACCAGCAGCATGGAGGAAGAACTCACCCGCAAAAGCATCCAGGGACAAGAAACGCCTCCTCCCACAGCACGCTGGCACCCTCCCCTGGCAGACCAGCACTCGGGAGCCCAGGTTGTGGCGGTACCGAGGCAGAGCAGCGCAGGTACGGCACATATCGTGAAGGTGGAGCAACAGAGTCGAGGAGTGGGGCTGGTGGCAGGAAACACAGGGGCACGAACTCCAAGATCGCTTCCTCACAGCACTTCCCTGCGTAGCAGCAGCAGCGTCAACACTGAACCCATGCAGCAGAGCGGTGAGAGATCCAGACAGCAGTCCACATGCTCCAGAGACAGTTCGGTTCCAGGAGGACGAGGGGCCAAACAGGTAAAGACCTAGATGAGGAAAGAGAGTTTGCTTTATCCAGACATTTGAACCCAAATAATGCTTTCTTTGCATGTGTCCATAAGGTACAGTCACCTGTAGAGTCAGTCACCATGTCCCCGGTGGAGAGAACAGCAGCATGGGTCCTCAATAACGGCCAGTATGAAGATGAGGAAGAGGAAGGGCCGAGCAAAGATGATCCCAAACATGTAGAGAAGGTAAAATAAAAAGGTGAAAGTGCAGTAAATATGCATTAGATAATCACTATAGAAGGTTTTAAGAGGTTCTACTCTTTTTGTCTAAAGTACGAACAGGAAATCTCAAAACTGAAGGAGCGTCTGCGGGTGTCTAGTCGGCGACTGGAGGAATATGAAAGGCGGCTTCTAGCACAGGAACAGCAGATGCAGAAGCTGCTCTTGGAATACAAGGCTCGATTGGAGGACAGTGAGGAACGTCTGCGCAGACAACAAGAGGAGAAAGACAGCCAGATGAAAAGTATTATCTGCAGGTGAGTGTTCAAAATACAGTCTAAATAATTAGTAAAATCCTTTTATATCTTTTCATTTGCAGAATAACAATACAATAGTGTATAAAGGCTGTTTTTTATCTTTATTCTTTTTTTAAGGTAACTTATGTGTTTAAGTAATTAAGGTCCAATTATCGCCATTAACTATGACTTTTGCCTCTATAAACTCCTAATTTGCTGCTTATTATTAGTAAGGTAGTTGTTAAGTTTAGGTATTGGGTAGGATTAGGGATGTAGTATATGGTCATGCAGAACATGTGCTTTATAAGTGCTAATAAAAAATTAAAAAAACAGTCAGTATGTTAATAATAGGCATGCTAACAAGTATCTAGTTAATAGTGAGAATTGGTCCCTATTAGTGTTGTCAGAAGTACAGACTTCGGTATCAGTCAGTACTGAAATTTTAAAAACATCCATTTCCTTCTAACATTTGAGCGCTGTTGAGCTGATTCGTAAACACCGCTGATTGGCCATTGTATTCACGCACTCAACAGATATGACTGTGGTTGGCTACAATGATCATCGCTTCACGCTCTTTACCGAACCCTCACACAGAAGCCCACAGGAGCATTTGAAAGCAGGTGTCTGTCAGCGGCTCAGTCTCTGTGTAGATATATTAGGGATCTGCTGATAGACGCGGTTTTCAAACGCTCCCGTGTGCTTCTGTGCAAACGCTCAGGAAAGAGCGTGAAGCGATAATTGTAGGCTTTTGACAACACTAGTCCCTATACTAAAGTGTTACTTTTTTCCTTTAATTTGTACATAAACAAAACTATCCAACTTAACCAAATCTGCAATGTCGAAACTATTTGATAATCCAAAACCATGTGAAATCTGACCAGGCTTTGTGTCATTTATGGCTCATAGGCTGATGGCAGTGGAGGAAGAACTGAAGAGAGACCATGCAGAGATGCAAGCGGTCATAGACGCCAAACAGAAGATAATCGATGCACAGGTATTGCAGATGACCATGTTAACTAGCATGAGAAATGCAAGGGAACTTGAGTGAGAGTTTGGAGATCATCTTAGTCTACTGTCTGGTTGTGAGGAGCTGGCCTGTGTGTGCTGCACAGTGGTATGCTTTGAACTCCCTGCTAAACCTCAGATGGTATTAAAGCAAACAGGCTGCTGACTGGCTCATTGTTACTGTGTCCTACTGAATTCCAGGTCGCTAATGGAACTGAGGTAATACCAGCAGGCAAGTACAAGCAGACAGTTCTGCTCCTGCAGAGCGGCTAGGCTTATGTAAGCGCACCCCGATCCAACACCCATGCCTGGCCTGAACCTTTGCAACACTCAGTCCTCTAAGCCATTTTGTTTCTCTCCACTTCAAATGATATAATAAAACGAAGGTTAAATGTGAAGTGTATAGTTTTTCAGTGTTAAAAGACGCTCTATCCAAATTGCACAGAGATCACTTTAACAAAAATGTATAATAAACAAAAATTATTTTATTTATATAAAAAACTAATGATTGAATGGGAAATAGGATGCAAAACGTAAGCTAATTTTAACTAGAAATGTATACATTTATCTACAGTCAAACCAAAATTTATTCAGAGACCAAGCAATGCTTATTTTTGTTCAGTCTGTGGTGTAAAAAGGTTGCATTAGTAATTTTGCATTAGCAAAACATTATCAGGTCAAAGTGTCTGAATAATTTCTGGTTCCATATTTTTATCAATTTTTACTGGTAGTCCACTGTATGAAGAATTATTGAGTATAATATGTCACAGTTTACTTTATTTTGTCTGTCCTCCCTTACGTAAATGAACTATAGTGTCATTTATGTGTCAAAAATATCTAAAATTATATCTGGTGTTTGAATAATTTTTGGTTTGACTGTATAACGTGATTTATGTTATTAATGTTACATATTATACATATATTCTCTTTAAATGTAATTTATTTTATTTTATTAATATTCAATTATTTATTAGATATTTAAAAGAATTGTCCACCCAAAAATGAAAAATCTGTCATCATTTACTCTCATGTTGTTCCAAACCTGTTTGTGCTTTTTTTTTTTTTTCTAAGGAAAACAGAAGAATGTATTTTGAAGATTGTTGTTATCCAAACGGTTCCCATTGACTTCCATTGTTTTTGTCCATACAGTGGAAGTCAATGAGAACCAAAAATGTGTGGCTACCAACATTCCTCAAAATAATGTTGTTGTTTTTTTACTGTCCACAGAAGATACTCTTTTAAAACGATATGAAGGTGAGTAAATGACAACGGAATTTTCATTTTTGGGTGGATTTTCCTTTGAATTAGTAACAGTTCATCTTATAGAAAGTTTGTAGGATTTCTAATCAGGGACTGAAAAGTACTTCAGGCAGAATGAAACTGTTCATGACATCATTAGTGGCATAGAAATTGCACACTTTACCTTTAAAATAGATACTTAAGTTTGCATACTTAAACTTTTTAGCCATAGCCTGTTTTGTCATTTGACTTTAAAAATTCTCCTCGTGTTGGGAAATGTTCACGCTTTTCCCACATTTCAAAGCTGTCAGAGCGTCTTCCTGAAGTTTAGTGTGATGCTATTGAGGAATGTGTGTTGATAGGGATCTCTCTAAGCAGATTTACTACCTGGTATCTGTGAGCTGTAGCTTGGGCTGCTGTATTTTTCCTTTTTTTTCTTTTTTTTTCCTTTTCCCTCCTTATTTTTGCCTAGTCACTTCCTTATTGCCCATGCTGCCACACTCCCAGCACTGTAGTCGGTATGTGTGCACTCCACAAGTTGCCACTGCCCTCTGCAGATAATTACTTTATAGTGTAATGATACACTTGTCTGGTTTTTGTCTGCATCTGTTGCTTATACAGGTTTTCAGTTGTCCTGTTTTTTGCTGTCCTTACAAACTTGCTCTTTTGCGTGTATGTGCTTGTAGCACATGTGATTGTTCACTTGCCTGACCGCTGTCAGACTGGCACAAATTATTAATAGGCCCTATTCACATCAGCTATTACTTGTCTTTTTTTTAATTATCTTCATTATGAAATGAAGATAGAGTTGATTTGGTTATGTTTTGTTGAAAACTATACATGATAAAACATGACTTGTATTCTTTTTAATTGTTTTATTTATTTATTTTATCACTTTTTTTTTTTTTTTTTTTTTTGCTACCACATTAAGTTTCACCATCTATGTCCACCATTTTTCCTTTTGGACAATGTCATTTGTTTACTATATTATTTTATTTGTATTGAATCTTTTTAAAGGAATATTCATGGTTAAATGTAATTTCAGGTTTGAAAAATAAATATACTAGAGATAGAATTTTATACATATTTGTGAAAAATTTGGTAGAATGTAATGCATAATAAAAGTTCATTCACCTGAAAAAGCAATCCTACCTTTAATAATAATCAAATTAATAGTAGAATTAATAATAATAAATTGTATGTAATATAAATTAACCATTTTATATATATATATATATATATATATATATATATATATATATATATTATATATTTGTATTTTCTACACACATATATTATTATACATAAAATGTAATATTTATTATATGATAATTTGTGTGTGTGTGTGTTATATAACACATTATAAGAAAATATTTTGTTTATATGTATATTATATATTTATAATAATAATTATTATAAATGTTTGAACAAAAATGAGTTTTGTGTTTCTGCTGCTAAATACTCAAGAGCATGCTGTAATATGTAACCTTGAATATTCCTTTAATTTATGTTAAATATTAAGATATCTTAAAATCTTCCATTTTAATGTGCTTTGCTCTCTCTCTCTCTCTCTCTCTCTCTCTCTCTCTCTCTCTCTCTCTTGCAGGAGAAGAGGATCAGCTCCCTGGATGCAGCTAACTCTCGGCTGATGAGTGCCCTCACTCAGGTCAAAGAGCGATACAGCATGCACAACCTCCGCAACGGCCTGTCGCCCACCAACCCTACCAAGCTCTCCATCACTGAGAACGGAGAGTTTAAGAACAGCAGCTGCTGATTGGTGCTCATGGACTTGATGAGCCGTGCCGATTGGTGCTCCCAGACAGATCACCAGCACCAATTGGTCGAGTTCAACACGGACTGAGTACTTAGACTACATGCCTAAACTGACTGACTACTGTATACATGCGATTGCAAGGAATGTCTGGTTATTAATGTATATAAACGTTATCTAATATTGGTTCTGTACAGAAATGCTACTGCGAAGGAGTGTTTTGAAATTGCGTGGGAGAGTAAAGCGTAGCGTCGGTTCTAAGTCAATGAGTTTGTGTTTTTTTTTAAATACTGATTTACGCATAAATGCAGATTTAAGATTGCAAACAGATTTTTAATTATTGCCTAAGATATATGAAGGAGATGTACATATCTTAAAATAGAATTGTTTTAAAAGAAAATATGAAGAAAAGCACATAGGTATCGGCCGTAGTTGTAAATGTCCTCAAGTTGCAGAATCTGACTGGCAGAAATGGATGAAAGGCAATTTTATGCACTCAGTTTTCTAACACAAGTTTTCTATTTTTTTGTTTTTTATTATTATTATTTTATCATCTTGCAAAAGGTGTTGTTGACTGATTTTAGTTGTCTAAAAGGACACAATTAAGCCAGCTACAGTTTTAATTACAACAAATCTAGTACATGATATTTAATAAATTGAAATGCGCGTTCATTAATTTTACTAAAAACAAGACTGTCAATTAAAATATTGAACTTAATTACCAAACCGAATTAACTGAACTTCATTTTTATTTTGAAAGATATGTAGGCTGTTTTACTGGCACTCAACCCAACTTAACTTTTTTTTTTTTTGCCCTGTATGTGTTTTATGTATCTGACCAGAGTGCTGTGAAACCACCAGTCTACAGTCTCACTGCCCTCTTGTTCTAGACAGCCTCACTGCCCTCTTTCTGATCCTGTTTATTGTTTGTCTGCTACTTTTATTGAAAGTCATTGTTTTCCCACTGTGTTCTCACTCTGTCCTTATGAGCATCAATGTCTTTAACCTTTTGTGGCACAGAACTCATCGATGTTTGCTGTTCTTGTACCGATATATTTGATGGTCAGTCTCAAAGTTGAAAGCTGAGCATTGAATAAAGATGGATTGTGGCCTCATTGATCATGTTGTCTGTGTTTGACCTGAAACTGATTTATAATTTTTGCTTCAGTTCATTTTGCCTTATTGGCATTAATGCACACACTAAAAGAAAAGTCATTCCCATTAAATATTGTTGTATTGATTATGATGTTGTTTTATATTACATAATTTGGTAGCACTTTACAATAAGGTTTCATTTGTTAATATTAGTTAACATGAACTAACACTGAAAAATATGAAACGTTTATTAATGTATCTATTAATATTAGTTGATGAACCTGAGCTAAACTTGACTAACAATGAATAGTTCGGATTTTTATTAACTAACGTTAAAAAAAAATGGTAATTATCATGTATTGTTTTTTTTTATTAGTTAATGTTAGATTTCCCCCGATATCCGGGGCGTTTACACTCCTTGTGGGAGAAAAAATCGATGGTACAGCATTTGGTTTAAGGTTTAAACCTATACTTATATCCATCACCACCTGTAAGCTCTTTCAGTAGCTGTGGTCATCATATCAGTATTTTATTTTCCGAGTTGTCTTTTCTGAGTTGTGTTGCGGTAAAAATAGCAACAGATAGCGCTAGCTCACCGATTGCAACCATTTTACGTCATCAGAATAAGCGCCCCCCCCCCCCCCCCCCCATATCCCAAAATATGTATAAAAAGATTTTATTATTTAAATAACATAAATCTTTAATGGGGTTTCTACTACATATTTCAGTAAGAGACATCACTTACATTATATAAAGCCATATAAGTCTTAATACCCAGGGATCCCTTTAATAACTCAATAACTTAACTGTTATAATATCCGAGGTGAAAACTGTAAATTATTGAACTAATATTCATTTTAATGGTATCCCATGGCCATTAAAAAAAAGGAAAAAGACAAGAACGTGGCAGCAGCTAAAAATGAAGTATAAAAACACAATTCAATCAAGGTAAAGCTTTAAGCATGAAAGGTTCATATGGGTGTGGGCTAAATTACTACAAACACTGGACATTAAATATCAGTCAGTATCTATTTCAATGCGCTGCAGCTTTTTCCACATAGTCTAACACTCTTTTCACATAATTAAATATTCTCTAATCCAACCCGTTACATTTCTTAATTAATAAAATGAACTACTGACTTGTCGACAGCAAGAAGGCAGAGGGAGGACCTGCACCAGCACCACTGACAGATGACGTATTGGAAGATTTCTAAAAATCCAAAAATAAAAACTTTTGAAAAAAGGAAAAAAAGATGACCAACAAATTGTGAATAATTAGTTTATTTAACAGCTGTGGTGATGGTACGGCTCGTACTACTCCTCCATCTGGCATCCTTCCATTCCATACAGTAATCAGTTTCTTTTTCAGAAGGTGAGATTTTAACCCCGAAATCTATATATGTTATCAATAGTAATATTTATACTTTAATGAATCTGCTTGGCACTGTCTGATACGCTTTCAGGGCTGCGTCACTTCCTGTTCTGATCTGTCTGTGTGGGTCCCTTCTAGCCACAACAACCGCCTGCGTTCGGCTCTGTTAGCTGTCCTGCAAGAAACGTACTTTTCTGAACGTCGTGTGCGTCTTGTTTGGATTTGTGCGAAAGGGCCTTTATCGGGTATGATACAAACGTAGCGTTGTTCATCTTCATTTTTATTTAAAAGCTTTGTTTAATAGTAATTTTAATATATGGCTGCAGGAACCGGCTAGCTAATGTTAGCTCATTCACTGCAGCAGACTATCTGCTTATATATAGCCAAAAAACACCTTTAGATGTTTAAATGTATGATTTTTTTTGTGCTGACAGTTTAAAATGCTAACCAATACACATTAACGAGTTGGATACAATTATTCTTACATTAGTGCTTTAATCATATTTTTCCTCCTAGTCTTGCAGTCAGAGCATGGCTACGTTTAGGCTATCTCTGAGAAATGGGAAGATTGCAGAGTTTACCATAATGTTGTCCTATAGGCGATTAATAATCTTGCTTTTATTTTTAATCGTCATATTAATTTAATTCACATGCAGGCCGTCAACAATGGCGGACATTAAGAACTTCCTGTATGCTTGGTGTGGAAAAAAGAAGCTAACGCCAAATTATGACATCCGAGCAGCTGGAAATAAAAACAGACAGAAATTCTTGTGTGAGGTGAGAATAAGGCTAAGGCCTCTTGAAGTCTCTTGCAAATTTTATATAAAATACTTAATAATAAAAGGTGTTTGTTGTTTTGAACCATGTTTCTTTAAGGTGCGTATTGAGGGTTATAATTATATCGCCATGGGAAATTCTACCAACAAGAAGGATGCTCAGTCCAATGCAGCCCGAGATTTTGTGAATTATCTTGTTCGGATGAAAGAAGTTAGTCCTAGTGAAGTTCCTGCTCTAGGGGTCAGTATCACATCTGTGTTTAAAGTTCTTCCACTACTCATCTGTATTATGAGGAAGGTCTGAGTTTGCATGTATGGTTTTCAGGTCAGTGTACCTGATGGAGGGAATGAAGAAGGTGGTGGGTTTGGAAATCTCCCATCCAACTGTCCACTACCTCCACATCTGGCTGTGAAGAAGGAATCAGGTGAAGGTATCTTGTGTTATACTTGGATTCATCCAGTCATTGGTTGCTAACAAAACATCTGCTATAATTTAATATCAGTATTTTAGATGTCAATGTAGAAAGTTGCCTTTTGCCTACAGATTGGTGTAGTTACAGCATATACACACACTGGTTTTATTTTAACCATTTAAAAAATTGACTAAAACAGCCATTTTAATGCTGTATTCTTCCTGTGTCTCAGAACCTTCTGAGCTTTCTGCACCCGTTCCTGGAGTCACAGGTTTGGGATATTCTGGATTTGGTAATAATGCCCAATGGGAGCGAGGAGCCAACCTGCAAGAATATTACTCTAAGAGAGACGATCAGGATGCAAAAGCAGTAGGTCTTCATTTTTTTTAGCCAGGTTTTAATAGAAAGTTTCTGAGAATTAAGGGGTCTTTTCTCATTCCCCAAGACCTTAGAATCAGAGGAAGTTGATCTAAATGCTGGCCTGCATGGGAACTGGACTCTGGACAATGCAAAGGCCCGTCTGAACCAGTTCTTTCAGAAGGAGAAGAACCAAACCGACTACAAGTACAGCCAAGTTGGGCCTGACCACAACAGGTCTGAACATTCCCATTTACGACAACAGCTTAGCTTTTAACTCATTCCATGTGCTGTTTAAGAGCATTATTCTTTTGTAGGATAATGTTTTTCAATTAAAGACTGGTATCCTCATCGAAAATCAGACTTTGCATTTAAATGTAATGTGTCAAAGGTTTGTTTTTCTGCTGGACTGAAACAATGACAGAGAACTCCTTGATGTGCATCTAACCTCAATGAGATCTCAGACAACTAAAAGACGGTCTCATCTCGGATGTTACCTTACAAAATCAACAATGTTTTATGGGTGAATCTCACAAAACATGTCAAGAACATGTCCAGGTCATATTTCACTGCATCACATAAAATACTGTATTTCAAATGTATAAGAATAATTGAATTAATTGTCATAATATCAATGGCAAAAAAAAAAAAAACGTATTGTTCTAAAAACAGGCTTTATTATTATGTCTATTTAGGACTATTCATATTTATTACTTTTTTATTTATTAAATTTGTTTTTATTTCATTTTGTTTGCATTTTATTTTGGGGGTGAAATGTGACCTGGACATGTTTTTGTGAGATTCATCCATGTAGTATGTAAGCTTAAAGGAGGACAATAGAGATGCCAGAAATCGCAACCTTACATGGGGGAAAACATGTGACATGACTTAGGCTACACTAAGAGGTCACATGGTGAAGTATGTGATTGGTTGGGTTTAGAGGTGGGAGAGGCAAAATAATGTCTGGTTGTGATTTCTGGTGTCACTCGTCCATCAGGGGTCAAGTCCTCCAGTACCTAGAGAGGAATAACACCATGTTTTGAAGTCTGGCAGAAAAACAAACCTGCTCAGGATGGGTTGTCCTGTATGGACTCTGCGCTGAAATGTCACACTGTTGATCTCATGTGCTGTCCGGTTAAGAGGTCAGTTTGTGGAGTTTATTTGTGCTTAAATCTTGTAAAGACACCTGTGGGCTAAATGTCGTGTTGGGACGTCTTGATTTTAAATCTTGATCTGTTATAGGAGTTTTATTGCTGAGATGACAATCTTTGTAAGACAACTGGGTAGGAGTAAGTATCAGAAAACCTTCTACATGATACACTGTAAGGTCAAGGGCAAATTCTTTCACATCAGAAGTTGTGTCCTTGCTAAAGCTGCCCAACTTTTCCAGAGGTTTTTGCCCGTGAGCATGGCTCTACGAAGAAGCTGGCCGCCCAGTCTTGTGCGCTGTCTATTGTCCGTCAGCTTTACCATTTGGGAGTCATAGAAGCCTACACGGGACAGACCAAGAAGAAAGAAGGAGAGACTGTGAGTTTAACACCCTAGTTTATCTAGCTTCTGAGACCTGCGTGTTTGTCAACTCTTCTAACTTCCTGTGTTGGTTGCTGTGACAGGTGGATGTATATGAAGTGAATCTCAGTGATGATGTACAGCATCAAATACACAGTTTTGTGCAGGAGCTTGGCATCCAGATCCCACCTTCTGTAAGTGTTTGACAGAAAACCTGCCTGACTTATGAGCATTACCAAGTAAGAATAAGTAAGAACGTGTGTCCTTTTTTAGCCTGAGGACCCCAGCAGTCCAGTATCTCTGGTGCAAGGGAAGATGGCTCAGTTTGAGCCCTCACAAAGGCAGAGCACGGCAGGAGTGGTGCCGTGGTCTCCTCCGCAGGTCAACTGGAACCCCTGGACCAGCTCCAACATCGACGAAGGGCCGCTGGCATTTGTGAGTCCGCTGTTCTGTGGTGAACTCTTTTAACTCAAGTGAAATTGGTGTGATACACTTCTTGCCACTGAAAACCTATTGTACTTTGGTTTACAGTGTACTCCAGAACAGATCAGCACAGACCTGCTGCATGAGCTCAACTACCAGCTTGAACAAGATAAAAATCTGCAGACGGTGAGATAAAAACAGCCCTGAAAGACTCCATGAAATTAAAATCGAATTCCAGAAATTTTGGGACGTTTTTTAAATTTGAATAAAATGAAAACTAAAAGAATTTCAGATCACACAAGTAGGGGTGTGCGATTATATATTGTCTGCGACAATATCGTAATTGTTGTTTTAATTTATTTTGCAAAAACCAAACAGAACACCTACGCTTACATTACGTGAAGAAGGGCGCATGTGCATTTAGGGTGTGTTCTTTCACTGCATGATTCAGTCTAATAAAATGCATTAAGAATGATCACAAAATTCAAGATATGGGTGCAGAAAATGTGTGTGTGTGTAATATTACAAATTTGATATTGTTTATTGAACTGTTGTATAAAATCAGTGTTAATATTAAGAGACTTACGCTTTAGACTCCATATCGCCTGTTTTTGCTCAATTTCGCCAACAAAAAAATAATTCCGGACAGCTACAGCACGGTTTTGCGTCTCTGAGCAACAGGACGATGTTGTTTCGTTCCTGAATGAATCAACCGTTTAAATTATTCCGCAGTGACTCATTTGTTAACAGTGACTTGCTGCCACCTACTGGCGATTTTAATTTCTCATTCAAAGCATCTTTTCATTTGAAAATAATTTCAAATATCAGTATTCAATGTTTTATGGTTTAAAATATCAAAACATTATGCATTTGTAACTGCAGGTTAAAGCACTCCATGAGCTGCATTAAACAGTGTGTAAATGCATCTAAACGCCACTTCAGATGCAACTTCTGCAAAGATAAATTTCGTTGATACTGGTTTCATTTGTTTGGTAACAGCCTAAATGTCTTATTATTCTAATTGACTGATTAAATGTAACAATTTGATTCAAAAGATGGTCACTTTTAGAAAAAAATGGCTTTATTAAAGATAAAACTGCCCATAAAAGGTATAAAGGAATTTAAACTTTGTGCTATTTCAGCTTTTCAATACACTCCATTCTGTGTGATTTATAAGTGTTTTGAAAAGTGGGGACATGGGGTAATGTCCTGAAAAGTCACCTTCTCCTTGTAATACCTATGTTATACCCTTGTCATTATACAAATTTATGTCCTCATTTGTCACACACACACACACACACACAAACAATAAACAAGATTGAAATTCACTTTTAGAATATATGCACATTTAAAATGAGCAGTTTTTCTTTCCTGGGCAGGTGAATGAACAATATTGATAACAACTGTTGTACACTATTGCATATCAAATATATTTTTTTAAATTAATAAATCAAGGTAAAACTCTTCAATCTATATTAAACTTTTTATATTTCATGGGATATTCAGCATGCCCATTTTTTTGTTTAGTTTTGATAATTTTTCATGAGCAAGAATTGCTTACAGGGACTAAAGTTTTATAGTTATCAATATGCATTTGGTATTGTCAGATTACTAACAGCATGGTCTTTTTACAGATTCTCATGGAGCGAAGTCAGCTGCCAGTCAAGAACTTCAAGGAGCAAATCATGTCTGCCATTCACAATAACCCAGTGGTCATCATTCGTGGAGCCACTGGCTGTGGAAAGACCACTCAGGTTCCTCAGTACCTCTTGGATGAGTTCGTACAGGCAGGCAGGGCATCTGAATGCAATATCATTGTTACGCAGGTGAGCCTGTTGAAATGCTTATTGATTTTGTGTGCTCGGTCATCATAAGAAAAAGACAGTAATGTGACTTGCTTCTGCTGTTTATCCTCTTAGCCAAGACGGATCAGTGCTGTGTCAGTGTCTGAACGTGTATCATTCGAGAGAGGAGAGGAGGTGGGGAAAAGCTGTGGCTACAGTGTGCGTTTTGAGTCTGTCCTGCCCAGACCTCATGCCAGCATCCTCTTCTGCACAGTTGGTATATTAATTTCTTAATCTCTGACTGTGACGCATTGCACAGGGTTGGGTGATGGAACTAAAAATGTCTTATTCACAGGGGTGTTGCTGAGGAAGCTGGAAGCTGGTATCCGTGGCATCAGTCATGTGATTGTGGATGAAATCCACGAGAGGGACTTAAATGTAAGTCCAGTGTTATCATATCAGCTTTAAACGGTTTAGAGAGGTACAATGTCTCACCCTATTCACAAAGTATGTCTTTCTGTCCAGACTGATTTCCTGTTGGTGGTGTTGAGAGATGTGGTCCAGGCTTACCCTGATGTGCGCATCATCCTCATGTCTGCCACAATTGATACCACCATGTTTAGGGAATACTTTTTTAGCTGTCCTGTCATTGAGGTGCATGGACGTGCACATCCTGTACAAGGTGAGAAGCATGTTTTCACAATGCACTGTTTTATAATGATACTATAATGATTTACTATTTGCATCATCTCACACACTGGATGAAATACTTCTGTGGCTGTTTGGAAACCCATTGCCTAATATTAGAGCATTGATTTGGAATGTCTTGACTGTAAAACACTGTTGAATTTGTTTCAACAACCTGATTATTATTTGTTTTGATATCTCCAGAGTATTTCTTAGAAGACTGCATTCAGATGACTCAGTTCGTACCACCACCAATGGACCGGAAGAAAAAAGATAAAGATGAAGATGGTGGAGAGGAAGATGTATGTTTTTTTTGTTTATTTTAAATTAGGTACAAAAAAAAGTACTAAACCGTCTGAGAAAAATACACATTAAAGATATAAATGCCTTTTATACTGTCATTAATTAAAGTTAAAATATTATCTGGAAATTATCCATTTTAAAGTATTAATTCAGCAAGGACACATTAAATTGATAAACAGTGACAGACTTTTGTCTCTGTCACTTTATATTTTATAAATATAAACAATTAAATACACATATACAGGTGTAGCTCCATAACTTAGAATATCGTGAAAAAGTTCATTTCTTTTTTGTAACTTAATTTCAAAAAGTGAATTCTAGATTCATTACATGTAAAGTAAAACATTTTTTAAAAAAAATTGTTTTAATTTTGACGATTAGAGCTTACAGCTCATGAATGTCAAAAATCCAGTGTCTCAGAATATTTATATTTGAGTTTCATTAAATGGCCATCCCTACAGTATAAATTCCGGGTATCTCTTGTTCTTTGAAACCACAATAATGGGGAAGACTGCTTGTCAATGGTCCAGAAGACAAACATTGACACCCTCCACAAAGAGGGTAAATCACAGAAGGTCATTACTGAAAGGGGTGGCTGTTCACAGAGTGCTGTATCAAAGCATATTAAATGTAAAGTTGGCTGGAAGGAAGAAATTGGGTAGGAAAAGGTGCACAAGCAACAGGGATGACCGCAAGCTTGAGAATACTGTCAAGCAAAGCCGATTCAAACACTTGGGAGAGCTTCACAAGGAGTGGATTGAAGCTGGAGTCAGTGCATCAAGAGTCACCACGCTCAGACGTCTTCTGGAAAAGGGCAACCAAGCGACTTCTGAAACAGAAACAACGTCAGAAACATCTTACCTGAGCTAATGAGAAAAAGAACTGGACTGTTGATTTTTGGTCCAAAGTCCTCTTTTCGGATAAAAGTAAATTTTGGTTTTCATTTGGAAATCAAGGTCTGGAGGAAGACTGGAGAGGCACAGAATCCAAGCTGCTTGAAGTCCAGTGTGAAGTTTCCGAAGTCAGTGATGATTTGGGTGCCGTGACGTCTGCTGGTGTTGGTCCATTGTGTTTCATCAAGTCCAAAGTTAATGCAGCCGTCTACCAAGAGATTTTGGAGCACTTTATGCTTCCATCTGCTGATAAGCTTTATGGAGATGCTGATTTCCTTTTCCAGCAGGACTTTAGCACCTACACACAGTGCCAAAACCACTTCCAAATGGTTTGCTGATCATGATATTACTGTGCTTGATTGGCCAGCCAACATGCCTGACCTGAACCCCATAGAGAATCAAACAATACAGACGAGCTAAAGGCTCAATAGTGCCTCAGCAATGCCACAGGCTGATTGCTTCCATGCCACACCTCACTGATGCTGGAGTTTTTGCTAAAGGAGCCCCGACCAAGTAATGAGTGCGTGAATGAACATACTTTAAAAAGCTTGAACTTTTCTGTTTTGCAAATCCTTTTTTGATTAATCTTAGGAAATATTAAAATATTTTGAGATACTGGATTTTTGACATTCATGAGCTGTAAGCTCTATGTGATGGGGTTCAGGGGTGAAAGGAAGAAGACAGGGTCGGCGTGACTGGGACTCGTAGGATTTTTAATTCGGTGCTCTTTCACAACAACAAAACAAGGCGGGGCGCTCACTGCGCTCCCAAACGTTTCAACCAATAACTCAGAATATCAGATCTGTGTATCTTCTCTTCCTCTAGCACCAGTCTCTCTGTCCACCTCGAGTTCCCAGTCCTTCTCTCTCTCTAGCCTCCCGTTCTGGTGGCTTTATCCGGTCCCTCCATGCCAATTACCTGAAACAAGACACAGGTGTTATCAATTGCACTTGACCCACTTACGCACCGCTGGTTTCCCAGCTCTCTCTCCCGCTGCAGACCTCGCTGAACCACGCCCCCCTCGCCACATACCCCCACCGCCCGACTCAGGCCGGGGAGCCGTCGGGGAGCCATCTGTACACCGGTCTGTGGACCACCTGGAACTTAAAAGGCTGTAATGCCAGATACCAACGGGTGATCCGCGCGTTGGTATCCTTCATGCGGTGGAGCCACTGCAGGGGGGCGTGGTCCGAACAGAGAGTGAATTCCCGCCCCAGGAGATAATAGCGGAGGGTGAGGACCGCCCACCTTATCGCCAAACATTCCTTTTCTATGGTGCTGTACATCGTCTCTCTCTTCGAGAGCTTACGACTGATGTACAGCACCGGTCGTTCTTCACCCTCTACCTCCTGGGACAGGACTGCTCCAAGCCCTCTGTCCGATGCGTCAGTCTGCAACAAAAAAGGGAGAGAAAAGTCAGGAGAGTGTAGGAGCGGCCCGCCACACAGAGCAGCCTTTATCTGGGTGAAAGCCTGCTGGCACTGCTCCATCCACTGGACCGGATCTGGTGCTTCCTTTTTAGTGAGGTCAGTCAGCGGGCTGGTGAGGTCCGAATACTTGGGCACAAATCTCCTATAATATCCCGCCAGCCCCAGGAACTGCCTCACCTCCTTTTTGGTCTTGGGTCTCGGACAGGTCGCAACCGCTGCAGTCTTATCAATTTGGGGACGCACCTGCTCATGACCCAAGTGGAAACCCAGATACCTGACCTCCACACGCCCAACCGCACACTTCTTCGGGTTGGCCGTCAGCCCCGCCCCTCTCAGCGATCTCAGAACGGACCGTAAATGCTGCATATGACGCTGCCAGTCGTTGCTATAGATGATAATGTCATCTAAATAGGCAGCGGCATACGCAGCGTGTGGTCGGAGTATCCGGTCCATGAGTCGCTGAAAGGTGGCTGGAGCCCCGAACAAGCCGAAAGGAAGCGTGTCAAATTGGTGTAACCCAAACGGCGTTGTGAAAGCTGTCTTTTCTTTGGATATTGGAGTTAAGGGGATCTGCCAATATCCTTTCGTTAAATCCAGTGTCGAATAAAATCGAGCAGAACCTAGCCGATCAAGCAATTCGTCAACCCGCGGCATTGGATATGCATCGAATTTCGACACAGCATTCACCTTACGATAATCCACACAGAACCGAACCGAGCCGTCCGTTTTAGGCACTAAGACTATCGGGCTTGCCCAGTCACTGTTGGATTCTTCTATTACTCCCATATCCAGCATCGCTTCTAATTCAGTCTGAACCACCTTTTTTTGTGTTCAGGTAGACGATACGGCCGGCTGCGCACTACCACACCCGGTTCGGTCTCAATGTGGTGCTGAATGAGGTCTGTTCGACCAGGCAGGGGCGAGAACACATCTGCAAACTCCGCTTGCAACTTGGCTACATCAGTGAGCTGGGAGGGCGAGAGGTGATCCCCTGTTGGGGCCAGCGCGAGAGATTGGGTTTTAGTTTTCACTTCTGGCCCGAGATCTTCCTCTCCACCATCGCCAACATCACTGACTCCGCCTCGCTCCATTTTTTAAGGAGATTGAGGTGGTAAATTTGACGTGCCCCGTTCCTGTCTGACCGCACCACCTCATAATTGAGATCCCCAACTCGTCGTGTGACCTCAAAGGGTCCTTGCCACTTGGCGAGTAATTTGGAGCTAGAAGTTGGGAGCAATACAAGCACTTTCTCTCCCGGTGCAAATTCGCGTAATCTGGTTCCCCTGTTATATAGCCGGCTTTGTCTGCCCTGAGCCTGTAACAAATTCTCCATAGAGAGCCGTTTTGTTCTCAGGTCCAGCACATACTGAATTTCGTTCTTACTGTTCGAAGGCCCGTCCTCCCAAGTTTCTCTTAGGACGTCCAACACCCCACGGGGCTGTCGTCCGTAGAGAAGCTCGAAGGGGGAAAACCCCGTGGAGGCTTGGGGGACCTCGCGCACAGCAAACAACAGGGGTTCCAGCCATTTGTCCCAATTTTTGGCGTCCTCGTGAACAAACTTCCGAATCATGGTTTTCAATGTACGATTAAATCGTTCGACCAGTCCGTCCGTTTGTGGGTGGTAGACGCTGGTGCGAATCGATTTAATGCCCAGTAACTCGTAAAGTTCGCGGAGGGTCCGTGACATGAACGCCGTGCCTTGATCGGTGAGAATCTCTTTCGGGATTCCCACCCGGGAGATTAAATGAAACAGTGCGTCCGCCACACTTTTCGCAGAAATGCTGCGGAGCGCCACTGCTTCTGGATATCGCGTTGCATAATCCACCAAGACTAAGGCAAAGCGATACCCACGTGCAGATCGTTCTAATGGCCCGATGAGGTCCATACCAATTCGTTCGAAGGGGACCTGCATCAGAGGGAGCGGGCACAATGGTGCTTTTGGGGTGGCCGGTGGGTTTACCAGCTGACATTCACGACAAGACGCACACCACCTGCGCACGTTCTCATGAATGCCCGGCCAGAAAAATCGGGTCATTAGACGATTCAGTGTTGCAGTTTGTCCCAAATGCCCGGCCATCGGGTTGCAATGAGCCGCCTGGAAAAGCATTTCCCGACGGCTTTTTGGTACTAATAACTGCGTTGTATCTCGTTTTGACTGAGTGTCTTGGGTCACTCGGTACAACCGGTCTTTTAAAATAGCAAAATAAGGATAGGAGAGCGATTGCGTCGGCTGGAGAGGTTGACCGTCGATGGAACGGACCTGATCAAACGCATTTTTGAGCGACTCATCCTGAGACTGTTCCAGGGGAAAATCATCACACTCTGCGAGGTTTCTCCTCACAACAGCACTCCGTTCCCCTGCCTCAGCTCCCATTGGTCCCGGCTCAGCCTCTCCCACCTGCACGACCGCCCCCCTTCCCCGCTCTCCATTGCTCCAAGAGACATCCGCACATAAATGCCCCAATAATACACCAAACCCTGGCCAATTTGTTCCTAAAATCAGCGGATGTCTGAGGTGCGGGCTAACTGCCACCTCTATCCTATGCTTTTGTCCCCTAAATTGAATAGCCACCGACACTAGGGGGTAGTTCACCACGTCGCCGTGCACACACCGTACCCTAATCATGCGGCTCTTATCCAATGCCTCCGATTGAATCAGGCTTTGATGCATTGAGGATTGGTTACATCCTGAATCCACCAAAGCCTGATACGTACCCCCCTTAATACTCACAGGTATCTGGTACAGGCCAGCTTGATCGGGGGCAGCCTGTGGGGCATCCGGGACCCGGATCAGTGTGCCCACCTCCATCACGGGACACCGACTGATAAAATGGCCTGGGTCCCCGCAACGCCAACAGAGACCGGCCCAGGCTTCCCCGCCACTCCAGTGGCAGGAAGTGGGTCAAAGAATTGGCGTGGAGGGAGCGGAGGAACGGGAGCTGCGGGTGCGCTACCACCAGCTGGCCCCATCCCCCTGGGCAGCGCCCTCGGGGCAGCTAGCGGCTCTGGCCTCGGGCCACCCCTTTCCCGGGGTGGGACTCGTGGAGGAAGGTTTCCCCTGGACCTGGGCAGATGGACAGGTTTGTAGGGCAGAAACAGAGGAGAAGGGAGAGAGAGAGAGACAGATGGCAGGGCCTCGCCGACCCCAGGACACGCCACCATCTGGTCCTCCGCCAGTTGGATGGCCTGTTTCAGCGACGCCGGGCGGTGGCACTGGACCCATTGGGCCGTCTTCTTCGGCAGCCGAGCCACAAACTGCTCCAGCACCACTTTGTCGATCACCTCCTCGACGTCGCTTCCATCGGCCATCAGCCATCTGCGGCAGGCGTCCTGGAGCTGTTGTGCCATCGCGAAGGGTCGGCCACCCTCCCCGAGATCCAATGACCGGAACCGCTGGCGGTGCTGCTCGGGACTCAGGCCGACCCGCTGGAGGATGGCGTGTTTCAGGTCATCGTAGACCAGGAGGTTCTGAACTGGCAGTTGTTGTGCGGCGAGCTGGGCTTCTCCAGACAGCAGAGGGATGAGCCGCACCGGCCAGTCCACCGGGGGCCACCCAGATGCCTCAGCCGACCTCTCAAACAGGTCCAAGAATGCCTCCGGGTCGTCCTGGGGACCCATTTTGTGGAGAGGTACGTGTGGGGGCGGGGCTGAGACAGGTGGAGAACGGGTGGTCCGAACCTCCCGGTCAATCCAGCTCCGGAACAACTCGCGGTCTTCCTGCTGGGCTTGTAGGAGGGCTCGAAAACTCCATTCCTGGTCGTCCCTTATGCCCAGTAGTGCCTGATGGTGTTCCTGGTGAAGTCCCGCGAGTGATTGGATAACCTCCGCAAATGGCGACGACGGCGGGGACTGCATGACGGCGGCGGCGTTCTTCTTCCTTCCCGGGTTTCGGCACCAGTGTGATGGGGTTCAGGGGTGATAGGAAGAAGACAGGGTCGGCGTGACTGGGACTCGTAGGATTTTTAATTCGGTGCTCTTTCACAACAACAAAACAAGGCGGGGCGCTCACTGCGCTCCCAAACGTTTCAACCAATAACTCAGAATATCAGATCTGTGTATCTTCTCTTCCTCTAGCACCAGTCTCTCTGTCCACCTCGAGTTCCCAGTCCTTCTCTCTCTCTAGCCTCCCGTTCTGGTGGCTTTATCCGGTCCCTCCATGCCAATTACTGAAACAAGACACAGGTGTTATCAATTGCACTTGACCCACTTACGCACCGCTCGTTTCCCAGCTCTCTCTCCCGCTGCAGACCTCGCTGAACCACGCCCCCCCTCGCCACATTCTAATCATCAAAATTAAAACAAAAAAAACATTTGAAATGTTTTACTTTCCATGTAATGAATCTAGAATATCTAAGTTTCACTTTTGTAAAAATAAATGACAAAAAAAAATAACTTTTTCACGATATTAAAATTTGAGATGCACCTGTGTAAGTATGTATGTATGTGTGTGTGTGTGTGTGTGTGTGTATATATATATATATATATATTAATTAGAATACTCCTTTTAAATACTGTTATATAAAAAGTATCATGTTTCCTTAAAAATATTAAGTTAATAAGACTGTTAATAAGACTGGTGTAATGGCTGATGAAAATTCAGCTCTCACAGAGATAAATCGCATTTTAAAAATGTATTGAAACAGTTGTTTCAAATTGTAGTAATATTTCAGAATATTACTATTTAACTTAATTTTTTCTGTAAGCGTGACTCTGAGATTGCAGTGCCGCAGAAGTCTTTGGGTCACAAGGTGAACATGTAGCCTTGGTGAGCTTAAGAGACTTTTAATGGTATATCCACTGGAAATAAAGCATACCCTTTCATACCTTGAAAACAGTTGATGAAGAGCTGCATTTAACTAACTAAACTTTACTTTACAGGTAGTTCGTAATAGTTTACTTAAATTAAATCTACTTAAATTAATGCTTGAAATTTGTATTTCTGTGTTCTGCAGGTGAACTGTAATGTCATCTGTGGATCCGAGTATTCTCCTGAAACCAAGCGTGCCATGTCTCAGTTGAATGAGAAGGAAACTGCGTTCGAGCTGATTGAGGCTTTGCTGAAGTATATTGAAACGTTGGAAGTACCAGGGGCTGTGCTAGTCTTCCTGCCAGGCTGGAACCTCATCTATTCCATGCAGAAACACCTGGAGATGAACCCTCACTTCGGTCTGTAATGTTATTCTGCTCACACTCAAGTAAAATGTTTTCTCCAGATATTGTGACTTTGTATCCCCTAGGGGTGGGGGAAAAAATCAATACAGCATAGTATCGCGATGTTTTCCGCGGCAATACTGTATCGATACACGGTACAAACAATACAAGTATCAATCTTTTATTATACTATTTAGTAGAATTATAAAATCAATTATAAGATCTAGATAAGATTTCTGTTCGAACTGAAAGCATATTCTAAACTATTCGCTGCCGTTTTCAAAGCGCAATGCAAAAACGTGAAATTTCAATCACTTAATGCTCTTCAATCGGAAGCGCTAAACCCGGAAGCACATATAAAAAAAATAAAATCTTGCCAATTTAGGTTTGAAAATGATGAAAATTCACATTAAAAATAGTAAATATCACTTTATTTTTGTTTACTATAAAATAATTGTATTTTTATTTAATACTCCCTTTTTATTTTAAAACATAATGGTAATACCATGCTTTATTTATTTTTTTATTAAATAATAAGCAAAATAATAAAGTCCAATGATATTATCTCTATTAATTTATTTTTTTAGAGTTATATTTAATGGGTCTCACTGTGTAGTGTGTGGACTAAACCAAATCTCCAGGTACTCTTATGAGAACCAGGCTAAAAAACTGATGTGCACCCCTGAACATATGGGAATTGCAAGAAGTGTCATATGAAAGTAAAATACTCAAACCACAAACTTGAGGGCTCATCTCACACGCCACCATTCAAAGATAGAAGTAGACGGCAGTACATAGTATACCTGTTGTAGTACAACATTTTAATACATGTACTTAAGTCATGTACATGTTATGTTTAATTTAAGTGTAACATTTTTATTTTAACTGTTTTATTTATTTTAAATTTAACTGTAATTTACTTTCAAATGCCCCAAACGCTGAAGGGTCTGCACAACTTTTTTTGTACAAGTTCAAGTTGCATTGTTCAAAATACCTGTAGTAGCACAGCCGTGCATACCTGTTTGCATTTAATTAAAGTGGACTAGATTAGTCTGTAATACAAATAATTGAGTTTGCCAGGTGCATACTTTTTATCACAGGTTTTCATGAAAGTGTTGGTCAGTTTGTCTGCTTGACAATCCCATTTTGCACTGCAGCAATAAAATTGAAGTGAGATAAACAAACAGAAATGTTTCTTTTTAGTTAAAACAAATGTTGCCAAAGTTTTCCTTTAGTCCTTTTAGAGGCATAATTTGAAGTTGGAAAAAGGTAATAAATTGCAATATATCACAGAAAATCGCAATAATATTGTATCGTGACACATGTATCGTGATAATATCGCATCGTGGGGCCTCTGGTGATTCCCACCCCTAGTATCCCCTGATCTCTTGATATAACTCATAGCAATTCCTCCAATATTGTGTCCCTCAAAGGTGGTCATCGATACCGAATCCTACCGCTTCACTCTCAGATTCCCAGGGAAGAACAGAGACGAGTGTTTGAGCCCGCTCCTGATGGTGTGACGAAGGTCAGGAGACGTTTCACTGTGCAGTTTAGCAATTGATGTATTAAAACTTGTTTTAAACAAATTTTGCAAACACACCACAGGTCATTTTGTCCACCAACATCGCTGAGACCAGCATTACCATCAATGATGTGGTCTTCGTCATAGACTCCTGCAAGTAAGCAGCTCATTTAAATAAAGTGATGATTCACCCAAATCTTACAATTCTGTCATTTATTCATGTCATTCCAAACCTGTATGACTTTGTTTTTGAGAAACAAAAAGCATATATCATGAAATGTTCCTTTTTGTCCATTCAATGGAAGCTGTTTGGCTACCAACATATAAAGTCATACAGGTTTGAAAGGACATGAGGGTCAGTAAATTACACGGTTGTCATTTTGGGGTGAACTATCTCTTTGATGTACATTTCTCTTCTCTGTTTTGTCCACAAATGGTTTTAAAATACCAAATATGTGTCATTCAGGCAGAAAGTGAAGCTGTTCACTTCTCACAACAACATGACAAACTACGCCACAGTGTGGGCCTCCAAAACCAACCTTGAGCAGAGGAAGGGACGAGCTGGCAGAGTCAAACCAGGCTTCTGCTTTTACCTCTGCAGCAGAGCTCGTTTTGAAAAGTATGAAATGTCATTCTTCAGTTGGACCAAAACCTCAAACAAAATCACATTATGTGAAATGTTAATGGTTGCAATTATCGTTATGCAGACTGGAGACCCATATGACTCCTGAAATCTTCCGCACACCACTGCACGAGGTGGCCCTCAGCATTAAGCTACTGAGACTGGGTGCCATTGGAAATTTCTTGTCCAAAGCTATTGAGCCGCCTCCATTGGATGCCGTTATTGAAGCTGAACATACACTGAGAGGTACAGATTTTGTGTTACACGTCTTAATACTAATGATGTTTAAGTGAACAAATTCAAACAAGCCTCTGTTGCTCTCCAGAGCTGGATGCTCTAGACTGTAATGATGAGTTGACTCCACTGGGACGCATTCTGGCCAAACTGCCCATCGAACCACGTCTGGGAAAGATGATGATCATGGGATGCATCTTTAAGTAGGTTTATTCATCCAACCTTGGCTGTTTATGATTTGAGTGCATCTGAACAAAGCTGTCAAGAACTTACAGGTCATTTATAATTATTAACTGCTGTTTTTTCCAAGATTACCTGTTTAATTTATTCATACTTCTGTATGTGTTTGTGTTGTTTAGTGTTGGAGATGCTGTGTGCACTATCTCAGCAGCGACCTGTTTCCCCGAGCCCTTTATCAACGAGGGCAAACGCCTCGGTTTTGTTCATAGGAACTTTGCAGGCACTCGTTTCTCAGATCATGTGGCCTTACTCTCCGTCTTCCAGGCCTGGGATGAAGTTCGGTGGGTCCAAATGCCATTGTATTAAATTTAGAGACTCTGTATAGGTTATTTTATTTTATTTTTTAACATTTTGATCTCTTGAGGGTTTCGCAAACTAAATAGATTTAAATTTTTCAGGATGGGAGGTGAGGATGCAGAGATCCGGTTTTGTGAGCACAAGAGGCTGAACATGCCCACTTTGAGAATGACCTGGGAGGCCAAGGTCCAGCTGAAAGAGATCCTTGTTAACGTCGGCTTTCCTGAAGGTTAAGCCGTGCTTCTGAATTCACTTCCATGTAGTTCTACAGATGTTATTTAGAGATTTTAAAGTAAATTTTTGTCTTTACCCTTTTTTGTAGAGTGCCTCCTGAATCAGGTGTTTAATACTGTGGGACCAGACAATAACTTGGATGTGGTGATCTCTCTCCTGACGTTTGGCTCTTACCCCAACGTGTGTTACCACAAAGAGAAAAGGAAGATCCTGACTACAGAGGGGCGAAATGCTCTCATTCACAAGTCCTCAGTCAACTGTCCTTTCAGCAACCATGATATGGTGTATCCATCTCCCTTTTTTGTCTTTGGGGAAAAGGTTGGTTTGAAAGTCTAGCTTTAAACTGCTATTTTCGCAGTTTCTACTTTAAGTTGCTTCGCAGCCATAAACCATAATTTTTTACTTAGTTTCACTTCACATAATATTTGACATTCTTATTCTAATATTAGAATCCAGTCCAATCCTATATATATATATATATATATATATATATATATATATATGTATATGTATATGTATATGTGTGTGTGTATATAGTTCATTTAAAATATTTGATTGGACAAAAAGAAATACTGTGCATTTTTAATGTGTACAAAACCATTTCCAATTTTGGTGTTTACAAGATTTTTAGTACTTTCGTTCAGCATTGACCCATTAAATTGGTCAAAAGTGGCAGTAGGGTTTTTTATTGTTATATAAATCAGCGCAACTGTTTTCAACTGAAGACTGGAGTAATGGCTGCTAAAAATTATACTTTGCATTTCAGGAACGAGTTACATTTTGAAAATATTAAAATGAAAACCTTTTTTTCTATTTGTTATTTATTCATGTGACTTTCGATCAATTTTAGTGCGACCTTGGTGAATTAAAGTATTCATTTCTTTCAAAAAAAAATTGAAAAGATCTTTATAGCCCCATACTTTTGAGTAGTAGTGTAAATCTGCTAAATTTATTTATTTATTTATTTATTTTTTCAGCTTTTCGGAGTATATAAATACAATATAATTGTTGTCTCTTGTAATTACAGATCCGAACTCGAGCCATTTCTGCCAAAGGAATGACTCTTGTCAGTCCTCTTCAGCTTATTCTGTTCGGCACAAAGAAAATCACCTCCAATGGAGAAGTTGTTGAGCTTGATGACTGGTATGTGTTCAACCAATAAACAACAGAAATAAGTTCTCTGGAATTCTTGCGTCAGGAATCCTGGAAGCAGATCAAATATTTGCAAGGAAGTCAACAAGAGAAGTGTTCCAGTGATCATCAAGAATTTTCCTTCCTTCTGTAGGATCAAATTGAAGATTCCCCATGATATAGCCGGTGGTGTGGCGGCCCTGAGGGCAGTGATGGAAGCCCTGGTGGTGGAGGTGACCAAAGACCCCGAATACATCCGAAATTTGGATCCCACCAATGAGCGCTTGCTGAATGTCATTCGGGTTGTGTCCAGACCCTCGTCAGCTGGCATCAACCTCATGGCCTCCAACCCACGGTGAGATCATTGAACCCATACATTTAATTGGCTTATTTAGGATAAAGGTTGCTTATAACTAAACTATTTTGAAAATGAGATGTTAGTTAGTTGTGTTGTTTTAACACCCTTTTATCAGCTTTGGAGATGGTCCACGTCCACCCAAGATGCCCCGTACTGACTTTGGAGGGGGTGGAGAGTTTAGGGGCCGTGGAGGAGGAGGATACAGAGGCGGCGGTGGTGGTGGATCTTGGTCTGGTGGAGGATACCGAGGAGGTGGAGGATACCAGGGTGGTGGAGGCGGTTTCAGGGGGTCTGGAGGGTATCGTGGCAGCGGGGGTGGATACAGGGGGTCTGATAGAGGTGGCTTCAGGGGGTCTGGTGGGGGTGGATACAGAGGATCTAATGGGGGTGGAGGATACAGAGGAGGTAGAGGAGGTGGAGGAGGAGGAGGAGTAGGAGGATATGGAGGGAGGGGATTCAGAGGAGGCTGGGGGGGGAACAGGGGTGGTTATTAAAGCTGAACATCTGAACAAGGATATCTTTGGGAAGGTATAAAACAATGTTTTAGTTTTGTTGTTGCTTTTTGTTGATATTCAATCTTTCCTCATTTTGAATAAATTGAAACCATGACTGCCATACTGTCAGTTAATAACAGTTATTAAAAAGAACTATTTGTGACCAATAATGTTGTATTCTAATAAAATAATTTCTTGTTTTTTTAAATAATTTTAGTCTTGATCTCTCTCATGCCCTCTAAGAAAGAGTTCACTGACTAAGAAATGAAGTCACTGGTGGGAATCAAATACTCAGTTTCCAGATGTGTGGTTTTGCAGCAATGTGTAACTGCAGCCAAGTTTTTTTACTGTCCAGATTGAGCAACGTTTTTGCCCTAAAACAAACAATTTATAGTTTAGATATGTGTTTTGAGAAATTAATGTGTGAAATATAACAATAACATGTTTGCAGTGAATAGTAATGAGTTGCTGGCTGGTAAATGCATCAATATTTTACTTTAATAATAAGTTTTTCAGAATGCAGGCAGTGTCTTTCCAGAGACCACAATACCAAGTGACATTTTTGCAGCTGAAGAAGTGTCTATAAAACTGTGTACACGCAAGTGTTTTGGAACACTGAGAGCTGAAGTGTATTGACATCTTTTGAAAAGTGTAAATCAATTTTATCTTTCTTTTTTTTTATCATTGTACATTTCGTTTCGGAAACTGATACAATGATATGAGTTAGTGTAAATTATCATATTGACTGCCGAATGTATCATTGATTACCAAAAAATCCATTGCTCAACTAAACATTTTCATAAATGTTCTATATAATTGTGTTTGGTGCATAAATAAAATGCTGGCAAAATATTTTATTTATAATATATGTTAGATAGATCGTTAAACAACAAATGTAATTAATTTAGATGATTACTTCATATCTGGCGTCGTCGTGTTTCTTTGGCTTACGGCATTGGGGTTTGCTAATGATTACCGATAGAGGGCGCTTTAAACCCACAGCAGAGTATGTTTATATCTGATTGGAGAGTCTATGGATGCTACCATTAATGATTTAAAAAGTATTTAATTGCTTTTTGTATGTTTTTTATTATTATTAAACCCTAATTCATCTAAACTCAAATAAAATTGTGTTTCAGCGTGTAATTGCAAATATAACCACAAATTCTGAACACACTTAAACTCCATAACTCCTTGACTTTTTACTTTAACATATTTATACACATTATTACTCACATCTGATTGTCAAAAAAGCTAATCTGACACCACAGCAAAATTCCAGAGAATGCTTGGAATATCTCTGAGAAAAATATAGTCGTAGCCTCTGGGTAAGATGAAAGGGTTCATTCCTCTTTTATCCTTGAAGAACAATTGCTGATGAATGTGTTTAAAGTTTGAAGGTAGCAGTGAGACAATGCACATCCTAGGCATGCCTGAGCTTGATTCAGCTGTATGGGGGGCAGGAATGAGTATTTGACAAAGTGTTGAGACTCATTTCTCATTTTGACATATAGGGATAAATCTAGCCCTCATTTCCCCTGTCCTGGATGTAGTAAGACTAGGCGACTGATGGATAGACAGAAGTCTAGTGCAGAGATGACTGTTGATTGCAAGGTCAGAGGATTTATAGTACAGCTAGATCTCAAGATTCTTTGCTCAAAAATGTATAGGCATATCTTTGCTTTTTAGCATTTTAAACAAGCCGTAACGTCATTTTTGTGAAGGGAAATTTAAACCCGTTTCTTTCCAACAGAGCAGTTCTATCCAATTTAGAGAGATTTTAAACCAATTAATCTGCACATTGGTAACTGATTGATTGTCTTGTTAAACACAAGTTTTGTTCTTTGATCACGATTTGATTGAATCGTAATGGCATTATCTAAAGGAATGAAGACTATCTGATGATGATTATTCTGCTCCCTGCCAGTCTGAGTCACTCACTGGACTCATGCTGAGCAGTATCAGATACAGTATCTGCTGTAGTTCTTATCAGTAGCGCGCACACATTGTCAGATCACTCATTACTCCAGCTCTCACTTTCCAATCAATACACCGGGCAAACTTTATTTGTGAATATCTGACGCAAAAGAAAAAACAGTTCATTACAATAGCTATGAATTGGGGAAAAAAATATAAATTGCCAGTCCAATATTTTTATTAGGCTACTATTTATAATATTTTTATTTGTTTATTTATTGGTATTGCTATCACTAATTGTTACTTTTTTATTTTTATTTATTACTAGTTAGTTCTGTGAAGCCTTTGACTTTGCCTACAGTGGGTAGGATTTTTTTTATTTTTTGGGGACACCAAGATTTTGGAATTTAAAAAATTCCAAATTGTTGCTGAAGTGTGTGCCAAAGGATTTATCTAAAAATGGATAGAGTGAGTGTGGGGTGAACTTTTAGATGATTATCTATACATCTTAGAAACGATGCTGGTAAAATATTAATAAACAGCCCACAAAACAAAGCTAACACTCGTCTATATAAAGTTTTCGGATACACCCTTGCCTGGTAGAGTAGGTATATATAACCTTGCTCTTTGACCCCACTGCTCACAGCAAGCAACAGCTATCATCCCCTAGTTATTCATAGCACGGGGGATTCATCCAGAAAGTATGTCTCTTTGAAGATCCCGTAGTATAAAATAGAAATAAAAGTTTTTAAATGAATAAAACTTTAAGTTGGCTACTTAACTGCCTGCCTCCGTATGGACAGCTATTTGAAAGAGAGATTTTTTTATGATGGTGAATCGACAACCCATGGTTTAACACACTTATTTGTTTATCTATTTACGGATAGTTAGTTAGTGGTCAGTTCATCGCTCCGTTGAGAATCTGTGAGGTATGAAATTCTGGCCCCACCCACTCCTGGAGTTGACTGGGAAACTGACCAATTGGAAAAGCGCAAAGCCACGCCCACACCCATTTCGCCACGCCCACTCATGCCTCCCAGTCCATTTGGACTTGCCTTGTTTAGCGGGTCGGCGGTCCATCAAAGCATCCTTCAGGCGGAAGTAGACGTAGGGATTTTTTTTTGGAAGTACTTTGACTTGCGCACTAGCTGCCAGGGTGTAGTCGGATATAGTTCCTTTTCTCCAAAACTTTTTTTTCCATGGCGGTGGTTACAAAGCAGTAATATAGTGAAGGTTTGCAAGAGAGAATTCGCGAGGAGGTTAAGCCACAACTATCGCTTTTTGGAGGTGAAGCGATTACCACCATTTTCCGCATGAGTTTATTTATAAAACCACAAACTCGGTAGCTGGCGAGTTACCGCAAACTTTTTAAAGACTGCGAGGATTTAAGGGTTCAAGACAGTGACGGTAGCTACTTGAGGTCGCATAAACAAAAGGACACAATGTCGCTTTTTAGCTGTTTGTTATTATGGACTTTGTGGGCAGCGTGCAGTCATGGAGCGATGGATGAATGTATAGACGAGTCCAATCGGCCTCAGCGCTGCATGCCAGAGTTTGTTAACGCCGCTTTCAATGTAACCGTAGTGGCCACCAACACTTGCGGCTCGCCGCCTGAAGAATACTGTGTACAGACCGGGGTAACGGGAGTCACAAAATCATGCCACATTTGCGACGCCGGAGACCCCAGACACCACCACGGCGCTGCTTATCTCACCGATTACAACAACCAAGCGGATACCACCTGGTGGCAAAGTCAGACCATGTTAGCGGGCATCCAGTACCCAAACACCATCAACCTGACCCTTCACCTGGGTAAGCTGCTTTCTCTTGTATTCTCGTATCAGAGTCACAAAAATCTTGCTTGGTTTCCTGCGCTGTGAATAAAAGTTGTGCCAGGGTTGTGACAAGTCGATTTAAATGCGTTCTTTAACGTTAAAGTAAGCATCTCAGTTTCTTTAGTAGCTGTTCATTAGATACTAGTCATTAAAATTAGTCACCACCAGTATGTTTTCGTTCCAAACTATAACTTATTCGTTTGCTACTTAGTGACAAGTAACTATTTCATTGTTACTGGTAACAAATTGCATTTTTTTTTTATTGAAATCTACAGAGATCTGCGATTCAGATATTAACTATTCACTTTAGACTAGTAACAGTTGCTGTTAACACCAATTCCATCATTACTAGTTACTATACTATTCATTGTAGTCATAGTAATTACTATTCCCTATGTATTTCTTAGTTTTTTGCATAGTTGCTAGTATCCATTCCATTTGTTGGATTGTGTTATTTATCTTATTAGAAAGTAAACTATTAAGTAGCCATTCTGACTAGTCAAATGTGTATGACAAGTTGAAAAAAGCAAGGTAACATTTTACAATAATATCTTATTGGGTAACGTGAACAGTACTTCTACAGCATTTAATAAATGTTAATTGGAAAATGCACTAATAACCTTTTCAATCAATTAATAATAGTAATTAATGCTGTAAAAATACATTGCTTATTATTAGATTATTTAATGCATTATATTTAATGCACAAATGAGGCTTATTGTAAAGTGTTAGCATAGGCAGTTGTAGTGAGCCAATACATGCTAGTGTCTCATAAATAAATAATAGTATCCACTAAATATTTACTTATAACTTCTAAGATCGTATAATCGGTCCACTTTTCAATCTGCTCAGATGTGAAGCATCTGGCAATTGTAGTTTTCTGCAGTGTATTACTAATAGCGATCGCTCAGTCATCACTCATATTTCATAGCTTTAGGCAATAATAAATCTGTATGTTTTTAATCATCATGGTTCAACATTTTGTTGTATTGTGTTGTTATCATATACTAGATATCATTTAGCAAGAATCATTACCTTTTCAATACAGCTCAAACTTTACTGTTCTTCAATTCTGGGGGCCATCATGGAGAAACCTTACCTAAGAAGATCATGCAAGATACATACTCTGGGTTCAAAATCACGGTTTTAGACAATAATATAGACCCTCTGTTAGATCTGGCATGGAGTGACCTCTCTACTAGGCAGTGAAGTTGTGCACATTATGCAAATCATTGAATTTCTTCCAGCATAAGCAGAACGATTGGGTTGCAGGAGGAGGTTCTTCTGCCTGTGGGAAAAGAGCAGTAACGTAACCAATTAGTAGAGTCCCAGCAAGCCGTGACCTCTGTAGCTTCTCATTCCCAAGTAGATGCAGCTATATCAGTTGGCATATACCCAAATGCAAGTAATAAGCATGTCTAATGAGCTGTAATCAGGGTGTCAATAAGACATTTGCATTTAGATGATGGAAGAGGAAGTGATTTGGCTTTTAATGTTCCTATCATACACTTGGCTAATTAGCAGCCATTTGTTAGCACATGGTCTACAACGGGCCTTTTCAGTAAGACACCTTTTCTTCTAATTCACTTTAGCTCTTCTTGTTGATTTAGGCATTTTGCATTTGAATCGTGTCATTTAAAACAGTGTGAAACTGACAGCCATATAACATTTGATGCTTTTCATCTTAATTACGCACCTTCAAGTAATCAAATTGACTAATTTGTTGAGAGACTTTTTTTTTTACATTTGATTAAATGTGCTTCTATCATGGTCTTCTAAAGAACAAAATATTTCTAAATAAATGTAAATTATATATATTTTTAACATGCATTTTGACCATTTTTCCCAAACAGTGCAGCATTTCAAAATTTGCTCAAAAATAAATAGTTTTGATGAGTTGAAGTGGACACTGAGAACTGAAGCCAAAATCTCTGAGAAGATTCACAATTGTTGAGTTACTTGTTTGTTTTATTCTTCCGTGATTTTATTTATTTATTTTTTCCAAAGTGACTCTGTAGGTGGGAACCCACAAGTAGTCTGGGTCCCAGCCATAAGCTTTTATTTTATGTGCTCTGCCTTTGATGGCTTTCATGTTTATTCTGCCTTCATTGGGATGGTCGAGGCGGAAGCAGGCATGTCTTAACTTGACACTGCTGAGTCCTGGGAGAGCGTGGAGATTTGGCCTGGCCTAGCAGATTCAGGGGCGGGGGGCGAGGAGAGATGAGGAGGGTAGATTTACTATTGAACATTTCTGTATGTCCCACACTCGTTCTTTATTAACCAGTTCTGGCTGGCCTGTCACGCTTCAAGAATGTAGTGAGACTGAGAAATGTGAATCATCATCTAGACACCGGCTAAAGAAGACTTGCAGACATATGCATCTGAACTTGTACAGGCAAATAGATATAATGTGGTGTTTTAAAGAATGGTCAGGTTAATGGAAAATTGTTGATGCTGCATGTTTTAAATTGGTCTACTTGTCAGACACAGCCCAGAGGTATTGCAGACACAAATTTAGCTGCTGTGTCATACCCAGCTAGAAGTGCCAATTTATATTTCTGTAGTTAGTAGGTTGTTTTCTAGTATTGTCTTAGCCATTGATGTTATACTTAGGGCCTGAAACAAGGACTTTTTTTAGTCAGCCATAGAATATTTACTTGTACACCCTTGTAAAGTATGTAATGTTTTACTGTCTTTGTTATAAAAGGTTTTTTTTTTTTTGCATGAAATGAAAATTAATTATTCATTCCCCCTCCTTTTTTTCCTAAATGCATGTTAATAATCTTATTCCGTACAATTCACCCTTGCATATGCAACATTGTAATTTTTAGACTAGACTTCTCTCTGGTGTCATATGCCAGATTCTACAATTAACTACAATTAATTCTACAATGAATCGACTGCAAGTTTGAATTCAGATCTGCCTGCATTCAATCAATAACCACTGGATAGAACCAAGTTCCCACCCTCTTTTTTTTTCTTTTCACCCTCCGTAATTTGTTTCATTAGGAGGTACATCACAATACAAAAAAAAAACATCTTTATGACTTCAGTAGCTTTTCATCAACTGATGAATCCCCTGCAGTTCCCTCACAAAGGTCTAATTTGGCACCCCTTACCTTACATTAAACATTCCTTGTTTGTTTTTCGAAAATGACTCTGTTTAGCGCGAGAGTCGATTTGTGACCTCAGTACAGGATCTGAATGATTCACTTACAGAGTGAGTCTGATTCAAACAGCTAACTCACAAGTAAGTTCAAGATTTTTTTTTTGTTGTTGAATCCTTTTAACTCAGTAAAAATGCACAATAAATGCTCCAGATATTGAAGTAGATTAACAGATGTCTTTTTTTTAAATGCGACTGTCATCAGTCAGTGCATTGGATTTTTATATAGAATTTATGTGGAATTATAGCTGTGAAATGTTTTTTGTGTGTATTTTTTGCGGCATTGATTGAAGAACACCGCAAAAAAGCTTTTAATTCTACTAGTCTGTTAATTCCAACTTCTTGAATTGGCAAAGTGCGTTTGAGATCAAGTTTTTCCTCCAGAACTCTCTAGTGAGCATTTGTGGAGGGTGAGAATTTCCTTTCATCTGATAAACTGCAGCAGTGAGTGATTCATTAACTTGAGCTTGTGAATGGCCCTTATCGTGCCCTATTTCCTCCCTCACTGATAGAAAGATGAAATCTGCAGTGTTTACTGCGAACTGTCAATCCGTGCCTTGCATTTTACTCTGCATCATATTGTTTTCAATGCCTTGTCTCATCTTCAATTTCATACTTAAATGCTAAACTATTCAAATGAAAGAGCTCATTTTTCTCCTTTTTTTTGAGTTTGTACCAGCGCTGAAATCATATGCTGTCCTTGTGCGTTTATCAGGAGCTCTCCTTGTTTTCACTTCTGTTTTCATGGAACAGGGCTGGTCGAGCATCTGCCTCCTAATTGTTTAAATCTGGGAAAATTCTGGCGCACACTATCCAGAATACAATGTGGCCTTTTTAATACTGTCTTCCTTTAAGATTTGTACAGACGGTTATTTATGTGTCAGGAAGAAGCTTGTTTTACTTGGAGCTAATGGGCATTTACAGTATGTTAAGAAGTTTGACCTTGGTTTACTTGACGAGAGCCAAATTCTTGAGAGAAGAAGTTGCTTTCAGTTCTTGTTTTCCTCCTCTCTTTGTCTCTTTCCTGTCTCATCCTCTCTCTCTCTTTATTTCTCATAAGAGAGGAGACGATGAGTGGTCGCAGTGTGGGAAACTGAACAGCCGAATGTTTCCTGGGCTCTGGGGTCCTCGTCTCTCATCCCTCAGAGGCGCTTTTTTCCCCAAATTCCATCAAAGAACTTGTCATTTCTGAAGGGGGACCAGATGGTCCAAATTATACCAATCTGAGTGTAGGGGGTTGGAAAGAAGAGCTTGCTATCTGGTTCGAACCTATTGTTACTCTCTGGAAAGTATGATCTCAGTGTGGGAAACTTGTATTTATGAAAGCTTTGTAGTCGAGCTGTTCATGTAACTGCACGATTTTGTTTTACTCCAGTTGTCATCCGGCCCGTTGCTGCTTTTCTCCTGTGAGGCGAAAATTGGCAGTTGATATCGAATTTGTTTGGAATTGCATCACTATTGTAAACGTAATCCAAGCTAATTTGTTGTTTCCACACATTTGCAATGCCACCACTCTTAGAAAGCAATGACTTGGATATTTGATGGCTCTAATTGTACAGCCAGGGGCAAGATTTGAGCTTCGGACCACCCAGGGTGGACAAAGTGCAGAATCTCCCTCATTTCCTGGTGATAAAGCCATTGTGAGCCACTAGTCCTTTCCAGATTGTGCAAACGTGTAATGAAAGAGCCCACACTGGGTCTGTGGTGCCAGCGATAGAAGCCGTCAGACTTGGATTTGGCTGTGGTTATGGTGTCATTTAGGAGAGTGTTGTCCTGTGGGCCCGTTTGACTGTGCAATAGTGGAATGAGCCCTCGGGGGCCACCGTTTGCTGCTCTTGCCATCACTGATTAGTGCTCGTAACAAATGACTGGACCCCGTTAAAAGTTAAGCTCTAGAGATTTAATGCTAGTTTGGCATACATGAGCCTGTCTGCGTGATGGTTGATGATTTCGACATGCTTTTTCTTTCTGAGTTAGGTGCTTGAGAAATATTCTTATTCTTATTTCTGCTTGTATTTTTTTTTTTTTTTTATACACACAATTTTTATAGAGAATTTCCCAAATGTTTAAGGAAGATCCTTCAAAGTATTTGAGAATATGTTTCTGAATTCTGTAAATTCTGTAAATTAGAGAGATTGGGAGTCATTGGTGCTGAAAATTTAATTTATTATTTATTTATTTTCATCATTTATTTTAATTTAATTTGCATGTTTTTTACCATTTCAATGTGCAATTTAAAAGATGCATTGTAACTGGAAAATGTTGTAATGGCTGATATTAAAATTCTGTGCTAGTTTGTCGAAATAAATTTAAAAACTATTTAAAAAAAAATGATTAAAGTGAATTTGGGTATCACATCATTAGATTGTTCAGTATGAAAGTTATATTCATTTTGAGAAACTATTCATTCTAAAAATTCATTTTGCTAAATTTTACATTTAACGGTGTTATTAAAGTCTTCTAGCTTTTAAGTGAATGTTAGAGGATGGCAAAAGTATTGTAAATGTAAAAACAGTGAAAGTGAGCATGAGCAACTATTCAATATCAAACAGTACCAAACAAATTACCAATACTAATAAATCAGTAATATCAGCCAATAAACAATATGGTGGCAATATATTTTGCATGCCAATGAAAAACTTGAGTGTATGACATTTGTTTGTTTGTCCCATACAGAGCTGAACGACTTGGTAATTACTAGCGTTGTTGCTTTGTGTGTGTTCAAGGAAGAATTGAAAGTTTTCCACAGTTGGCCTCCCTGAACTTTGTTCTCACCTTTTTACACACACTGGATATACGTTATTCGTCCTTAGTCTTTCAATACCTTAAGGCTTCGTGCACTCAGTGCCCTCAGCTCCACCTGTAAGCAGCGTTCATCTTTGGATTTGGCTCTTCTCAAATGTCTTTGATTGGGCATGTAGGCAGGCAAGGTACGAATTGGATACCCTATTAAAGGCTTCACTGGTGACAACATGCATTAACCTCCAATTTTATGACGGCATATGTTTACAAAACACCGTTTCCTTTCTGCCAACACTATATTGTAAAAATCAATCATACACTGTTATTCCCCATTGTTTTGCTCCTTCATTTGATCTGGAGTCTGGACTTGTAAGGGAAATGTTGCTCATGCTGTGAATTTGATGGCTCAAACTGAGTGGAATAAGAATGTGTGATGGTTATTTTCCAAATCTGTCATTTACAGAATGGTGTCAGAAGCAGGAAAAGACTCCCATAAGCACAAGCTGTGCAGCTAATGGCTTTTAAGCTGATGCCAGCATTGCAACCTGTTGCAGAAACAAAATAATATCAGTGCTCTGATCTGACCCTGATATGTGATATATAGGTCAACCAGTTCATCTAGCATTTAGCTTGACAGTCCTGGTAAATATGCTTGTCCTAGCAGCCTTTTTTTTTTTTTTTTTTTTTTTTTTAATCAGCCATATACAATATACACAATTCTGCCATTCGGTGGCATTTTGCACATCACTGTATTTTAAAATAATTTATAAGTCACTTTTAAGTCATTCATTCAAGTTCAGACACTATTCAACTTTAAAATTTTCACAGAAGGTCATGAAGCAGCTTTTTTTAGTTTACTGACACCAACTTTTAAATATGCTTTTCAAAACATATCCGATGTCAGGTCCTTCTCTGTTATTTTCCAACAAAGAGTTCTTCTGAAGCTTCAAAGTGTTGCATCCAAGTACTGAAGTGTGAATCCGATCTCTCGGCTTCCTTGCAGATTGTCAGTTGCCAAATACAGCTGTTTTCACACATAAACAGAGCTTCACAAGCCAGATGGGAACAGGAGTGTTGTCCCAACGCAATGGGAAAAACTCAGCGTATTTATTATTCCTCATTATTTCTTCCAGCACATCACGCTCTCTCTGAGCCGATGGTTAAAAGAGCTGGCAGTGTACGCTACACAGCTGGTTCATACTTTATGAAAATACCCTCCCTCAGGCATCGGTGATGGCACATGCTTTTACAGTGAAGCATGATTTGAAAATAGAGTAAAATATGAGGTTTACAATCAGAGAGTGAACAACCTCGCTTCCTGGGTTTAGAGACAAACCTTTTCCATTGCATGCTACAATAATGTATCATATAAATGTTCAGGAAAAGTTGAGTGTGTTTGACACGCATAACAATGTGAGATTTGATATACCTGATTTACTCCAGTTTTTACATCAGAATGTAAGCATGAATATCACAGGTAAAGTGAAATTGGGGTAAATGGCAAAAATCCAGGTGTGCAAAAGCACAACCCAGTCAACCAACTGGGATGTTAGCTTATTGACTTAATTCTGTTTTTTTTTTTTCCTGTTGTAATCAGTGTAAGATTGTGCCTGCCAGTACACATCTAGATATGATTATGATATGATTTTATCTTTGTTTGTTTTTATCTTTCTTTAATTTAAATCATCTGTGGTATTGCCTAATGTGTATTTTTGACTTGGGCATGTTGATACAGTAGTCTACATTTTGCATACTTTCATAAGTGCCGAATTAATGCACAGTTAATTCCCAAGCCATTTTTCAGTACTTCAGTAAATGCATTCACGCAGAGCTGATGTTAATATTGGCTAAATGTTCAATGCAATATTAATATTCACAGTGTTTTCAAATGACAAACTCTCCATTTTTAAATCTGGCTTCCAATTAGCATCTTGTTTTGAGGGAAATATCATGTTCTTGAAACAACACCCTAATGCTTTTTTTCCCTCTTGTGGCTGGGCAAATAGTTGTTTTAGTCCGTCGTACCTTGGATCCTATGGTTTCCGGTGTTATGTTTTTCTGAAGTGCCTGGAAAATATACTCAACCATTTTTGACAGAATATTAAACAAATGATCTTCTGACAGATTATTCAATGAGAGAGAGAAAAACAGAATTTATTGTTTTACTCTCTAACTATTTGGCTTTTTTGATCAGTTCTATACTGTCAGAGATAGTTTTCATTTATTCTTTACAGTGAGATGTATAAGCTATAAAATGTTTATTTTTCTTACCAGTTTTATGTGGCTTACCACTTTTTTCTCCTTCGACGCAGGCTGGATTTCATGGCCCTACAGTTCATTGCATGAGTCAGATTTTAGACAGTGCCTTCACACATTCCTTTTAGATTATTTGTCATGCCAACCTTGCATGAAACTCATTCATCAACATATATTTTTGATTAGCAACACTTATCTGTCAAAGTAAGTTTTATGTATCCAGAAATAGGTTACGACAGAAAACAAGTCACATTATAGAGTCAGACAGGTGTCTGGAGCATGGCGTCTCTCCTGTTTAAGGAAAGGCCTCTGATTCCAACCCATGAATCAGTAATATGTCACATCACATTCAGCTTCATTTAGCTTTTGTTTACACAGCCCTAAATGTTAAGAGCTGCTTTATCAGTAAAGGTGACCCCCTTGTCTTAGCATATTTGATTCAAATACAAGCCATTTTTAAAGGATTTCTGACCTTGTTTTTTAAAGCAGGTCTTGTAAAGATCTCACACACACACACTCTGTTGACCAAAGGTCAGTATGGTTTCCGGCACCCAGAAAAAATGTTGAGCCACGATTGTAATCGGAGTCTCAGCAGTCACTTCCTTTTGTCTCCCCTGTCCAAACACGATCTCCTCCTGAGGAATAACAAAGCAAATTCTGCACTCTGTTGTGACATTCCTCCTGCCTTTGTGTTGGATAATTGGCCAGAATGCTAGTTTGCAGGGCTGATGTGGTAATAAGTGCTACAAACTTTAGAGAGATGTAAATGAATAATGGTCTATACATTATCTTTGAAAGATGCATAACATTATTCTGTTAGTTCATGTGATTACATCTTCTGTATTGTTCTACAATCCATCTCTGCTTCATTTTCATTTGTGATTTTTAAACCCTGAACTCAACTCGCAACTGTTGCTATGTCATATGGACTTGATTTTATTCTATGAAGTTAATTTCAGGGTAAATAAATACATTATTTCTTGGTATATCATATTTTATTTTATTATATTTTATATAGTATTATATTTTGTAATTATTTATATTTTAATTATATTAGTGCTGTCCAAAATAAAAGTTTTTATTTACATAATATAACATATTTTTCTTAAATGTGTGTGTATGTATGTATATGTATATGTATATATATATATATATATATATATATATATATATATATATATATATATATATATATATATATATATATATATATATATATATATATATATACACACACACACACATTATGTAAACAAAAACTTTTATTTTGGATGCAGTTAATCGCGATTAACCGTTTGACAGCACAAAATTGTCAGGTAAACATCTGCTCTTTGTTTACATGCATAAGGTTTAGAGCTGATTTATGTGTATTATGCGCATACACGCATTCAGTCCAGTTCCTCGTTGTCTGTCTGGAAATGTTTGTTGTGCATAATCGCAGAATCTTGAAAGCCGATTTACTTCATTTTCCTCCTTTATCTATGACTGCCTGAATATCAAAGATTATTTTTCATCTTAAAACAACCACTGAACTCTCTCTCGTTGTACATTAGTTTCTTCCACAATCATAAAACTGCTCAGACTTGTCCTCAGCGAATTTGAGGGCAGTACGGATGAAGGCAACACCACCAAGGAGCTTATTAAAGTAAATGGTATAGCCGCTTAAGGAATGTCTTGAATGGCTGTTCTCTGCTTAAGCCTCTTGAATGAAGCACCGTCCCACCGGAGAAGCCTCAGCCGTGTGTGCGTGTGAGTGGATGTCAGGGTCCTATCTTTAGATCTGAGGCATGGGCCAGTGCTCCCCCTCTATCTCTAGCCCACCCTCTTCAAGTTCTACTTCACAAAACCCCTTTGTCTTCTTTTCTTTACATGGGGGAAGGGTTATCCAGTAACTGGATTAGTCTTTTTGTTTGGTTATTCCTACTTGTCTGTTCATACACCCCCCACCTTTCAGTCTGCTTGTTTTTTCTCGCTCACTTCCCTCCATCCCCTCTTTCTTCTCTTCCTGGCTTTCTTTTTCAAACTGAATATTCTTAATTAGAACTTACTCTCAACTTCATTGCCCTGTCTTAGAGAAGTCTTCATCTGGATGAGATGTTAAACACCAAATTTACACTCTAAAAGCTTAACCACGGCCTGTGTTTGTAGTCCATTCATCACTGTTTACTTTGAAGTTGAAACTTAACATTCCTGCTGTTGGGAGTAAATTGAAGGGCCGGGAGCGGCTTGAAGGGGGGGCAGGTGGCAAAGTGCTCCGTTTCAGCAAATTAGAGCACCGTTTCTTCAGCATCAATGAATGTCACCAGGGCGTTGTGTCCATCTTTCGCTGTTGTCCCTGAGGGAGGGGAAGCGCGAGAAGCTGGAAAGTTTTTGAATTACAGCAAGCAGGATTATAAACTAATAATATGACTGGCGGCTGACTCCAGTTTTACTGGATTTTCATAATATATGATCAAATTGTAAGAATGCCAATCTGACCTTCATTAATGTAATTTATGAGCAATTCATATCACAGGCAAAGAGCGAAACTGCCTTCCAAAGTAAGCATCACACACACACACACACACACATTTAAAAATATGCAAAATACAATTTCATAGCTATTGAGAAACTGGCTGGGAAATCTTCCTTATTCACTAATTATTGGCAAGATTTTGATTTTGGACCCTTGGTACAGAAGTTTTGGTTAAATTTGCTTTCTTTATAACGTCATGTTTTATGCGTGCTTTTACAGGTGTTTCTGAACTTTCACTGGTGCTGTATCTCTTGTGCATTATTAATCCTTTCTGTTGTGAAATTAACTAGGCATACGTTCCAGTTATGCATTACCTACTGTTAGGGATGTGTCCACTCTGGAATGTCACTGACCGTAATTTGACCCGTGAGATTTCATTTAGTCATTGCCTTTGGATCTGATAGATGGTCTACATGCTGAAACACGCCATACTACAGGATGTGGTGCCCTCAGGACACTTTTGACTTGTACCCCTACGCCCATACTCCCTGTCTCACTGGCCTGTCATTGACTTCTGACCCCGTTTAATTCCAAAACACCCTCCTTTTTTCAGCAGTAGATCACAGAGCAGTATTGGCAGTGTGCGGTATGGATTTAATTGCTTTTGCAGAAAAGCCATACTTGTTTGTAATTGAAAAAAAGAGGAAATTAATCCAAAGCCAGGTTTTCCATGTGCTCCAATAAGTCATTTTGATACTGTTGATATCAGCAATCACTCGTCATGTGGAAATGAAGTTCAGCTCTCTGTAGTCCTCCTTTTTCACAATTACATGGATGGGTTCAAGACGGATTTAAGGGCTTTGTACAGCATGCCCCCTTGACCTTATAAAATGCTGAGTTTCTGCAGAAACAAATATTTAAACACTACAAACCCGTGTAATGCTAGAGCTGAAATGCTGTATTTTTATCATTTCTACAGTAAATCACATTGTTAAAATAATTAGTTTTAGCTAATTTGGTAATGATATACAACTCTGGCTAATTAATCTGCCAATATTTGGCCATTTGATAATATCGAAATCCATAATCGGAATCTATTTGTTGTAAAACCATATTCTAAAACCAGGTTCCAAGTAGATTTGAATCTCAGATTACAGTGTGGACTGTACAGTTTGAACTCAACAGTATGTGTTGTGTACATATCGGCATTATTTTACCCAGTATTTTATAGTAATACATAGTTTACAGTCTGTAAGATTTGATAACTTGTTTTTTTTGTTTTTTTTTTAATAAAGAAATCTCTAATTTATTTGGTCAAAAATAAAGTAAAAACAGTAATATATTGAATTATTATTATTACAATTTAATATAACTTTGTTTAATATGTATTTTTAAAAAAATTTAATTTATAAAGCTGAGTTTTTAGCAGCCATTACTTCAGTCTTCATTGTCACATGATCCTTCAGAAATCATTCTAATATGCTGATTTGGTGCTCAAGGAACATTTCTTATTATTATCAATGTTGAAAAGAGTTGATTGTATCATATGTATCAATATATCAGTGTTTAAGAGTGCTGATTAATATTTTTGTGGAAACCAGGATACCATGTTTTGTTTCGTTTTTAAATATTAAAGAACATAATTTATTTGTAAGCGAAATCTTTTGTAACATTATAACTTTTGATCAATTATGCATCCTTGTTGAATAAAAGTGTTCTGGCTCATTTCCACTGAAAAATCTAACAAATATACCCCAACGGAAGGGTACCAAAAAGTTGGTACGATACGCTTTGCTATTTTGGTACCATTCACAAGTTGTGGAAATGGAAATTGCGTACTGTACTGTACTGTAAGGAACCGTGCCGCTCAGTGGAAACGAGCCATTAATGTCCCCAAACTTTTGAACGGTACTGGACATTTTCCTTGTAAAGTCAGAAATGGTGCACTTCATTGACATGTTTTGGTGTGAGAAGCAGTTGGCCTTTGGTTCCTATCAGCTTGTTCTTAGATAAGCAGAGACGAGGCACCGGTAGTGTTAAGGATCTTGTAGCTGTCAGAGGTTAGTAATTAACATTCAGGGTCTGCTAAAGCTCCTCTCTTCGGTCTGTCAGATGTCTGGCCATGTGATTACACTATTCAGTCTGGAAGGTTTTTTTTTTCCCTCATTGTCCATTGAAAATATGCAGCTTAAGAACAATATATTACAGTGTTGACTGCCTCCCAGATGTCACCAAATAATATCTTGGTTCAACTGTATCTTTCTGCTGCTAGCGATAGAGGAAGTCTCTTGCAGAGGGATGTCATTTACAATTCAAGACATTGCAAAGTTGAAAAGAATGTGTCTACTGAAGCCGATTGTAAAAACTGTTGTTCATGTTGTGGAACAATCGTGCTTTGAGAAAGTAGGATCAGTCATGTCATTATCTGCCTGCCTTTTAGCCATTTTCTATCCTGAGAGTCTGGATACTTTCCCTGAGCTTTCCTGCAGCCTTTCCCAGTTTTAGCCATAGCAGCTGTCTTGTAGCCATTTACTTTCAGTTAGTTTTCAGGGCCAAATTTAGTCCCGGCAGACTGAACTAACCTGACTTACTTCCATTCTTTTTTTGTCCTTAGAGTTTGCTATTATAGCATGCGCTTGACGTTCTGCCTGGCACCAAATAGCATTTTCAAGTTTGTGCTCATTAGCATGCCTAGCATACTCTCCTGAGCCTTCACACAGCCAAAGACAGTATGAGGAGGAAGAGAGTGACCACTCATAGAAAAATGAATGGGAGAAAACACAACATTCAGTATTGTGGCTTCAGCAAACAACTTCTTGCCTTGAGTTAAATTGGCCTCATTTATTAATTCATCACTTGGTTGGTGTTTATATTATGTACAGGTATATATAATTTATAATTGATATTATATATAATTTAGGTCACACTTTATTTTAAGGTCCAGTTCTCACTATTAACTATGTCTGTTGCCTCAAGCTCCTAATTTGCTGCTAATTAATAGTTAAGGTAGGCCTAGTTGTTAAGTTTAGATATTGAATTTTGTTTATGTATTTATTTTATCTTTTTATATAATATTTATATGTATTATACTCGTTGAAATATTTATGAATTTATTATATAAAATTAAGAATCATTTTTTTGTATTGTTTTAATTATTAAAATTAATATTATTAATATATTATTGTAAATATAATGATGATGATAATAATAATAATAATAATAATAATAATAATAATCATTATTATATTTTTTACTATTATTTATATCCTTCTGACATACAAGGTGAAATGCAGCAGTCATGCCAACACAGAAGCTGAACATTTTTTATTTTTAAACATTTAAATTTTATTTTTTAGCTTTGTGAACTTAAAAAAAAAAAAGTTTACATTTGGGGTAAATTCTTCATTCAACTTTTGATCAGCCATCTTATATAGTCGTAGTGGTATAGCCATACAGGGTCGGGTTCAGTACTGCATGCTGTCATATGATTGGTTAAAACCTGAAACTTCCCGTGACTCTTATGGAAAACATGCTGGTTTAGACTAAACAATCGCGATGATCCCCCCCAAGAAAATCTTTGATGATAAATCTTAAACTCTTCAGCCAACAGCTACAGCTGTGATGAGAGCAACGAATGAGTGACTTTGGGTGATTTTGTCTATTAAAGTAGAGAGATAGAGAGATGTCTCCTTCCTCTTATCACTCTCAAAAAGGACCCTTTGAAAAGAGAAACTATCCCCTTTGGATCTTTTTTGCTCCTCTAATGGCTGTTATCAGTGGTCCTGCTGATGGCTGGCTCTTTGCACTATGTTTTATTAAGGGAACAGCTGAGGGTGACAGACAGGAAGTTGCCAGCTGATTGTTGAACCACAGTGGTGTTATGGTCCTGGTGTTTTAAATATCATACTTGTCAGCTTTAATATATTTGAGCCTCTCGATGTTGATAGTCTGACACCTTATTGCTTAAAGTTTGGGCTAGACAATAATTCAGTATCAAAATATATCGCAATATAATTTTTTTTTCAATAACGGTGATATGATTTTTAAAGACATTTTTCGTTATTTCAATTTACATTACCAGTGTTTCCTATACGTTAATTTATTTTTGGTGGCCACGAATAGATTTTCCAAAAGGCTTTGACAGTTTGACTTCGTTGAATAAACATGAGCACTGCACGTTTCAAAATCAAAATGCGGCGTGGGTGTTTTATATGAATGTGTCTTTGAAGGGAACCGACTGTCTTCAGAAAAGTTTCGATGGCATTTTTATTTTATCTGTTAAAGTAGAGTTTACGAGCACAGTGCAGCTTTGTGTACAGCCGTTACTGGGGAAACTGCTGTTTCTGCTGCTCCAAAAGCACCTCCTGCTGGCAGAGAATGAATTTGCAATTTCAATAAGCCTGTCTCCAGCAATGTGGTTTTGTTGTTGCTCACTCTTTTATTTTTTCTGTTTTCTGCAGCAACTCTGAGCACTTTTCATATTCTGGCTGAAGCACTTTTGTTCCAGTCTATAAGAATAATCAGCCTATGTTAAAGATATTAATAAGGTGAGTCTGAGGATACACAGAGCAACTTTTTGAGCAATGTTACCATCAAGGGTCAACCAGTTGAGACAGGGCCCACGACCGATCTAAAGTATCCAGAACTGTTACCCATTCTCAATAGGAAAGTGCCCAAGCAACATTGCTCAAAAAAAGTTGCCGTGTATCATCAGCCTGAGAGTCTTAAGTTTATTTGTGGATGATTTTACATTTCTTCTTTGTATGAAGGCAAAATACAAATAAAAGGTGAACGTTTATTTATTTGTACTGTTTTTATTTCTGAAATATTATATAGTTTTATAGGAGGTGGTTTCATAGACTTAATTTTTTTTTTTTTTTTTTTGTAATTAATTAAAATAAATCTTTCAGAAGTTTGTGGGAGCATACATCCTTTGTGGGTGTTCTTTTGAGGCTTTTTTTTTTTTTTTTTAATTGTAAATATTGATAATATTATATTGTATCGACCAAAATATATCACGATATCAATTTTGGCCATATCGCCCAGCCCTGAAAATTGTCGTCTTGTATTCATCTACATATTCATTCCAAACCTATGTATGACTTTCAGTATATGGACGACAACATTTGAAACAGCATGAGGAAATGATGACTGCGTTTTCATTGGGTTATTTCAAAGCAATAGTACAGTTTCTTGCACATTGCCAAAATTGGTAAATGTAAATTAAATTAAATAAAATTTAAACACAAATTATGTACAAAATTGAAAAAAAGTGCTGTTTCATGTGTAATTATTATACTGAATTTTGCTAGGAAAAAGATCAATCATTGGTGTAGTGAAGAATTTGAGTGCTCATGCCTATTTGAACATGCAAAAAATGTCAAAACGAGAAGGAAATGAAAAATATGCTTTGGCAAGAAACAAACATCCTGTTTGCGTGACTATAGATAACTGAGTTACCTGCTCACATTAAAACTCAAGGTCATACGTGTCAAATGTGTGTCTGCTGAGTGGAACTTATCAAGAGCAGCTGTGGTAAAGGTCTTCGCGGGTGACAGTAACCAGAGGATTTCAGTGTAGAATTTCAGTCTCCTGTGTGTAAAACACTTGGTGTTGGACACATTCTCCATAATTATCTGTTTATGGCTTCTTCTTTTTTTCCCCTCTCTTTACGTCTACTATAAGAGGACGGTTCCTTACACTAAACAAAGTAAAATTACGCTGCAAGCGTCTGCATGCCTGCGCAATGCATCTCTTTCCATCTTGTCACATTCACACACACATAAACACACAGACTGTGTCTATAATTAGGAGAAAGGTCTCCCTGAGGCATTTAATAATTTCCTGTGCAACAAATCAGGCAAAGAGGAAGACGCGCACAAGCCCCCCCACAAACAGTCCAGAGAACTTCCTTCAACGGTGCCTCCAGAGGTCAGGAGCCTCTCTCAGGCCTAAACTGCACACTCTGTCCCATTCCCACAGCCACGGGTCCGGCTATGGCTGGGATTGTGGTTTTATCAGATCAGGGTCTGTCTGTCTATCTGTACACATTTTGTAGAGACTGCATTCAAACAACAATTTAAATTGAATTTTCAAAACTGTACATAACTAAAATTAATTGACTATACAAATTACTTTACTAGAAATTTCCATGACTTTGACATTTTAAATTAATGTAAATTAAATTACAATTTTAAAAAAAAATGTATTTAAACAAAAAAATACACATACACAGTCATGGTCAAAAATATCGGCACCCTTGGTAAATATGATCAAAGAAGGCTGGGAAAATTAATCTACATTGTTAATACTTTTGATCTTTTATTTTAAAAATTCAAAAAAAAAAAAACCTTTCATTGGATAATAAAAATTTAAATTGGGAGGAAATATCATTATGAAATAAATGTTTTTTCTCAAATACACGTTGGACACAATTTTTGGTACCCCTAGAAATTCTTATGAGTAAAATATCTCTGAAGTATATTCCCATTTATATTCACAATTTTGAGCACTCCAGAGTGATTATGAACATGAAATTTTCCAGCCATGGCTTCTTGTTTCACAGAAATATAAATAGGAGGGAAAACAAAGTCCAAATTTCCTTAATCATCCATCAGAAAAAACAACGAATATATTTCTAATGATCAGCAAAAGATAATTGAGCTTCACAAATTAGTGAAGTGGCTTTAAGAAAAGAGCTAGAGCAGTGAAAATTCCCATCTCCACCGTCAGGGCAATAATTAAGAATTTACAATCAACATAAAATGTTACGAAACTGCCTGGAAGAGGACGTGTGTCTGTATCGTCCTAATGCACTGTGAGGAGGAGAGTTTTGGCGCTTTTCCACTTCATAGTACGGCACGGTATGGCTCACATTTGGGGGGTTTTCCACTGGGTACAGTACCTGGTACTTTTTTTTTTAGTACCACCTCGACTGGGGTTCCAAGTGAACCGTACCGTTACCAAAACGTGACGTGTAAACTGCTGATCACTAATTGGCCAGAGAAAATAGTCACTCCCTGCGTCATTGAACTTGCGGCACGAGACACAACAGACCCGCTAGGTTTAAATCAGCACAGCCAGCGAGGGATCGAACGCAACTGTTTTGAACGAGCAAAAAATGGCTGTTTCATTGTCTGTTGAGGAAGTACAGACGTTCCTCTCATTCATAGCCGAGGAGTGGATCCAGCGAGAGCTTGATGGAGTGATGCGGAATTAAAACGTTTTTCAGGAGTCACGGCAGTAGAGCTAGCGCAACTATAACAACATGTAAATAATCACTCTAAACCGGTACTAAACTGCAGTGGAAACACAATCCAAGCCGAACTAAGCCGTGCCGCACCATTCTGAACCGTACCGTGCCGAGTCATACCACGCAGTGGAAAAGCGCCATTTGAGTGGCTAAATTGGAGAATTGCAGAAAATAGTCTCAGGGTCAGAAAACCTTTAAAAACAAAAATTGTCAAACAGCACCTACATCACCACGTGTTGTTTGGGAGGGTTTCAAGAAAAATTGTCCTAGCTCATCCAAAAACAAACTCCAGCATATTCAGTTATCAGACACAAATGGGACTGGCTTCTATGGTCAGATGAAACTAAAACATTTGCTTTTTAGCAGCAAACACTCAAGATGGGTTTGGTGAACACAGAGATAAAAAAAATACCCCATGTGTACAATGAAATATACTGCTGTATTTTTGATGTTGTGGGCCTATATTTCTGCTGGAGGTCCTGGACATCTTAAGACACATGGCATCATGGATTCTATCAAATACCAACAGACAAAAAAATCAATAAGTGACTGACTGTGTTAGAAATCTTAAAATGGGCCATGTTTGGATCTTCCAACCATACAATAATCCAAACACAAACCTCAAAAACCAAAATGGGTCACTGAGCACAAAACCAAGCTTCTGGTGGCCATTCCGTCCATTTAACATTTAATCCAACATTTAACATTTAATCCAACTGTTGGTTGACATGTTCTTTCCAATATTTACCCAGCACTGGGTTGTATTTAACCCCAAAAATTTTTTTAGAGTATATTATAATATAATAGTGTCTTTTTTTTTTTTTTTTTTTTTTTTTTTTTGACGACATTTTTTTTGAGAGTGTGATCTCTATAAAATATTTATTAAAATTCCTTATCTAGTCATGATTAACAACTAGAAAGTCATTAGAAAATCTAGGTAATTCATGTCAGAAAGTGTGGGAATCTACAAAATAAGAACATTTAGCCTATTAGCTTAATGCATTTTATTTAATTGCAGTTTAATTTACATTTAAAGTCATGGAAATTTCTAGTCAAGTTCATTTGTATAGTCATAATTATATTAGTTATGCACAGTTTTGAAATAATTCTTCAATTGAAGTTGTTGTTTTGTGTGTGTGTATATATATGTTAATTACTCTAGTATTTGGAAGTTTAGGTCATGTGCACAAGAATGTGATTAAAGGACTGCAGTTAAGTTGATTTCAAAAAAAGAAAGCAAAAAAAAATTGAAAAATTTTGTTCAGTTTCAGCCATTATTGGGAGTATGCAAATATGGAAACAAAGATGTTTTGAGTGAGTGTTATCCTTGAGTGTTGAATGTTATAAGGACTTGTAAGTGTATCTTGCAAACTGACCGAGTGTTTGAGTAGACTAACATCCCCAAATCCCATCTTTAATTCTGTTTAGTGACTAAACTGTGACTAGTGTGGTTTAAATATTTCAAGATTTCAGAGTAGGCTGATTGACCCTGAAGATGTTGTAACCCTGAGAAGTCGGAAGTTTAAATAAAGGATGTAGTAAATAATATCAGGGATATTTCTTTGACCCTTCACTTAGACAGTGATCCATCTCTTCTTGAGAAAGCCCTTAAAATATCACATACCCCGGCACAGGGAGGGTTATTTGAGGAGGAGGGCTGAATGAGCAGCTTGGCAGCACGTCAGTAACTGTTTATGCAGCTGTTGCATGTCCTGCATCCATGTTTAAACATGCATCTGTTTAACAGTGTCCGCTTTTTCCACTCATGATCTCGAATAGGTTAAAACATCCTCCTCCCTTTTCCCAAGTTCAACTCCTCTAGAAAGGTTCGAGATTTTTGTCGGTTTGGAACGCAGCCGCCGCATGCCTAAAGGCCTGAAGTTAATGAACAGTGAAGTGAGTGTTGAGCCGAAGCACCCTGTGGAATAGATTTTGTCAATGTAAAGTTATGAGTGTTACTGAGTTTATCATTAACTCTTCTATATGCATGTGCAGACCTGAAAGAATGAGAAGAGGCATTTCCTCATTTTGCCCTCATATGCTTGATTGAAATGTTGTTTGACTGATCACTGTATTTGCAGATGACCTTTTAATTGCATTTCATGAGTTCACAGACTGATTGTCATGCACACTTTTACTATTTTTAACGCTAGACTGAACAAGACCAGACTAGTTAGCACTTAGCTTCTCAGGCTGTCTAGAACTCAACGAGCTACCACCATGTGTGGAGTTTTAATGCAAGAAAAGCCCATTGTTATGACTAGTCAACCACAAAGACTTGTCTATGAGCGCTGTCTGATGTGGTTCGTAGGAGTCTGTGATGTGTGACTGGTGTCACTGTACGTCTGCACTGCAGTGTGATTTAGCGCATCAGTGCCTTGAAGCTTTGCCTTAAAGCTTCACCTCGAACCAGTGATGACAGAGTTTGGTTTCATAGAATAGTAGTCAAAGTAAACCACATCTTTAGAACTTGATTTTACTTGATGCTCTGCAATGATTTATGGATGAGTTTAATTAAAGTGCTGCTTGTCGATAAAGTCGACATTTCCTAAAGATTAGTTTTTCCAATCTGACGAGTGTAATATAAATAGATGTGATTAACAGGGTTCATTTGTACTCTTGTTATTGTTATTTGATTTAATGTGATTTTAAATTTGTCAATAATCATTTATCTGTTATCTTCGTCTGTTTTACTCTATAATTGCATGTAATTTTCATTGACAAAAATAACATTTTAATTGATGGTAAAATGAAACATAACTAACAAACTTAATACATTTATACATTATTTTAAAATGTTGGAAAATTATTCATTTAACTTAAGTTCAATTTAATTTAAACCTGCTTTGTTTGGTGCAGTTGTAATTTATAATATTATAGTTCTCATTTAAGTCCATTGGTAATATCTTTCGCTTATTTCTTTCATATTAATTACCACAATCTTTTTTTGTCTCAGCTCATTTTTTTGTGTCATCTTAGCCAACATCCTTGTCAAGGAACAATTATTTTTTTTTTTTAAGTTTCAGTAAGAATTTCAGTAATGTAACTTTTAAGGTTACAATTATGTAACCTATTAAGTAATAGTAATCAATATATTATATACTAATTTTAGTATTCGTATTTGTCCAATCAGTGTTGTAAATCAGGCTTATTACTTAGTGTACACAATTGTTCCTTAGCCCGAAAACCACCTATTTAAATTGATTACTGCTTATACAAACCTATATATTTGTGTGTCTACATTTATATCACCCTTCAGCTCTGTAAATATTGCAGTCGAACACTGAAAGACCCATATTGGTTGACCTCTATGCACAAAAAACAGGATATAGCTTAGAATGTGTGATCTATAACAGTATTGCAAATGTTTTTTGTTTGTCCCTTTTGACTTCTAGGCTGTGCAGTCAGGGTGGGCCTATTGACCCTGTTTTATTGTGTGTTTGTCCTGGTTTCCCACACTGTAACACACATTTGTAGCCCCATGTGATCGGCGGTGGCCATCGCTGTCAGAGCTCACAATAGCTTGTTTTGTTTTCCTGTTTGGCTGGGATAGTGTGAAGCTAGTTACTCCCAATTGGTGTGGAAATCTCTTGACTGTAATCAAATTATTTGTTTGATTCGAAATCCCTTGATGTTTAGTAAGGTCTTGAGTTGTGACAAGATTTATTGATTTAGTAGTCTGGCTCTTGACTTAACCTTTCATTCTCTAGAAGATGCTCTGTTAAGAGATGTTTGGGTTTCGTTGTCCACAGAGCTACACACCAACACGCCTTTCCTTGTCAACGCCGGCCATTAGTGATTCTCACACCAGTGGCCCATGGTCCGTCTGCTCTGAAACAAGTCAGGGGGCCTCAGGCATTAAACTCAATCATTACTTCCCATCCTCCCCCCTTCCTGCCACCTCCACCCTGGCCGGAGAGCCACTCTAGGGGTCCCCGTGCTCCCCTCAGAGCTCTACACTCCCAGAGCTCAACACCTTAATGCTGTTGGCTTCTCAGTAAAGAGCAAACAGCAGCTCCTGAATAGGTGCTTAAGTTTAGGTGAAGATAGATTATAAATACAGGGCGGCCTAAATGGCTCTTATCGGTAGGAATTCATTTTTTTTTTTTTTGTTAGTTTTTGACATTTTTGGTGTTTGTCAACAAAGTCTTTTGTCCAGTGTACAACCCTACTAAGGTTTGTCCAATCAGAGAGATTTTGCTCATTTATTGTGTTATGATTGTCGAGCAGCATATGATTTTTGATGACCCAGTGCTCATATCCTATAGAGCATGGTTATAAACATGAATACAAATGAAGTTAATGGTGGGGAGATCCTGTGAATAAAAGTCCTACTTGGGATACAGGAAAAAACTCATTAGGCAATGCAATAATTTAAAAGTGCTATCGAACACTAATAATGATTGGACGCACAATTTGCACTCCATTCATGTCCGTTTGTACACCATGCAAATGCAATGGCAGAAACGCTATATATATATATATATATATATATATATATATATATATATATAAGTTCAGGTTTCAGATGAGTGGCAAAGTTCACGTTTGTCAACCATCTTCTTAATGTCTAATGTGACTGTCTTGATGGTTTAATCGGTTGTCCAATAAGCAGAAGAGCTGTTTTGTTCTGTTTTTTTTTTTGTTTTTTTACTTTTGCATTATCAGATCATACGCTCTCTGATTCATTTCATAAAGGGCTGTGGGCTCGACTATGTATTCTACCGCATTCCTCACATTCCTCTATTGTTTTGCAATGCATGCCACCCTCCTTCACTCCACCCACCTGCTGTAAAACCAGTAGTATAAAATGGTCCGTTCCAGTTCTGATTGCTGATTGGTTTCTATGTAAATTCTCACAATCTACTTCTCTCACTGTTTTCTCCATATGAGCTGTCGTGGGTAACAGAAAGGGAGGTGTCTGTGTTACTTGGGTTGCAAGTTAAATTGAGCTTGACTGTTGCTGGGAAGCCGTGTTTTTACATGACTAATGTGTCTTAAGTCTTGGAAGTTACTTAAAGTTCACTGGTTAATTAGAAGATTGAGCAATAAATGTTAGATCAACAAGTGTTAGAGTTCTCAAAACAATACGGTTATTTAACCAGATTAGACTAGAGGTCGTATAATTTGTCAGTTTGGAAATCAGATGCGAGAAATACAGACAGCTGTTTACCTCCATTGCCAGGAAATAAGGCTTGAAAGCCTGTAAAAATGTAGAACGTGGTTTCTTTGCCTTTTTGGTTGATTTGTGTGAAGGGCGGAACAAATGACAAGTTTGCAAATGATGAAAAAGCATCAGTTACCTGAGGAAACCCAGCTGTACTTATATGAACATGCATCACTATCACAAAATGTGGGTTTTATTATATATTAAGGCTTTTTTATCCCAAAATATGTACATTTAAAATGTTATCCATCTTAATTATTAGTAATAAATAATTCTTTATACCTCTGTGAAATGTGTTTCAAGAAGTGTGTGAACGTTCAGTACAGTTCGTGCTGTCCAGGCTGATGGTGTGTGTGTGTGTGTTGTGGGAGTGTGGACGCTAACAGATGTTCGACATATCTCCCAGCAGGCCGATGGGCAGATGGTGAAAAATTATGTACAGGAAAAAAACTGTCATGCCCACACGTTTAAAAAGTCAAAGCCGTCATTGTTCATCCCACCACGGAAGAATGCAGTGAGGTCATGAGAGGAAGACTAATTGGACTGTAGCTTTGGGCTGAGGCTTTCCCTCCGGACACACCACCCCCTAATCCTGCTGCTTCCCTGAGGGTCTCCCTCTCTCTGTCTCTCTCTCTTGGGCACCTCAGGCTGTGTTTGAGAGGTTTGGAAGAGTGCTGAAGGAATGCAGACACCCTACTCTCCTGGAACAGAAAGTCATAGTTGAAATAGTTGAGTATAAAAAGTAGAAATTGTCATTGGTTTTTTAAAAGCTGGGTGTGATTTTTATTGTTTTGTTTGCAACAAATCTGGATTTGCTCAGTTTGGGTCAGTTTTACAAAGAGTCATATTTAACACCAAAATCAATCATTATCTTTTTATTGTGGTATTTACATGACAATAAAGTGCATTATCTCATACCATAAATGTTTGAGATTCTTATTTTCTCTCTGGAAACTATTTTAAAATGTACAGATTGAATCATTTCCAGCGATAAGGTAAATCACTGTAAAATATGAATACGGTTTCAGAAAAATGTCATTTGAGATTAATGTTGTGCAATGGTCAACTATTGAGAAATGGGTCTCCGTAATGACAGAGGACTGTTGTGAACTGAACCAACGCCTCACCAAAAGAGGCAGGCCCAAACATACAGGGTGTAGCTCAAATCCAATTCCTTGTTCTCGTGGGGAACGCCAAAAACAGAGCAAATAATTTTTCCGCACCGTAAATCTCTCTCTACTAAATTGTCCACCACATGACATTTAAGTATGGCTTATAATCAATTTAGCCACGATTAAAACATTCGCACAGCAGTGAACTCACAACAGTAAAGCTTTCAGAGTTGTTTAGATAACGTAACCACTTATTCAGAGTTTTACTCCGTCTTGTAAACAGCTTTGTGAATTACTGCCGTCCCCAGCGAGCCAGTCAGCCTGGGGCCCGAGACTCCGTTTACTGCTTCGTTGAATGAATGCATCTTTCTTTTGTTTTAACCAAGCTGTAGCTCAATTCTCGTAGGTCTTTATCACCTCAAACATCTCCAATAGGGCTTGAAGGTAAGCTGAAAGGTGTGAATTCATAGTATGGCCTTTGGCAAAGCGCTCCACCTTTATTTTTCTTCTTCTTCTCCTTAACCAAGGAATGTCAATCCTGAATGGAATCCCTGATTGCAAAGATCTGGATCTCACCTTTGAAACTTATGAATGGGCAGAACTCCCCCCCCTCACACACACACACACACACACACAATGAGACCTGCGCATTAGTGTTTCGTTTGTGATTCAGGGTTATTTGGTGTTTGTTTTAAGAGGATTTAATTGGGGCCATGTGACAGTTGCATACCAACAAGACTGACCATGTTAATGTAATGTGATTTTCAGAGCCGGGCCTCTTGGCAGCGCCTCCTTTTGAAAGGAGACTAGTCAACGGCCTCTCCATTTCAAAAGGCTTTTCAGTTTAGTCATTTCCCCCATAAAACTTGGATTTACCTTTGCCGCACAAATAAATGCGTTTGACACTTTTAAAGGCTAAATCTTTTGCCCTCCGCCTTGCCAAGCAAGCATGCACAAGTCCTTTGAGAACTAGTCCCTCTTCTTCATTAGACTGGCATTCCTAACAAAGATATTGTTTTGGTTTTTGTGTTTTCTTTACACTCGCTCTAATCAGAGGCTGGCCATCTTGTTTAAGGAGGAACTGCTAAGCAGCCATTGAAACTCTAGTGGGAGTGAAAACCCAAGGATGTAGAGTATCTTTTCAATAATTTGTTGTTTTTTTTTCCCCTCAGTTCCTGAATTTAGTCTTTCTTCCAGGGCCGATGTGTTCCCGTCTCAAGGCTCCGGTCACTGTCTCTCCTCACGCTCGGTTTAAAGTGGATTTATGGTGGTCTCTTTAGACAGCTGCTGCTTTTCTTCATTCATTTTTCAGTGTTGGACTCATTCTGAAATGTTATGATATAGCGTCACAAGCACAATGCACACATCTGTCTGTGGTGCTGGTTTAAAATTCAAGTCATGGGTCTAAAACATAAAGAATGCAATCTAGCTTGGACTTCAGAAGGACAGAATGTAGAACACAAGTTCATTTATGCCAAAGGGGAGAGAGCAGTGTTGCAACAGCTGAAATGCTTTGACATTGTGAGGGGTTACAATTGGGATGCACAATAAAAAAATGTTAAACATTTAAAATTTAGTAACCTTTTAAATGATAAAATAATAAAAGATGTCTGATAGGATTTTTTTTTTTTTTTTTTCGTTTTTGAAAGAAGAATTTCATGCTCACCAGGGTTGCATTTATTTGATCAACAATAGAGTAAAAAAAACAGTAATATTGTGAAATATTTTTACAGCCGTTTTCCATTTTAATACATTTTAAAATGTAATTTATTTTTTGGCAAAGTTGAATTTTCAGCAGCCATTACTCCAGTCTTCAGTGTCTCACAATCCTTCTGAAATCATTGCTGATTTGGTGCTCAGGAATCATCAATGTTATGAATTATTAATATTGAAAGCAGTTTTGCTGCTCAATATTTTTTATAGGAACTGATTCTTTTGTTTCTTTTTTTCAGAATTCTTTGAATAGATTTTTTTGCAACAATCTAAAAGTCTTTACTGCCACTTTTGTTCAATTTAATGTGTCCTTGCTGAGTAAAAGTAGAACTTTCTTAAATATCTTAGTGAATAGAATCGAATGGAATAGTGGGTTAGCAAGGCCTGTGTTTTTATGGTTAACACACAAGCCTCAGCGTGTTGCCTGAGCCCTTCTCTCATCTTTCATAATGACCAGTTAAGCCACACTGAACCGCACAGTGGTGTTTCATGAACTTCCTCACCTCCTTCAGAGGATGTGCTTTAAATGTAATGCCATACATTTACATCTCCCCCCTTTTTCCTTTTATAATGGCAGTAAAGTCACTCAAACCCATGATTTTTTTGATGTGGATGACATTTTGAGTTCTGAAACATACAGTATGTTTTTATAAAACAACGACCTCGTCACACAAACCATGGAAAATGCTTCATGATATCATGATATAAATTGGCTTAATGTAGCTATTTTTCCTTTACTCTTCCTTGTTGTTCATTATGTACTTTTTTTATGGCAGCAGTTTTTACTCAAGCAAGATGAATCTCTCATTTAACCATGTGTGGCTTGGATGTTATCTTCTGCATTTTTTTCTCTTTGTCTTAGTCATTCTATCCTTTATCCTTGCTTTTGATTATTTTATAGATGTTCCCTCTCTCTCTCTTTCAGTCTTTACACCCCCCACCCCCCCAAACTGGCGTCACTATGTGCGGAAGCACATTCCAGTCAGTTCAGCCAGTTACCACCCTCTCTCAAGTCCCAACTTCCTCATGTCCTTGTCACACAGTCTCAGTTTGGTTACAGGTATGAGACGGAGAGAAATCGCACCCTAATGAGTCTGTTTACAGCAAAGGCTCAGTACCTAAGGCTGATAACAAGACATATTGTCAGCTTCAACAAGGCACATAAACCCAGATCACCCCAAAGGGTGTTGTCCGTATAATAAGTGTTCTAATTTAACCCAATGTGTCAAGTTTTCCATACTAAATGCAAAATCAGACGTTATATAGGCGTGGAGCAAGATTTTAGACCAATGAGATTTCACAGTGGGTTGAGCTACACAAGTCTGCAGCTGGTTTGGATACTTTAAGGCAGAAAAAAATGTATTTGGTGAAGATATGACTGCATGTGTCTGTGTGAGTCAGGACAGGTGAGTGAGATCTTGATGGTGGATATGCCTGAGACAGTTTGATCTGAGCGGCATGGAAATGTACATCTATTCAGCCTCACAATGGGGAGCCCCACAGTTTTTATCATCAATACCCTGATTGTTCTGAAAGGAGTGGTGGAATTTCTCTTGTTCTTCTGTTCAGGGCAGTCCTGGGTAAACCCATACTGCTGTCATTCTGGTGCCACTCTTCATGGACTTCTTACAGCTTCTTCAAGAACTAATTTTTATTACACTATTTACATGAACTTAAATTAGGAATATACTGAGGGATGCAAATATCTGAAACTTTTAGAAAAATTTGGACTTTTTCCCATTTTAACTTGATAAAAACGACAAAGTTTTAAAAAGTTACTATAAAAATAAGATTTTTTTTTGTATGTTTTTAATTATAATATATATTTTAAGGCAGAAAATTGTTTTCTATGCATTATAGAAATCAAATATTTTAGGTAATCAATCAAATAAGCAAATTTAAATATTATAAAAGTAATTAAACATGTAAACAAAAAAGTTCACTAGGAGTAGCAGACTTTTAGACCCCACTGTATTTATGGATTAAAGTCGACTTAATATATCTGCATTCAGTGGCTGAGTAATGAATAAGTGATTAGGCACAGAGGAATTTCCCATTAATGTGAAGATAAAAGAGCCCTTCAATTTGCCTCCATATAAGCCTAATTAAGTTGAGTTTGTGAAAAGGTTTTTAACTCCTGGAGTAGACCTCAATACATCAGTGACTTTTTCCCATGAGAATTATCAAATAAAACCAGCAATCACACAATAATAGTAAATAATGAGCACTAGGCTAAATAAAGTGTACGCCTATCCACACATTCTCTTATATATTCTGTTCATTTGTTTCATATCTTCTAGTATGTTCTCCATCCTAGAATATCTACCAGCTGGTGCACACTCTGAGAAAGAGGCTCCTTCTGCTCATTGTGATTTTTCTCAGCTTCAGGGGACACCTGTGGCTACTTCCCTCACAGCTGCAGTCGATGATGGTTTAGGTCTGTGTAATGTCTGCTTTGTTGACCCAAAGGAAATGATTAATCGCCCAAAGGATGTGCAATATTTTTGGGATCACGAGAACATCAATTTCCTTTTTTTTTTTTTTTTTTTTTTTTTTTTTTTATATATCTGCCTGCATATGTCTTATTAGGATTTTTTTATCACCTTTGCTGTGATTAATATAATTATAAATGTTATGTATTTTACTGTTATTATCGTTCCAACATTGTTTGGAGATGTTTGAAACCGTATGTAGACCCTGAAATCACACCCTCTCAGTCTCCAATGGCTTGGTGACAAAGATGAGATGTCATCAAGTGTAAGTTCAAAGACAGTCCAGTGTGACGTCCCCCACAGGGCCTGACCCTTTCCTCTTCATGTGTGCCCTGGCTTCAGTCATGCCTTTGAGCTCCAGCACTGCTCCAGTGAGCACTACGAGTCAGTGCTCAAGTGCTCTTTGTCTGTCCTCCTGAAGCGTATTGGCTACGTGAAGGAGCTTTTTTGTTTTCCTCTCAGCCAGCTTCTGGCTCGATTCTTCACGGCTTTGCCAAAAGATTTGGTTCGTGTTGTTTTGCAAGAATGCCGGGGAGACTTCAGAGGTGAGGCATCAATGATGGCACTGTTCGCTACGACGCCAGCGCAGTCAGCGAAGAACATGTACGACTCACATATGAACGCTTTAAGGCATTGCATTGTTTGGGTATTGGGTTTCAAAAGTCATCCTGCTGTTGTCGGATCCATGGCATAGTGGTGCCATATGTGGAAGTTTTGGGTTGTTCCAGGGTTCAGAGTGGGACTTGAATTGGGAAACGGTTCTATTTAGGCCCAATGTTTCTGCAAATGTTTGGAATGGCGAAGTGAATTACGATATGATCAAGAGACAAATTAAGGTAAAATCATGGCTTGAAAACATCTGGATAATGGTTGTGAGTAAGAGTAAGTTGTCCGCCAAGAGAGGAGTAGAATTTGAAAGGCCTGTAAGAAATATGGACAACTATTGGATAAGTGTTGCTGGAAAATACCTTTGACTCACTGTTGTGCGCTCCTGTTTTTTCCCAGTGTGCATGCAAGGGAATACAGTCTTATTTCACGAGCGTGACCGTTATCATTTTCACTCTTTTGCAAAGGCCAGTGCAGTCTTGTTTTGTTGTTTCTTAAAATGATAGTTCACTCAAACATTAAAAATCTCTCATTTACTCACCCCAATGTCTTTCTAAACCTAGTTATGTAGAACACAAAATATGTTTTTGCCCATACAATGAAGGTCAATGTGGTCCAAAACAAGTGCCGCTGTATGGACAAAAATATATTTTCTTTTTTTTGTGTTCTACAAAAGAAAAGGTCATACAGGTTTGGAACGACATGTGGGCAGAGGACAACTTGTTGTTTGTGTTTTTGTTATCTTGTTTTTTGTTTTTTTTTGTTTTTTTGTTACAGGCTAAATAGTGTTGCTGAACTGCAAGATTGCTTTTGTGTTTTTGTTTCAGGAGTTATGAAGTTCCTTAAATTCTGAGGAAGAGGTAGTTTTAGATTAGCTAGCTCTAAGTTGTTCTCGAAGTCCATTTACTCTTGGTTAACTTTTGTTGTTTTTTCTTTTTTATTCATACATTTCATCCTTGGCTTTTGCAGTTTGTTTTCAAATTCTTTTTCTGAACGGTTTTAATGTTGGTCTCTAAGTTGGGTTGTAACATAAATTGACACTGTTAATTTTTGGGTGAACTGTATTTATTTTTTAAGCTCTGTTTTTGTTGTATCTATAGTGTATGTGCAAGTTCACTTAAAAATTAACATCATGAATTTTTATAGCAAAATGTCACCTTCCACTTACATTGTATAGAAAACAGCATCCATATTACATGCTCTGCATATTCCAAGTCTTCTGACACCACACGATACCTTGTGTAAAGAAAAAGTCTTATGAAGTAGCTCTCTGGGATTTTTTTTTAATACTTTTTGTAGCATGACAGCTAGCTATTTTGTGCTGATTGATCCTTTGAAATCTTTGATTTGCCTTTGAGTCATTGTCAACTTTTGTTAAGCACTACATGAGGCATTTTCAACTCGTTCACTGACAGAAAAGCTTAAAGCTCACGCCCTATTGTAAAAATCTCTCTCCCTTCTGTTGAACTTTGACCTTCACGGCATGATGTGTGCCGGGGGCTGCTAAAAGTCAGCAAGTTCAATTTCATGTTAACAGCCAGAATGCCCTCAGAGACTGCTGCAAGGTATGAGTCTGTCATTGCTTTAAATCAGTCCCTGCTTTAGCTGTAGTTTAACTTTTTGATGCAATCTCTGTGTATTTGCTTGACATCCAGTTGTCCCTAGGTTTTGTGGATTTGTTTGGAGAGCAAATTCTTTGCTAAAGCAAACATTGGTCCCCCCTGTGGCCTTGATGAAAGATGGTGTCATTTTCTTCACACTAAATAAATGATGTCTCTCCATAACATTTCCATTTGGCCCCTGGTTGCAGTCTCTCCCAAACACACATAGCTTGCTCAGACATGCAAAAATATGTTTTTACACGCTCCGTATAATTGCAGGAGGACCTTACAAAGCTGCAGAAATCCAGACTAGCACAAAAAACAAAGCTTCTTGTTAAAAAAAAAAAAAAAAAGGTGTGAGATTATGCTCGTCTTTTTTTTTTTTTTTTTTTTTTCAGGCTGGTTGATGATGAAATTATTCCGATTGCAGCAGAGATAAAAGGGTAGTTTAAAACATTAAAAAAGTAAAGAACTAGTTTAAAATGTGCCGTTTTGAAAATGAAAGGTAGTGTAAGTGGAGTAACAATCAAATACATTTTGAATTAACATCTTTATTTATTTTTTTAATTATTTAAAGTTTTTTTTTTTTCTTCTTAGAAATAGCCTATAAATTAATTAATAAACCACCTGATATTTTACAGCCTGAACTAATTTTTTTTTTTAAATCAGAAATTAAATGCGTTCATCATAGAAGTGGTGTATTCAGGTCATTGTATTTATACATTTCAAAAATATATCACAATCACAAAAATTGGGGCGCTCCCCTCTAATTTCTAAGGTGTTTACAGTCCTGAATATTTCAGCAGCTAGAGGGGAAAAAATTAGCAGAACAATGGAAATTTGAGGGCACGGATTTGCAGATCTTATCAGACAGGAAGGAGCTCTGAGGCATTTTGAGTGAAACAAGGTTATGTTTGCATGGCGTTATGCCAGCTGTGTGTAATATCAGGCTTGTCTGCTTAACCTTGATCCCTTTTTCTGTGCAATCTTTCAGAGATGTGTGTATGTTTGACACCTGCGGTGCTGACATAGTGTCTTATCCAGTCCTTGAATCCGGCTCTATCTGCTAGTGGGCCGTACCGAAGCACAGATTGTTTAGAAAAGAGAGCGCATGGTATCCAGTCATCTTCCGCTTTATCTGAACTCCGTTCTACCTTTAGCTTGCAGACACTACTACCAGTCTATCTGTGTGATATCTGCCCTGCAGTCCCTGACTCCCTGTACATTAAAGATCACATCTCACTAATCTCACTTCTGTTTACCTAAATATATTCTGCATATCCACGCTGTATCTGATCATATGCTTATCTGTGACTTTCCCATGCATCGTGTGCCCAACTATTTAAAATTGTTGTTTGCATTTCCCATTTAAATATTAAGACTGGTAATGATCCGTCCATCCCTGGTTCATTGCGTTATAGTGTTCAAATGTAGTGTTTTGAAGGAATGAAGAATAAACTGCAGGGCTTAAAATTGCCTTCTCTCATCTTCTAGGCAAGGCTTTCGACATCACCTATGTGCGTCTGAAGTTTCACACCAGCCGTCCTGAGAGCTTTGCCATCTACAAGCGCACTGGTGAAGACGGGCCCTGGACTCCCTACCAGTACTACAGTGGCTCCTGCGAGAAGACCTACAGCAAGATTAACCGTGGCTTCATCCGCACTGGTGAAGACGAGCAGCAGGCTCTGTGCACAGATGAGTTTAGCGACATCTCACCGCTCACCGGAGGAAACGTGGCCTTCTCTACGCTCGAGGGCCGACCCAGTGCATATAACTTTGACAACAGCCCTGTACTGCAGGTAAACCAGTCTTCTCACTCACCTTCCCTTGGTTGCTCTAACTCACTCATGAAAAGCGTTTACACCACTCACAGTCTCAGACATAACAAAGTTGTTGGTGGGAATCGAAAACTCCGTTTCCAGATGTGTGGTTGTGTAGTAATGGGCGATTGCAGCCAAGTTACTTTTTAGCCAAGATTTTTCAGTCCAGATTGAGCAACGTTCCGCAGCCTCAAACAAACAGCTCATAATTTAGAAGTGTTTGCATGTGAGAGAGATTAGTATTTGCAAAATATAACAATAAAACAACAATTTCCATTTATTTTCTGGAAAAGAAGTTGCACTAAGTTGCTATTGTAACTGCAGTAGCAGAAAGTCATTTAGAAATTGATCAAATGTTAAAGTAATGGTAAAATAGTAGTAGGATTGAAGTAGATCACATCTACCTTTTTAAATGATGATTGTTTTGCATTTAGTTTATGTATTCCTAGCTGGTTTTTCAGCAGCCACTACTTTAGTCTTCAGTGCTACATTATCTTTCAGGAAATCATTGTAACCTGCTGATTTGGTGTTTATGAAACATTTCTTATCACGTATATTTAATGGTTTTGCTGGTTATGTTTTTGTGGAAACAGTCTCTGAAAATCTTTACTGTCACTTTTGTTCAATTCAGTACATCCTTTATGTATAAACGTTTTAATTTCTCGAAGACAATTTTGCCTAGCCCCAACTTTTTATTGGTGAATACTTTTATTTATATATTTATTTTTTTGTTTTAATTATTTATTTTCATGGCTGAGCACCTTTGTTTTTTTTGTGTGTTTTTTGTTCATTTATATATTTTTTGTTTTATTTATTTATTTTCATGGCTGAGCACGTTTTGTTTTGTTTTGTTTGTGCTACGTTTGTGCTGATTTGTGCCGCGAAAACAAACGCTTGTGCTGGTTTGGTTTCTTTTAACGGCACAAATCGAGCACAAACTCGACTGCGATTTGGATGAACTGGGATGGAGAGTAACATCACAGCTCCCAAAAACAATTTGCTTGTATCTAATGAAGGAAAATAGATTTGGAGCAATTTGGGCAACATGGGGTGGAGAGTGACGTCACATGGTCAAAAAATAATAATGTTTCATATCTCAAACACCAAACCAGCACAAACGTTCATTTTTGCGGCACAAATCTGCATAAACGAATGGCACAGTGTTGGTGTTTATTTCCTTTTATGGGGTGCCAACTTCACAGAGGTTTATTAAGTTGCTTCATAAAAGCATCAATTTTTTTGTTAAATAGGTTTACGACATGTTTCTGCCCGTTACACGCCACAAATGCAAAAATCCTACTGTTTCATTTCACCAGAACTTGATATATTTCCTGAGACCACAACCACAGAAAAAAACATTTTTCAGACTAATTAGCTGAATAAGAGACAGACTCTCAACCCAATGTGAGCTGAGTCAGTCCTTCCACGTGCTGACTATGGAATTTGTTGTCAGGCAGAGAAAGCGGTCTGTGTGCCGAGCCAAAACAAGATGCTACCGTGGTTACAGGGAGGCGAAAAGAGGTTAAGCGTGTGAGATATGAGCAGGAGTGGGTGGACAGCAGATAATGTATGGCTGAATTCATGCATGGAAGCAGGCAGGCTGACTGTTGTGTGTTCGAGAGACCCATGGTGCGCTGTCCAGGTGCTACGTCGCCTCCCGCTCTCTCAGCACAGCCAACAGTTGCAACATGTTACTAGGTGACACCCCCAGATTTCCCACCCCGTTCTGATTATGCTTGGCAGTGCACAGGCACAGCTGGAAAAAAGTGTGTGTGCATGTGATGGACAACGTGCAGCATACATGCAAGAGCTAGGACACTTGGATTTGTGTTGATTTGTGTCTCCTTGAATTATTTTTATCAGTTTTTTTCACCATTTGCTTTCATTTGTCAAAATCCAATCCAAGTGGTCTCAAATTTACAAAAGAGAATTTAATATAGGTAGAGGTTTATATTCTTGTAGGAAGGCGCCTTTAACAAAATTAAGCAGTATTATTATGGCAAACATTTGTTTTTGTTATTTTTATTTATTTATTTTAATGTTGTTTTTCAAATGTAATGTTACCTTTACCCAAATGTACAATTTTAGCCCTGTCGCCAGATACTTCCATATCAGACATCTCATGTGGCGTAAAGCTATTAATACCAAAGGCCCGAACTCTTTTTATAGGAATGGATCTGTTTCGGTGGGTTTATGTGGCTGTCATGCCAGGTCCTTTATAGAAGTGTGTGATGAGTGAAGATGACTAGTTTGTTTGTAGACTTTGAAAATGATCCACAACTAACTGGCTTCACTCATCATCTGTAATTAATATCATTAGTTGATAATTAGCTGTTACTTTTATGTGTTCTCTCTTTTGTTTCCATGCAGTGCTGATGGTTAGATTTTTGTTGTATCACATTTCTTGGGGGCTGAAAAGGGTTAAAGTCAAAGTGCACTCAAATGTGAAAATCCTGTCATCATCGTTTTGCTTAAAACACATGATGTAAGTTTTCCGCGAAACACAATAGGAGTCCTGTTTGCTCTTTTCCAGACAATGAAAGCGGATGGTGACTATAACTGTCAAGCTCACAAAATGGCCTTATGAAGTAGTGCAAACATTTTAAACTCTATATTCAGACTCTAGAATTTAGGCAGAATTTAGAGTCTAAAGTGATCCGTTTATAATTTTAGTTGAGCCTTTTGCTTTTAATCACGTTACATGAAGTGAAGCTGTTTTTGCTCTGATGACAGATTAATTTATGCAGCTCGTTCAAAACATATAGGGATGATGGACACTGTAGTGCTTTAATGTATTTTTAAATCTTTTAAATATTGATTATAATTTAATATATACTCTCTATATATTTAAATGGTAATTTAAAAACAATATAAATATGTAACATTTAGTTAAAATGATGTTGTGAAAAATACATTTGTGATATGCTGTAACAGTGACATAAAATTACTCACACCTTGATAGAAGATTTTGATCATACTGCTTATCCCTAAATATAGTATAGCTTTGTGTGAGGAAAATCTGATATTATTGATGATCCCCACATTTCAGTGTGATAAATCTCATAAATCTGTTTATGTAACATGTTTCTCTAGGGGAAGAGAACTGTGGTGTCTTTGGCTCTCTTCCCAAACAGGAACATGCTCTGAATCACGGCTGTCAGCTGTGGATAAGGTGTCAGAATGACTTAAGGAAGTTTCCTCCTCAGTGGGGTTTATTGGACTGAAAATGTTCACCGTTGTTACAGGGTTGCCTGGTTCCACTTTGACCTCCCGTGTTATTCTGTCAGCCCCGCTTGTAAAATAACAACACGCACGGTTTATAGCGAAACCAGAGGAAATGCTTGCAAAGCTTTTAGAAAAGGACTAAAGTCTTGGTCTGACTCATGTTTTCGTTGGTTCCTGAGATTGTTCCCATTGGCACTCCCAGCATGTGGCCACAAACAGCCAAAGTTCAACTGCAAGCACTGCGCAACATCATTCTACATGACTTTTACATGCTAAACGTCACATTGGTGTTTTTCTCTTCCCATGAAACCTTTCTGCAGACATTACAGTGCCTCAACGTGACTAGCAGGTTTGGTTTAGATTAGAGGCCTGAGGATTTATTTTCTTTAGACATCTGCGCACAGAACAGATGGGAAGAATTCTTCCCTGCTAAAACCTCTGTCATAACTATTCCAAAAAAATGAAAACAATAATGTTACATTTTTCATCTATGGATGGCCTTTCTCTGTCTACATTCTTGTATTCTTTGTCTCATTTTGTAATTTTTTTTATTTTTTTATAAATGCCTAATTTGTCAATTTGTTTCTCTCTATCAGGATTGGGTGACTGCCACGGACATCAGAGTGACCCTGAACAGATTAAACACTTTCGGAGATGAAGTTTTCAATGATCCCAAAGTCCTAAAATCCTACTACTACGCTATCTCTGACTTCGCAGTGGGAGGAAGGTACGTTTTCAGTTTCAACATCTGCTCTCTGAACGTAACGCAAGTTCAAATCAGCATCTCCAGCTGTTCTGGTAGTGCTTCTCTCTGTTGCTTCACTCTCCTGCATAAATATGTTAGTATATATTTTTACGAGGCATTCACATATCTTCCTTGTACTCAGACCACGGATATCAACAGCTCCATCTGGAATGCTGGACATGTGACCTGAAAGATGATATGAGGTTTTTTCAGTGTGCAAACAAAAGAAATGAACCACTGCTTTGAAAGATTAGATCGCTGCGGTGTGAGTTTTCACGCTTTGAGCGGAATAGGTTGATTGGGATGCATTGCTTCATTTTAAAATCTTGCTACATGGGAAAACTCAGGCTCTGTGAGAGTGAGCCTATAGTTAAGATAATAGCACACTAATACTTTGTTTTGAACCGTTTTGTTCAATTGTATATGCGAAATGGACCAAAACAATGAATTCTAGGTACTGCAATGAAATTATTACATCTTTACCTCCATATACTGTGACAGTGAGCTTTAGGGATGAATGACATGCTGAAGAAGCCCGTATGAGGGATCCAGAGTGCTGTTGAGCAAGTGTGAAACATCTCTAGGTGCACCATTGCATGTCTTTTCACCTTAATCTGTTTGAAATGTGGAGCAGATTTCCATTACACAGCCCACATTCCCTACATTCCTGCCTGGGAGTGCTGGATTACAGAGCGCAGTAGAACTGGAATGAGGCGGGCAGAGAGTCTGGAAAGGGAAGGGAACAAGACCGAGGCCAAAGGGAATAATTTACACCTGCTGCCTCACGGCCTCTGAGCTCCTGTCCAGCAGACACATGATCTGATCACCAGAAACGTAGCATCCTGGGAGTTTTATTGTATCCGTGATAAATATATATTAGGATTAGGGAAGAATGCACGTCTGATGAGTGCACATCCTCCACCAAGTTGTTATTCCTCACATCACCTTTTCCATGAGGCTTTGCCAAGGATCACCTGAGACAATGTACAAGAGGTGGCTTTAGCTGCACAAGCCCTCTCTTGTTCTGAGGCGTCTGTCAAGTTATCTCCATTGGCGAATATGTTCGTTGCTGTGTGCTCATGACAAGTGGAGTTGAGGACAAATAAGATTTTGTGCCCAAACACTGGCACTGAAAATAGTGAGAAAGAAAGCTTTGTCATGTTTCAGTATATTTTTGCCATGTTATTTTGTGTAGCATTCTGTCCATGTTGCCAACTTAATTTATGGGGGGGGGGGAATGCAAATTTTGAAATAAAAGCTGCATCTCTTGTTAAAGAGAATTTTTTTGCAAATTGACACTTCTACTGAAAATTGTGAAAAGCAGAAATTAAATATGCAGCCACAGGCAGTTTTATTAAATGTTGTACATTTTATTAAATAGGAGCAAATACTGTTCAAAGAAGAAATAGTAGCTGATTAATTCGATTTTTTTTTTCTATGCATATCTTGGAATTTATGCTGTATGTTTCCATTTTAGTCATCTTAACAGATAAAGAAATTGTCAAGCACTCTTGTACATGTTTGTGCATTTTGGAAATATATTATAAATAATTTATTTATTTTTTAATATATAATTACATATCATTTCTTAAAAATATATTAAAATATGATTTAATTTTATCCCTAAATTTGAATAAAAATACTAGAATGAAAGGCTTAAAATATAGTGCTCAAGTCATGAGGACTTTTAAGATTTTGAAAAACAAAAATTAAAAATGTAATAATTTAAATACGTTTTCCAGCTTGCCATGCTATAGTATGCGATATTTACCGAAGGTTAAAAGGACTAAAAATAGTCAAAAGCACGGCATACTGTAGTGGTGCTGTACTGTACTCTCTGCCGCTGTATCAAAGGGCAGGCAGGATAAAGACAGACATCAGCTACTCAATCTCAAAACAAAGGTGCAGTGACGTTTCAGTGATAGGCTCAACAAACATCGTCAGAGTTCTGTGTTTGAACAGCTTTGCTGCACGTTTGTGCCTGCATGGTTTGTGTTACGCACAACAGCGGCAGGATGTGTACACATACAGTAAGTGTGCCCTATCATTGTGTGGTGGTCCTTTTGCACCTGACCGGTCTGTTACCTTCCCCCCTCCCCACCCAGGTGCAAGTGTAATGGCCATGCCAGCGAGTGTGTGAAGAACGAGCGCAGCAAGCTGGTGTGTAACTGCAAACACAACACAGAGGGACCAGACTGCAACGTGTGCAAGCCTTTCTACAATGACCGTCCCTGGAGGAGAGCCACTGCTGACAATTCCAACGAGTGTCTGCGTAAGTTTGGTCTTCAGTGTTTAGTGGACTCTTCCTCCAAAAAAAATTGCGTTCAATGGTTTTCCTCATGTAAAGGAAAAATGAAAATTGTGAGTATTTACCATCATATCATTCTAGACCTGTATGAAAATGACCCTTTTTTTATATTGCCAAGCTCAATAAAATGAGCAATCATCATAATCTTTTATTGAAACAGATTTGTGCCCTATATTCTAAATATTTATGTGTATATACACTACCAGTTAACACTTCTTTTAAAAGATTTTTTTTTTTTTACCTTCATGCAGCAGTTATGAAAATAAAAGCAACAGATATTCATAAGGTTATTAAAAAAAGTAAATGTTTTGGGAGTTTTTTGCATTTTTAAAATAACAATAAACACTACTTGTTAATGTTATTCACTGCTTTTTTTTTCTACCAGAGATCTGGAGTTTCATTCACGTTTGTTGAATTAAAATAAATAATGCTGTAATAAATAAGGGTGCAAATGAGATTCTGTTCCTCTCACTAAGTTAATGTTTTCAGAAATCTCAGGATAGTACACAAGTCATTTGAAACACTTTTAATATATTTTAATGATGATTTAATGTTTTTTTTAAAGCTAGCATATAAATCGCCATTTATTTTCCATGTGCGGAAAGCAAGTGCTCAAAAATCATGCTTAAAGGAACACTCCACTTTTTTTGGAAATAGACTCATTCTCCAGCTCCCTCAGAGTTAATAAGTTGAGTTTTACCGTTTTTGAATCCATTCAGCCGATCTCCGGGTCTGGCGATAACAATTTTAGCATAGCTTAGCATAGATCATTGAATCCGATTAGACCAGTAGCATCGCGTTCAAAAATGACCAGAGAGTTTCGATAGTTTTCCTATTTAAAACTTGACTCTTCTGTAGTTATATTGTGTACTAAGACCGGCGGAAAATGAAAAGTTGCGATTTTCTAGGCCGATGTGATTAGGAACTATACTCCCAGTCCGGCGTAATAATCAAGGAACTTTGCTGCAGCAGCAGGCGCAGTGATATTACGCAGCGCCTGAAAGTAGTCCCCTGCTATATTATAACTAGTTGCCTAGCTGGGGACTACTTTCAGGCGCTGCGTAATATCACTGCACCTGCTGCTGTAGCAAAGTTCATTGATTATTACGCCGGAATGAGAGTATAGTTCCTAGCCAAATCGGACTAGAAAATCGCAACTTTTCATTTTCCGCCGGTCTTAGTATATAACTACAGAAGGGTCAAGTTTTAAATAGGAAAACTATCGAAACTCTTTGGTCATTTTTGAACGCGATGCTACTGGTCTAATCGGATTCAATGATCTATGCTAAGCTATGCTAAAAGTGCTATTGCCAGACCCGGAGATCGGCTGAATGGATTCAAAAATGGTAAAACTCAATTTATTAACTCTGGGGGAGTTGGAGAATGAGCCTATTTCCAAAAAAAGTGGAGTGTTCCTTTAAGATAATGCCTTCTGTTGTATTTCAAGAAAAAAAAAATACTAAAGCAGGTTTAAGACATTCATTCATAGGTCAATACAGGGCTTTTTTTTTGCCATGTTTGGGGGGCTATCCCATTAATGTCTTCTCAGAAATTGAGTTGAATAAGTAAGTAAAAAGTAAAAGTAAAAAGATGCAAAAAAGTAAGTAAAAGTAAGTAAAAAGGTGCAGAATCCCACCCATTTGACCTCGGTCATGAGTACATCGAGAACTAGTCTTTCCCCACAGACTAACCTCCTCCATACTGAGTCATTTTTGTTTTCTTAAACCAAAGTTATATTGTATATGGAAGGGGTGTCTGGTGTCCTCCCTCCCCTTCTTTGGACACATGCATGCAGGCACTTCCTGGAAATGCATGACTAATGTGCACATCTGATGTACAGCAGCCTGAGACTCAGTGTTCTCACACCCACACAGCTCCTGCTCCATCTTATTTCCACTATGTCTCTCGCTTTCCATTTCTCTCTCATGAACATGTCCACTAATTGCTGAAGCAGAAATCTTACTCAAAATCCCGATGAATGCTAAACTACATCTGCGTAATTCAGTTCCTTTACCACCCCAGATTTTTCAAGCATTTATTTCACATTCAAGTGTGATTGTGTGCGTAATATTCACGTTAATAGTTCTGACTGAAGATTGTCTCTTTGTTTCAGCTTGTAACTGTAATGGAAAGAGCGCCGAATGTTACTTCGATCCTGAGCTGTATCGTGCCACTGGTCATGGAGGTCACTGCCGCAACTGTGCTGACAATACGGATGGGCCGAACTGCGAGCGATGCCTGGATAACTACTACAGAGACCCCTCCAGCCAGCGCTGTCTCTCCTGCAGCTGCAACCCTGTTGGTGCGTAACAAGCAGTAGTGGGCCGTCAGGGGGTGCAGGGCCTTCTCTGCTGGCCCTATAAAAAATAAAATTGTGTGAAAAATGTTTTGATTATTTGGGTATCATTTTCATTTGTGTAATGTCCACAAAATTGCCTATGATTAGTTTAGTTGCGGTTGAACTGGAATATCCTACATAAAAAAAAAAGTCTGAGGCCAGCACTACAGATAGTGCTACCCTTTTGTTGAAAGAAGTCACATCTGATTTGTTACGAGCATTAGTGACAGAATCATCAGCCAATCAAATTTTAACGTTCAATACAGCCCGCCCTCTGGGTCTAGCTACGTGCCCAGTGCTACCCCCAGCGTTAGACCCATAGACATAAAATACCTAAAATTTATAATTTTCTTAAGAAATTGTAAAGGCTCATTCACACTCGTGTTGATTTGGTTGATTTTTTTTTCGGTTAACAATTCGGTCCCACTTTATATTAGGTGGCCTTAACTACTATGCACTTACATTTAAATTAATAATTTGGTACAATGCACTTATTGTGTACATGTTTTTACATTGTACGTATATTTTTAAAAATACCTATATGTAATTACATCTGTAATTAATTTCTGTAATTACATTAATAATTACACTGTTGACACATCCCTTACACCTTAACCCACCCTTAAACCTACCCATACCACCAAACCTGTCTCTAACCTTACCCATATCCCACCTCAATAGCAGCAAAAGTGTTTTGCAATACAATATGAACACAATAAGTACATTGTACTTGTTTTTTGATGTAAGTACATAGTTGTTAAGGCCACCTAATATAAAGTGTGACCAACAATTCTAATATTGATGTAGTATAACAGTGGCATATACATGTAATGAAATTTTAATGTACATTAAATGAAATTAAGTTGTTTCATTGCTTTCTCTCTCTCTTCAACCCCAACATTTTAGCTTTTCTCGTGCTTCAGGTCAGAACATAGCTTGTTCCCTTTGAAATACTGAGGGAAAAAAATCGAAATAATACATCTTTAAGCACTAATAATTTACCATCGTTGAGAAAATTGAATAAAACCAGCAAATACAAATAAAAAAGGGACGCACTGGTAGTCTGCTTTTTATTTTCATAGCACTCTATACAGATAAAAACTCCACAACAAACAATAACAAATGTAACTGATAATCCTTTATGGATCCAGTAAAACGTAGTTACAGTGGTAAACTAATATGCACTGATGCACAGTAAAAATTTAGTAAAAGTGATATGTAATATTAAAATGTATATGTAGTACAAGTTGTAGTAAAATGAATAATATAAGGAGCGAGTACAACAGCACAATAACATAACTGATATAATAGATTTATAATAACACAAATGTAATACAATAAATAAATGAATAACAATAGATGAATAATAGCAAGTAGAATATGTCATATCAAGGGTGGAATAATACAGAATAGACAATAATGAAGAATAAATTAATAGTAAATTATAAAGTAAATTAAATAATCGTGAAAAGTACAGTTTTATAATGGTATTTGTGTAATAATTATTAAACAAAGTAAGACACAACTAATGACAAGCAAAAAATTGTGGTCATGAATTCCAAATTGTGTTTAATTAATGAGCTACTTGAGTATTTTATTTATTTATATATATATATATATATATATATATATATATATATATATATATATATATATATATATATATATATATATATATATATATATATATATATATATATATATATATATATATATATATATATATATATATATATATATATATATATATATATATATATATATATATATATATATATATATATATATATATATATATATATATATATATAATATGACAAAACCTGACTAATTCTCCACTGCTTCCCTCAAGATTTTCCTATATTTTCTAATGAATGAATAAAATAATGTAAACAACTTGACTAAGCTTGACATTTTGCTCTACAATACAAATTAAATACACCCATGCAGAAAACACAAATTTTGAAACAGTCCTTTATTTTTCAATGAATGTTACTATATAGGAATGTTTGGGGTGTGAGTGTGTGTAGTTTACATTGTACAACAAAGTTATGTTTAACACAGACCAGAATATGACATGTCCCCCCCCCCCCAAAAAAAAACTTCCTATAAATCAAAATTAATAATCATTTTTACAACATAAATAGCAATAATAAACAATGATATTGTCATGATATTGCAGCTTCACTCACTAAGGAGTTCCTGTGCTTCTCATTTCTAGGCTATTTACATTATGCATTTTTTGTGTAAATGCACATACAGTACATGATGAGCATTAAATAGCCTGTGTAAATAATTTTAAATGCAGTCTGTAGTATTGTGTTTGACTGAAGAAACTGGTTCTTTTTAAATATTTGACAAAAAACGACAGAAACATTTAATAAGGTAATTATATTGTTATAAAAGTTACCCTTACAAAGGTTAAAAAATGCTCCGGGAAGTTCTGGCCATTCATTCAGGGCTATTCTGGGTTTACAACATTAGGCTGTGGAAGTATAGCCTAGTCTCTTGGAAATGCAGGGAACATGCTTTCTTCAGCTTTCCTTAAGGCTTGCCTTGTCCTGTTTGCAGTTGGCTAAAAAATTATATAATCAGTCCACCGTTTTATGATAAGCTATGAAACCCTTATAATCTAGTGATGATAAACTTACTCTTTGTAAATGAGTAGTGAAATTAAAGAGAGACGCTATAGCTCCATCCCTATCCTGACAGTCTGACACTGTCTTGTCAAAGTGCTCACTGTACATATTGTGCTCATAACACAATTTAGTTTATGATATAAACTACAATATAAGTTAAAACTTAAGAATTCATTTAAACTTTGATTTCTTATGAAGTCTCAGCTTTCACTGCTTACTAGCGATATCGCTAGCTATTAATAGTCTGACACTGGTGGCTAATTAAGCTGTCAACATAATGCTAAAAATGACCAAAATGATGAGTATTGCATCATGCACATTGTTATGGAGGTGATAGGCCACTGGTAACAAGACATACTGCACCAGCCTAAGGTGGAGGAAACCATGGTTGTTTAATTTTGTTTTATTTTATTGTTTTGTTTTTTTGATTAGTTTTGCTTTGCTTTGCTTTGTTCTGCTTTGTTTTGCTTTGTTTTTTTTTGTTTTGTTTTGTTTTGCTTTGCTTTGTTCTGCTTTGTTTTGCTTTTGTTTTTTTGTTTAGTTTTGCTTTGCTTTGTTCTGCTTTGTTTTGCTTTTGTTTTTTTGTTTAGTTTTGCCTTGTTTTTTATTCATTTTTGTTTTTTGTTTTCTTTCTTTATTTTTTCATTTTATCATTTTGTTTTGGTGTAAATTTGAACGGGCCCCCAGAACTTGAGTTTGTTTTACTGGTTCTTCGTCTACAGGTTCTCTCAGTACCCAGTGTGACAACACTGGCAGATGTAGCTGTAAGCCAGGAGTGATGGGAGATAAGTGTGACAGATGCCAGCCTGGGTACCACACACTGACTGCGGCAGGCTGCAGGTAAAGTGCTTAAACTCATCCATGCTGGCGTGGCTTAAACCACCAACCTGCAACACTTTCTTACACTTTTTAACTTTTTAAGGATGCCAGAAGCTGTCCTTCTTTTCGAGGTTATATTTGATTTGCAGACCCATTAATCAGTTGATTCCTTCTCCTTGACCTTCTTGTTCCTCTTTTCCCTCTCCAGACCCTGCTCTTGTAATCCAGCTGGAAGCACGCAGGAGTGTGATGTCCAGACCGGACGCTGCCAGTGCAAGGAAAATGTGGATGGATTCAACTGTGACAGGTCAGACTCATTACTTTAGAAAAACATTCATGCACATGTTCACACACACAATGGCAACTGCTATGGCTTTTTAAACACCCCTGCTGATAGTGTTGTCCATACTTGACTTGTTCACAAGGACCAAAGTTATAATTACTAGGATTGATTAAATATGTTCTCAAATTAGAAGCGAGTCATCAACAGAATTAACTCGAACATCAACGCTCCAAAAGCCCCATAAAAATTGTCTGCCTTTCAGCTCCTGCTCTGTTATGAAGTCTGTCAAAGCTTTTATAAACAGATGTTTATAAGGGGCGTCTGACGTCTACACCATTTTTCTTATGGAAAGTCCCTATGTGGGTGACACACAGAGGCTCTGAGGCCATGCGTGTGTCTGAGAAACAGAATTAGGACTCTCAGTGTCAGATGGAAGAGAAAATAGCTCAGGGATGGCAAAGGTTTCCCAGCAGAGAGCCCTCAGCCAGACCATGTAGGGCCTCCAGACTTGCAGTCACCAAAGTTTAACTAGCCTAGTGTTTGCTTGTTGACTGATGGGCCTTCTCTACATGTTTCGTTATGTGTCTTAGTGTAATTAATTCTTAAAAATAAAATAATCAACAACTTTTTGAAAGGAGTCTCTTACACTCACCAAGGCTGCATTTATTTGATCAAAAATAAATTAGTTTTTGTTTTAATGTATTTTAAAATGAAATTGTGTTGTTCTGCTTAATATTCTAATAGAAACTATGATATATATTTTTTTTTCAGGATTATTTGATGAATGGAAAGTAAAAAGAACAGCATTTATTTGAAATGGAAACCTTTGTAGCAATATGCATATCTTCACTGTTACTTTTGATTAATTTAATGTGCTCTTGCTAACTAAAAGTAATCATGTCTTTAAAAAAAGCATACTGACCGCAAGCTTTTTTACAGTAGTACAAAATAAACATTACAATAAAGTACAATTGTTACAACAGTTCAGTGTTGTAATCAACTCGTTTGTTTAGTTTTTTTCCACAAATATTGATATTGTGATTAATTCAGTTGAATAATCTGGATATTTTTTCATTGATTGGCAGCCTTAATTTAAACATGCATCCCAAATATTTGGCATTTCCAGTTTGATTTTCCATAATCCCAGCTCTCCTGCTTGCTTTTGCCTTGCACTTTGCACAAAAAAAAAAAAAACTCTAACTCTTTCATTCACATGTCGGCTGTGACATTCCTCTCAGTCACCAAGTTTGGCCACACATGAACTGGATAATCCCTGCAGTATGTACTCATGAGACACACAGACAAAGGGGGTGAAGTGAAAAGACAGATTCAGGAAGGGCCAAAGGAGTGTGTGTCTGAAGCGACAGCTCTTGATTTATGTGTGACCTGTTTTTAGAGGCCTTCGGATGATCTCACTGATGTTAACTGATGGCTTGCTTACTTCTCTCACTCTACACGTTATGACCTGTGGGGCCCACATACGAAATCAAAAAACAGTATTTCTCAATAAATGAATGCTGAATAAATACCAAATCACAACATTTCACAACCCCTTTTGTGAGAATGTTTGCTAACACTTTAGATTAGGGAACACACATTCACTGTTAATTGTTAAGAGTTTTCCCCTCGATAAACTCCTAATTTGCTGCTTATTAATAGTTAACAGGGTAGTTGTTAAGTTTAGGTATTGGGTCTGGTTAAGGGATTTAGAATATGGTCTTGCAGAATAAGGCATTAATATGGGCCTAATAAGTACTAATAAACAGCCAATGCACTAGTAATATGCATGCTAATAAGCAACTAGTTAACAGTGAGAATTGGTTACTAAACTAAAGTGTTGCCAAATATTTTATCCACAGATGTGTGTGTGTGTATGTATATATATATATATACAGCTTTCATCGTTCACGTTTTAAGGACCTCAGAAGCTGTTCCTCTTCTCTAGAAGTTGATCTTAGATTTGCAGACCCATCAGTCAGTGTCTTTAAAGTTGATTCCTTCTCCTTTACTTTTTTTTTTTTTTTTGCTCCCTCTCTTTTCCTACTCCCTTCAAATCAAAAAATAGTATTTGTAATTTTTAATGCTGAGGAAATCACATGGCATTTCACAACACCTTTTATGAGATGTTTTCAGCCACAGATGTGTGTGTATGGTGGTTTTGAAGCATGCAAAGAGAGAAATGAATAAAACTGTAATAATAATTGTATTTATGTGGACAACAATTCAAATATATAATTAGTATGACAATAATTAAAATGTCCCTGAACTTTACAGATGAACTAATCAGCCTGTCTCATTACTAATCACCTTTTGCGTATTTCTCTCAGGTGTAAACTGGGCTACTTTAATCTGGACCCCCAGAATCCCCAGGGATGTACTCCATGCTTCTGTTTCCAGCATTCCACTGTGTGTGAAAGTGCTGATGGCTACCACATACACAAAATCACCTCTACCTTCGACAGGGGTGAGTATCCATCCAATAGTGTGTCAACACCCTCTGTTTACTAATTGCTGATGCTATAATGTAAAATCAGCCACAGTTACAAAGGATTGTGACATGGAGAATGAATAATATATCTTATGTATGACTTTGAATAGATGAAGAGGGCTGGAAGGGACAGCAGAGAGACAGCTCTAGCGTTCCAGTGCAGTGGTCACCCACCTCTCGAGAGATTTCACTCATCTCAGAAGACTACTTCCCCATCTACTTTGTGGCTCCAGGTATAATAGCAGACATGGTTTCCTCTGTATGTTAAAGGGGCAGAAGGATTAATGAATAAGACTAGTCTAATCATCTGGGATATTTTCTTGTAGAGAAATTTCTTGGTAATCAGCTGCTGAGCTATGGTCAGAACCTCACGCTGAACTTCAGGATTCAGCGACATGATGCTCGACTGTCAGCGGAGGACATTGTGCTGGAAGGGGCTGGGCATCGTGTTGCTGTGCCACTTATTGCCCAGGGCAATTCCTACCCAGGAGAGGACGCGCAAACCTTTGTGTTTAGGTGAGGTCTTTGAGATCCTTTTTGTTAAAACTAGCGCTGGTAATTGCTTAAATCAAATGTTTCCCATTTTAATATATTTTAAAATGTAATGCATTCCTGTGATGATAAAAGCTGAATCAGCAGCCATTACTCCAGTGTCACATGATCCTTCAGAAATGTTTCTTGACGATGTTTCTTCTCTGGGTTCTTCAATGAATATTAAGTCCATGTTGTAAATTACATACATTCAATTATTTATAAAAATCAAATGCATCAGAATACAGTGACATTAATTGCCATATTTATCTGCTCATTCGTCTCTTTGCAGCTCACTAGATTTATGCATATGAGTGTAGCTTATCCGTTGTACTTGAAATGTTAAATATCATCTCTTGTCATTTAGACTCCATGACACAACTGACTATCCTTGGAGACCCACCATGAAACACGCCGACTTCCAGAAACTTCTGTACAATCTGACTTCGATTATGATTCGTGGAACCTACAGTGCAAGAAGTATGTCTACTAATTCACTGAAGCAGAGCTGTTGTTTTTAGACACTGTATAAAGAGTAAATAGGAAGGTGTTTTGATTTGTTTGATTACCATGACCTTGAGTTGAGTGTTGCGAGACTCTTAAAGTCATTTTAACTGATACTTAATAATGTTTCTGCTATAGGTGCTGGTTATTTAGACAATGTGTCCCTCGTGACTGCCCGCCGTGGCTCTGGAACTCCTGCTCGTTGGGTTGAGAAGTGTACATGTCCTCAGGGTTACTTGGGGCAGCACTGTGAGCAGTGCGATCTGGGATATAGGAGGAGCCAACCTGAGCTGGGCCGCTTTAGCAGTTGCGAGCCCTGCAACTGCAACGGGCACAGTGACACTTGTGACCCTGTGACAGGTTTGTCATCACAACTGACTTATTTGTATTGCATTGCCATAGTGTTGATATATCATTTACTTTTCTTCTCTCAGGAGACTAGATATTGATTTCATTGTTCATTATCTGGATGTGGGCATTACGGAAGGTCATTTGCATACATTGTAAGAGTTGTGAAAACGCATATTCTGGGATTTTTCTAAATAGGCCATGCTTACACAAAATTCACTGTGTACATATAGGACTGCAGTGATCAAGAGTAGTAGTGCTACTTTCGCCTTTGTGTTTATATAATGTTGCCATCTTGTGGTGATGTCTGTTATTACATGGTAACTTTGTTTCGTACTTGCAGGAATGTGTAACTGCCAGCACAACACCGCCGGCATGAGCTGCGAGAGGTGTAAAGACGGGTTCTATGGTGACTCTACGGTCGGCTCATCTTCAGACTGTAAATCCTGTCCCTGCCCCACTGGTGCCACGTGTGCCATGGTGCCCAAGACCAAAGAGGTGGTCTGTACAAACTGCCCAATTGGAACCACAGGTACAGGCTCTGAGCATTCAATCTGTTTGGAGATTCAATATATTAAATAATATAGCACATGATCATCCCCAACTTTAACTGTCTCCAGGTAAGAGGTGTGAACTATGTGATGATGGCTTCTTTGGGGACCCTCTTGGTGAAAATGGTCCAGTCAGGGCATGCCGTGCCTGCAGCTGCAATAACAACATCGACCCCAATGCTGTGGGCAACTGTAACCGAGAGTCGGGCGAGTGCCTCAAGTGCATTTACAACACCGCCGGCGTCTTCTGCGACCGTTGCAAAGAGGGTTTCTACGGTGATGCCCGTGCCGCAAATGTAGCTGACAAATGCAAACGTAAGTGAAACAAACAAAATACTACCATTCAAAAGTAAGATAATTCAAAAAGAAATTAATACGGTAACACTTTAGAATAGGGAACACTTATTCACTATTAACTACGACTTTTCCCTCAATAAATTCCTAATTTGCTGCTTATTAATAGTTAGTAAGGTAGTTAAGTTTAGGTGTTGGGTAGGAGTAGGGATGTAGAATAAGGCATTAATATGTGCTTAATTAGTGCTAATATTCTAGTGATATGCATGCTAATAAGCAACTAGTTAAGAGACCCTAAAATAAAGTGTTACCGTTTAATAATTTTATTTAGCAAGAATGCTTTAAATTCTTCAAAAGTGGCAGTAAAGTCATTAAATATCTTACAAACAATTTTGAAATAAATGTTCTTGATTCTTTTGAACTAGTCAGAGAATCCTGAAAAAATATAGCAGTTTCCACAAAAATATTAGGATTTCTGAAGGATCATGTGAAGACTGAAGTAATGGCTGTTCGTCTTTGCCATAACAGGAATAAATTACTTTAATTTTAAAATAGAAAAAAAAAATTACATTGTAAAAAAAAAATAATAATAATAATATTTTTAATGTAATAATATTTCACACTATTACTGTATTTTTAGCAATAATAAAATATGTAAAAACCAAAAATAAGACGTTTAGGGTCAGGTAAGATTTTTGTTTTTGAAAGAAGTCTCTTATGATCACCAAAATTTCATATATTTGATCAAAACTACATTAAAAACTGTGATATCGTGAAACATTATTGCAATTTAAAATGTTTAAAAATGAGTTTTTTTTAAACATTTATTTTTCCACCTCTGCAGCGTGCTCTTGCTCTCCGTATGGTACAGTGGACAGGAAGACGACCTGCTCTCAGGTGACGGGTCAGTGTCAGTGTCTTCCCCATGTCATTAATAGAGACTGCAGTGCGTGTGAGCCCGGTTTCTACAACCTACAGAGCGGCAAGGGCTGTGAACGGTATTTGAATTATTTCTGTCTCATTCTTTCATTGACCTTGACAAACCTGCAATTTTAACACAAATCTATAAATTTGTTTCCCCAGATGCAACTGCAACCCTATTGGCTCCACAAATGGCCAGTGTGATATCGTTAGCGGCCAATGCGAGTGTCAGCCTGGGGTCACAGGTCAACACTGTGAGCGCTGTGAGGTCAACTTCTTTGGATTCAGTTCGTCGGGTTGCAAACGTACGTTGTCCTGTTATTTTGTCTTATCAGCACTAAATGCAGAATTACTTTATTCGTTTAGATTTGTTCCATTTACCATTAGTCTGTTTTTGCAGCTTGTGACTGTGACCCAGAAGGCTCGGAGTCTGCTCAGTGCAAGGAAGACGGGCGTTGTCAGTGTCTCCCAGGCTTTGTGGGAGCTCGCTGTGACATGTGTGAGGAGAACTACTTCTACAACCGCTCCACACCAGGTTGCCAGCAGTGTCCCAACTGTTACAGCCTGGTCAGAGACAAGGTAAGAGGTTATCTTATGAGCACAGCACTTTTTGTTTTATAACGGAACAGACAAATTCGGTTACACTTTATATTAGGTGGCGTATTTTGACGTAAGTACTATGTACTTACTTTAGTATGTACACTTTATATTAGGTGGCGTATTTTGACGTAAGTACTATGTACTTACGTCAAAAAATAAGTACAATGTACTTATTGTGTTCATATTGTATTGCAAAACACTTTTGCTGCTATTGAGGGGGGATACGGGTAAGGTTAGGGACAGGTTTGGTGGTATGGGTAGGTTTAAGGGTGGGTTAAGGTGTAAGGGATGGGCCAACAGTGTAATTATAAATGTAATTACAGAAATTAATTACAGATGTAATTACATATAGGTATTTTTAAAAATATAAGTGCAATGTAAAAACATGTACGTACACAGTAAGTGCATTGTATCAAATGATTAATTTAAATGTAAGTACATGTAGTTAAGGCCACCTAATGTAAAGTGGGACCACAAATTCTAATAACTCTGAATTTATTTATTTATTTATTTTCTGCACAGGTGAACCAGCAGAGACAGAAGCTTCATGACCTACAGAATTTGATTGATAATCTGGACAACACTGAGAATACAGTGAGTGACAAGGCCTTTGAGGACAGACTGAAGGAGGCAGAGAAAACAATAATGGACTTACTGGAAGAGGCTCAGGCTAGCAAAGGTATTGTCTGTCAATATAGTCATTTTCTAAATATTTCTGTTTTAATAGTAATCTTTTTAAATAGTATGACATGCTATACATCCGCTATTTACATTATTTAAAAAAAAAAAAAATTAAATCTGATTTTAAAATAATTAATTGGACCTCAAATTGGAAAACTACATGAAATAGAAACTAAAAGATATTTGAAAAAGCCAAAAAAGGGAAGGAAATTGATTCATTATATTTTCACTTAATTGTAGAGCAGGTACATTTTTACTTTGCATCATCATTATTCTTTTATCTTTCATACAGAAGTGGATAAAGGCCTTTTGGACCGTCTAAACAACATCAACAAGACCCTGAACAACCAGTGGAACCGACTGCAGAACATCAAGAACACTGTGGACAACACAGGAACGCAGGCAGATCGAGCACGTAACCGAGTCCGTGATGCAGAGAACCTGATCAGCACTGCTAGAGAGGAGCTGGACAAAGCCAAGGAGGCCATCAGTAAAGTGGTGAGATTTCTACTACACCGCCAAGAGAGCATGTCGTAATGTTCCACATATACCTTCAGCTAATGGTACCAGAGTCCATTAAAATGTCTCTTAATTGCCAATATTTCTTTATTTTCATCCTTTTTTGTCTGTTCCCATAGGACATTAAAATACCCACAACCTCTGGAGATCCAAACAATATGACACTTCTGGCAGAGGAAGCCCGCAAACTGTCTGAAAAGTGAGTTATAATATTTCATACGGTGTTAATATTTTCATACCACCTAATACAGTTTTATTTAACATTTTTCTTTGGCTCTTTACACAGACATAAAGCAGATGCAGATCAGATTGAGAAGATCGCGAAGGATGCCAATGACACATCCACTAAAGCCTATAATATGCTAAAGAAGGCGCTCGACGGCGAGAACAAAACAAGCAGCGACATAGATGAACTCAATAGGAAGTATGTCGTGGACATCATATTTTATGCAACTTTCTTGTCTTGTCAGTATTCTGTCATCTTGACTTTAAGAAAACATTTCAAATGCCGATTGTCTAAAATGCTGTTCAAATGTACTCAGATATATTGAAGCAAAGGATCTGGCCAAGAACCTGGAGAAACAGGCTGCTAAAGTACATGCTGAAGCAGAAGAGGCAGGAAACAAAGCTCTGAAGATCTACGCTAATCTGACCAGCTTGCCCCCAATCGACACCAAAACATTAGAGGTGCTGGTTTCATAATGAATTATAATTCTTACTGAATCAACTTGGATGCATCTATAATCCAATCTCTTAAATTTCCCTCAGGATGAGGCCAATAAGATAAAGAAGGAGGCTTCAGACCTGGACAAACTGATAGACAAGACTGAGAAGGAGTACAACGACCTGAGAGAGGACCTGAGGGGCAAAGAGACAGAAGTCCGCAAACTACTAGACAAAGGAAAGACTGAGCAACAGGTACATATGCTTTTTGACTTTTAATGTGCTTGTTTTGTTCTGTCTTGGTTCTATGGAGTTGGTTTTTAAAATACAGTGATAGGAGTCTAAGAAAGAAACAATGAGAATATTTAGTTGCAGCTCTTGCACATAGTTAATATGTAAGAGTCAAGCACATGCCATGAGGCCCAGGAGCCACTTAAATAATACTGATGAGAGACAAGTGATAGCGCTGGTCATAGTCTATAGTCTCATCCTAATCTGATTGAGTTAAATGTCATGCTCTTAATGAAAGAGCTGGACCATGAACTCAGACATTGTTCTTATGAAACCTGCTCACAGTGTGAGTTACTTTTTGAGATGTTTGATAAAGCTTGGCATTTTATGAATAGCATTATTTTTAGACTAGATGTGAAATGTATTGCGTATTTGTTCCCCCACAGTATTGCTTTTCATTCCTATAAGTAATTGTTTACGATAAACAGTAAATTTCTTGTAAGTGCAGAATTTCACCTTCTGAATGTTACCCAGCAGTGCAAAAACTCAACCTTTCTGTGTTTTTCAACTCTTTCCACCCGTGTTTTCTTCAGACGGCTGATCAGTTGTTGGCACGTGCAGACGCAGCAAAGGCTTTGGCTGAAGAGGCAGCGAAAAAAGGAAAATCTACTTTCCAAGAGGCCCAGGAAATACTGAACAACCTCAGAGGTCACTTTCATTCATAATGCTCAACTTAAAAAATAAAAGTAATATTTTAGAGAGAGAATAAAAATCTAAATATCAAAATAAATGAATATTTAAATAATATTATTTTTAAAAATGTATTTATTAAAATGTGATGCACATTTAGACTTTGACAGGAGAGTGAATGACAACAAAACTGCTGCTGAGGATGCCATGAGGCGAATCCCAGAAATCAATGCGACAATCAATGAAGCCAATGAGAAGACCCGACGGGCCGAGGTGGCTTTAGGCAATGCAGCTGCTGATGCTAAAGAAGCTAAGGGGAAGGCAGAGGAAGCTGAGAAAATTGCTAATGATGTGCAGAAGGTACATGTTGAGTTTTAGATGAAGAGCATCAAAACCATAAAAAAGTTGTGGGATGTTCGTTTCCATATCAAACAGTACCTTACTGTATTCACTTTGCTTGTTTTTAATCAGGGTTCGGCAAAGACAAAGGCAGATGCAGAAAAAGCTTTTGAAGACACCATGAAACTGGATGGAGAGGTGAACGACATGATGGACCAGCTCACAGCTGCTGAGAAAGAGCTGGAAAAGAAGAAAGCTGAGGCGGATGCTGACATGATGATGGCGGCCATGGTGGGTTATGGCCTTGACTATTTGTGTGCAGCTTTTTTTATAACCATATTTTGACTTTGTATTGACTTTGCTCTCCTTCACAGGCTTCTGATAATGCTAAAGAAGCTGAGGGCAATGCCAGAAAAGCCAAAAATGCTGTCAAGACAGTGCTGAACACAATCAATGAATTATTAGGCCAGCTCGGTAAGACTCTTTTGTTGCTAATCAATAATCCACATTTTTGTGACAGAAAAAATTGCCAATAAATGAAAAGAAAAGTGTTTGAAATCATACTGTGTATTTCCTGTCTCATGCAAGATCCCATCCCCCTTCCTCAATGTTTGTTCAAAGATATGATATCGTGATATTTTGTTGTAGCTTATCAAGAGCTTTTCCAGTTATTGCCATTTTGAACCACTAAAAATAGTTTACAGTTGTTAAAACAAAGCTGAAATTAAATATTCATATTAAATGAAAAACTTGCTTGTCATTGCGCTACAGGCGTCCCGAGTTCGAATCCCGACTCGAGGACCTTTCCCAATCTGGTTCTCTCTCTCTCTCTCTCTCTCTCTCTCTCGCTCTCTCGCTCTCTCTCTCTTATGTTGTAGCTAACTGAAATTAAATAGGTACTGAAATTAAAGAAAAATAGAAAAACTAAATTGAAAAGCTAATTCCAATAATATAATATAATATAATATGGGACACTTTATTTTAAGGTCTAATTCTTGCTATTAACAAACAATTAACTATGACTTTTGCCTCAAACTCCTAATTTGCGGCTTATTAATAGTTTGTAAGGTAGTTGTTAAGTTTAGGTGTTGGGATTAGGGATGTAGAATGTGGCCATGCATAATATGTGCTTTATAAGTACTAGTAAACAGCCAATATGTTAATAATGAGAATGCTAATAAAAACTAGTTAATAGTGAGAATTGGTCCCTAAACTAAAGTGTTACCAATATTACAATAACACTGGTAAGCTAATAGGCTAAGATATTAACTGGCTAACCAAAATGTAAAGAAAAGAAAATATTTAGCTTGAGCATTTTTAGCTTATACCATTATTGATGATAATTTTCATTTTCCTTGTTATATTGTGCAAGAAGAACTCATTTCTGTGAAATGTAATGACCTCTTAACATACATTTTAATATAACACCACCTTGTCCTCTTCCAGGCAACATCGATAAGGTGGATCTGAGCAAGCTGAATCAGATCGATAGTGCCCTAAAAGAAGCCAAGGAGAAGATGGAAGGAAGTGAGCTGGACAGGAAGCTGAAGGAGCTGAACGACATCGCCAAGAGCCAGGAGGATATGATCAGCGACTACGACCGTCAGATCCGAGAGATTCGAGCGGACATCGCTAACCTCAATGACATCAAGAACACTCTGCCAGAAGGCTGCTTCAACACTCCGTCTCTGGAGCAGCCTTAAGCTCTCCACGCCACACCGCTCCGTCTGCCTTACACTCCCCGTGTTCTTCCACACCCCTCGTCCGTGCCGCGGACCTCCACCCTCAACCAAAACAGGCTTTGTTTTGTTTCGAAATCTTTTACTCGCATTTTATTTCCTTTTATTAGGTTATTGTTTGTATTTCTACACATTTCTTTGAAATCATGTTTTACAAACGGAAGACAAAAGCAGCTTTGAATTTTTTGATATGCAGAAATGCTACGTGAAGAGAACTCCAAGTAATGGCCGTGTTTTTTTTTGTTTGAGTGTGTGTGTGTGCGCGCGTGTATTGTGTATATGTGTGTGTGTGTGTGTGTGTGTGAGCTGTTAGAGGCCTCGAGTTGAACCCACATGACTGCACCACCTCCAGCTCTTCCTCTCAAACCTTTACAACCGAATCAGAATTCCAACCTAATCAGAAGCCAAGGCGTTTGTTTGAGGAAGTTTGCTACTTAAGCTAGTGTATATCATCATCGGTAACGCTATTCGCTCAAAGCTAACAGTGAAGGAATCTTAATTTGTTCGTAATGCGCATCTTCTTTCGCCCCTCGTGCCAGATTTGGTACCGAGAGAGAGTCGAACACGTAAATACAGTATTTCAGTTCATGTGTATATAAATAGTTCAGTACTAAAAGTTGAGAAAATCCCTGCATGGCTCAGCTGACTTTATACATTTCATGGTTGCCAGACATTTCAGTTTTGTGTTTGTTTTGATTTTTTCAGACGCTGCTGCTTATTACTGGTGTCCTGCAAAACACATTAACATGAGCAAAACTCAACACTATGCAACTTTGTACATTGGCGTAGCAAGACTTTTATCTGATACACTGGTGCTAATAATTATTTCAAATGTTATATTTTTGTGTGAATGTTGTTTTTTTTTTTTTTTTCTTCCTTTTTTTATTATAATATAGAGTTGAGGAACTGTTTTTTGTGTAAATATGCTTAAATGATTCAGGAACGGCTGATTTTTAAACCCAAGACCCAACCAGCCACCTCATTGGTTCATTTGCGAGAGAGAAAAAAAAATCAGCCAAAACTTCTGCATAATATATATATATATATATATATATAATTATATATATAAAATATGTTCTGTGGTATAATACGCTTGCCTGTATACATGGCTCAGTGTTGCATCATAGCTCTATCATTTATTTTATTTGTGGTTAATTTTCAGCGGATGGTGATGCGTAATGTCTTGACCCTTTAGCTTGCACACCCCCCCACACATGATCCACATATGTCTCTAATATTTCATATTTATCGGAATGATTTGCTTTACTTGAGATGGTAAGCTTAATCGCACGTTGCTAGTTAACCATCTTTTTTTAGTGCCTAAACGTTTGGATGTAATCCTCTAAATGTGGACGTCACATCTTAAGTTAAAGAGATCTTTGATGGTTTAGTACATTTCACTGTTTGTTTCTTACTGTTACCGCATCCGCAGTTCCTTCAGTTACAGTCTTACTCTGACAGGTTCGCTAAATCGAGCGGTTCCTCGGCTGACATATTGAGAGATTCAACTGTGGAAAGTGCCACTATAAAGCATTAGATTAGACATAGACCTCCCCTCTCTACCACTGTGGACATAAGTGCAACACGTACACGTTTATGTATAAAACAGTATTTTTAATTTATAAAGTATCAAGTATTTGTGATCTGTTGTTCTGCAGTTAGAGTATGTGTTTGCTGCACAGTCTTTATGTGGTCCTTTGGTTTTAGAGAGTGTAATGGTTTTTAAAGACTCCCTTCCTTCTGTTTTAATCGAGGCATTCACAAACACACACCCAAAGGACCTGACACACCTCTGCTTGTTACCCATTTGCCTGTAAATTCAATCGTAACATTTGAATAATAAACAGTGGTTATTACAGGACTCGCCAATGTGTCGTTCTGCTTCATTTTCTCTTCTTTTATATTACTCTGTGTGTGCCCCAGAACAGCAGGTTTCAGAAGGTCTAAAAGTTAAGAATTCCCAAATGTGACCCTGGACCACAAAACCAGTCTTAAGTCGCTGGGGTATATTTGTAGCAATAGCCAAAAATACATTGTATGGGTCAAAATTATCAATTTTTCTTTTATGCCAAAAATCATTAGGGTATTAAATAAAGGTCATGTTCCATGAAGATATTTTGTAAATTTCTTACTGTAAATGTATCAAAACTTCATTTTTGATTAGTAATATGCATTGCTAATAACTTCATTTGGACAACTTTAAAGGTGATTTTCTCAATATTTAGGGTTGCACCCTCAGATTCCAGATTTTCAAATAGTTGTATCTCAGCCAAATATTGTCCTATCCTAACAAACCATACATCAATGGAAAGCTTATTTATTCAGCGAAAAATTGACACTTGAGACTGGTTTTGTCATCCAGGGTCACAAATATTATGACAACTTTTTCTCAAATATAAATTTTAAACCGTACAAAACATTTGCTTTTTTCATTTATGCATTTAGCAGTCACTTACATTGCATTCAAGGTGCACATTTGATCAATTCTTGCTTACCCTGGGGTCATATAAGCACGTTGCTATGCACTAAAATATATATTTGTTTAACTCCTATTAAAAGCTAGGGCTGTCAAAGGAATAAAGCAATTAAGATTATTTCTCATTATTTTTGACCAGTTTTTTAAAAGCTGAATTAAACTAATATCCATCAATATGTAAAGAAGTGTGAAATTCTAAAGTTTGCAGTCAGCAAGGTTTTTTTTATTATTTCTTTTAATTTTCTTTAGCAAGGATGCATGAAATTGGTCAAAAGTAACAGCAAATGCAGTAAATGTAAATTTCAGTTCTTCAAAGAATCCTAAAAAGAATGTTTCATGCTTTCCATTAAATATCACAACTGTTCTCAACATTGATAAAAACATAAGAAATATTGGTGACACTTTATTTTACGGACCAATCCTCACTGTTAACTAGTTGCTTATTAGAGTATTACAAGCATATTGACTGTTAATTAGCATTTATCGGGCACATATTAATGCCATATTCTGCATGACCATGTTCTAGATCCCTTAAGCTGCCAGAAGCAAATTAGGAGTTTATCAAGGGGAAACCGTTATTTAAAATTGTAATATTTCACATTTTTACTGTATTTTTGATCAAAAAATAATAATTCTGCCTTGATGAGCATAAGAGACTTCCTTCAAAAACCTGAACAAGTCTCACTGACCACAAACTTTTGAACAATAGTGTATATACAGTTGACTTCAATGACTCTCAAAAATACTTTTTTTTTTTTTTTTTTTTTTGTCCAAAATTGTGCAGGGACCTTCTATAGCACCCTCTTGTGGTCGTCTACGAGTCCCTGGACCCTGTTTGAAAACCCTGCTGAAGATTATATACAGTACATTAATCAAACATTAAATACATAATAGCTTATATGTAGGCCTATAGTCCAAAATATTTCTCAGATTATTAATCTAGTATACAGCATATTTAAACCGTATTCGTATCATAATAGCAGCGCAGTAAACAGTATTGTGTAGGCCTGTCTGTGTCTTTGTTGCTGTGCAGGAAGTGACACAGACTCATTACCAAATCTAGTTGGTCAGTGTTACAGACAGATTCACTCATCTGACACAAAATCAGCACTATTAGCAATGTCATTCCTAAATACATTTGGTAAGACTTCGCCATGACTCAGCGGCCATCATCATATGCGGTTGCATTTCATATCCGATTAAATTTGATTAAATGTGTTTTTCTCCTCCACAAGCCTGAAAGTACAAAATGTGAACTAGATGAACACATAATGAAAAGCATTGTGCCGGTTTTGGCCTTAACAGAGTTTCCAAAAGTCATTTACATCTTTAACATAAGAGGCTCTCTTTAATATGCTGGCAGTCATGACTCTAAAAAAAGAAATAAAGAGAGTTTTTCTCAAAATCCACCAGACTGATGACTGGATTGAAAGGAGCTATCATGTGAACTGTCATCTGCAGAGTCAAATCCTTGAATCACTCGAATTAAATGAGTTTATTATAACTTTTATGGTCATTCAACTGAATTTAAATCTTTATTACAAAATAACTGACTTATTGCAAATATACACAATGGTCCAAAAAGAAATGGCACATTAATGTGTCTGATTAGATAACAAAATATCAAAATAAATGGTTTTGTTCTTAATTTTAAATCTTATATAATATTTTTATCATTTCAAATCTAACAAACCTCTTTTGTGAAATGTTTTGTATAGAAAGAGTGGGTTTTATTTTTCTTTAAATAGTATAAAATAATATTTCTTTTCCATTTTCTTTTATTTTAAATAAATGCCACAATACATAAAACAATGACATTTATACATTTTTATTTTACATAATTTTATTTTTTACTTTATTTTATTTTATTTTATATAAATCCAAAGTAGCATTAAGGACATTTCAAATATTAGAAATAAATATATATAATTTCAAAAAATGATGTTTCCATAAAAAACATTTGAAACTTTCAACATTGATTTTATTTTATTTTATTTTATTTTATTTTATTTTATTTTATTTTATTTTATTTTATTTTATTTTAAATATATGCCACAATATACATTAATGCAATGACATTTATACATTTTTATTTTATTTTATTTTAAATATATTTATATTTTAATTCAATGACATTCATGCATGTTTATTTACTTTATTATATTTTAAATAGATGCCACAATATACATTAATGCAATGACATTCATACTATTTTATTTTATATTAAATACGACACATTACATATTAATGTAATGACATTAAAATTTGATATATTCACTCCAGTGAATATACAAAATATATGTATATTCAACCGAGCGAATAAATACCCATCAGTACAAAACCTACAGAAAGACATCAAATGAAAGTTGCAGTGTTTTCTTGATATAATAAGTAAGAGGCAGGTTATTTCTTGTATTCTGATTATTCTCAGTGATCTATGAGAGGCCTTATGAGACTTTCCCATTCTCTCTCGCTGTTTCTTATTGTGTCCTGTCACAGTGTGTGTGTGTGTGTGTGTGTGTGAGGGTGTGTGTGTGTGTGTGTGTGTGTGTGAGGGTGTGGTGCTGGCAGCGTCCTGCGAGCAGCAGACAGGGTGTGTTTCACACTACACCATGCCATTCTCTGCGGCCGGAGGGGAAGGGTATGAGCATGTTTACCTGGAGAGCTTTAGGTGGGGCTCGTTGCGTCTGTGTGAGGAACAAGGTGTGGAAGATAAAGATGTGTGGTGCTGGATGTTTGGGTGTGTTTTGGTAATGTGTAGCTGAGACACCTCTGACTCAGCCCAACGTCTTTCCTTTCCTCTCGGAGAGTTCGTGACAGGGCGTAGCCAGAAATTCACTGCCCTCAGGCCTTGGATTTTTCATGAGTGCAGTATATTTGGCTGTTCTACCAGTGCGGTTCAGTTTGTGCTGGTATTTTGATGACAGCTGTAGTTTTGATATCTAAGCAACAGTCAAATGTTTTTTTTTCTTTACTACTCATTTTCAAGATAATGTAAATAACTAAAAAGGTGCCCAAGTCATTATCCATGTACCCAGTTCAACACTAAAGTGATTCAGTGCCGGTACAGACATTATATCATTTGTAAACCACAAACACTGAATAAATAAGATTTAGCTCACAATAAGTGAGGTAATTTCTTCTGTAGTGTGTTCTTTAAGTTCACTTGATGTATTGTTGTTTTTTTCTTGTTTTTCAGTAGATGTGTCCTAACATGTAATGCTATCTTGTTGTGGATCAGTTATTCTGCATAAATATGCCTGTAGATGATTGTGTGATAAAGAAGAAAAGTGAAATCTCAGACTGTTTGCAATTGTTACATTTCTATGGCTTCGGTTTGGTGGTTTGGTCTTCAGTTGGGTGTGATTCTCTTGCCATCATTCTCCTGCCATGATATGAACTTCTCGAACATAATAATAATAATAATAATATATAAAATCTTTTTCTTTGGTTTTTGGCTCAATGTAATCCTTGTCAGTCTATCTGTTTTGTTGTACTGTATCTACTTTTATCTACTGTATCTACATTTTAGATTGTACAGCACTTTGGTCATCAGCAGCTGTTTTTAATGTGCTTTAGAAATAAAAATGCCTTGTAATATATATGTATATATGTATATATGTATGTATATATATATATATATGTGTGTGTGTGTGTGTGTATGTATATATATGTATATGTATATATGCATTACATTTTTAATATTTTGTTTACTCACATATATTTAAATGTTTTAGTACTTTATACTTGACATTTTTGAGTCATTAAATCAGTTTTTATTTTAGATTATGCTTTCTTTCTTTTTTAAATACATGGACATGAATTTAAATAATAGGCTACATTTTTCAAACTGGTTTATCTAATTTGTATCTTCTTCTGCCTGTTATTTTGTGTATCATTTTATTAATAAGAGTAGGCCTACTATGGGTCTATTACTATGGAAATATCTATCACACACAGCCTCAAGCATTAATATCCTACTTTTAATATCATAGTGCACACTCAGATCCAAATAATCTGAAGCGTTGATGAACAATGGGTTTAATTGTTCTGGTGCTGTAGTTAAAGGCATTTAATCAAACACGTCTTTATGAGAGGACTGGCATGATACATATCCTATCAGGCACATATGCTGTGTGAATCACTCATGAGTAAATGAACAGTTGAGACACGGAGCTTGACGTGCCCGCGCTTGTCAGGTGGGAAGTTTTTTAATGCGCGCGCGGGGATCAGCTGTCAGTCTCATCGCGCTGAGGACTAACGGACCGACGGTATCCTTAATATCCACCAGACAATATAAAACAGAGAACGCGCCACTGAAACTTGTTTCTTGTATGAGGAAAATGAAGATCAGTTGGATCTTTCTGTGCGCAGTTTGCATCTGGTCTCCAGTTTACGGAACAGTCCAATGTAAGTGAAGTCTGCCTGGCTACTACTATTCATTTCTGACATTATGATAGTGTGTTGTTGATAAGTGGTACGTTAAGTAGTACTAATTTGCTGTGTTACTAAAATCTTGGGTGATGTGTGGGTATGGCTTTTATTTAACTTATAGGCAGTTTGCAAAATGGTTTGGTATTGAGGTGTTAATCCATTTGGCATCGTATTTTAAAGAAACACTATAATGACAAGTGAACAGAAAGCCCATTTTATCTGTATTTACTGTAGATTATAATGACAGTGAGTTAGTTATCGACTCATACATCCAGTCAGATCATAATACTAATCTAATCATAACCATAATAGGCTACTCATCATAATCATAGTGATCCGGGGGGAAATCTGTTAGCCAGATAAATCAGCAAGATTTAAATGGTAATAATGATAAACCTCTATTATGAATGTGAATAATTCAAAATTCTGTAATTTTGTAGTTTTTATGACTTAATACTAATATTTATTTATTTATTTTTATTTTATATCCCCCCCCCCCCCCCCCCCCAAGTATTTGTTCGAGGACAATTTAATCGTATCTTATTTCTTCGTAAACATTCGATACAGTTGCACCGCGACTTTTTCGGCGTCTTGGGCATGCCTTTAGGACGCCTTAAAAAGAAGCTCATATTTTTTTCCCTTTGTTTATAGCAGAATTTAGCGTTTTAAAAGAAAAAAAAAAAAAAAAAAAAAAAAAAAAACCTTGTGAGAACGGCCCCATAATTGTCCACAACCTAGATTGTTGTTGACCCTCTTCACATTTGGAGGGATCTCAGTCGTCGTGTTTGGGTAAATCTCTATAACGTTAGCGGTGAACAGGAGATTAACATTACAGCAAATATGATTTTTACGTTTTGCATTTGCTCTAATAGTAAAAGATTCAAATTTACCATAGCGATATTTTTCACGACTTTCTAAAAGTGGAAAAAAATCAGAGGGATTGATTATGGCAGTCAGAAGAGCAGTGTTGGGCAGTAACTTGTTACTAGTAACTTAGTTACTGTAATAATATTACTTTTTGCAGTAACTAGTAGTGTAACTAATTACTAATAAGATTTCAGTAACAATATTACAGTTACTATCCATAAAACAGCTTAGTGACTTAGTTACTTTTGATGCCTCAACCCCGCTGATTTAAAATCCAACAATCAAATAATTCCTAGATTTATTTATTTTGCATTATATTGATTTTGTCAGGAGAAAATATGATCTGAACACTGTGGCATCCCACCCACATCCCTCTGATCAACATGTGGGAAATTATATTACTATAATAAAAAATATTTTTGGAAAATTAAACAGTTTCTTACAAACTTATGTGATTTGATAAAATATATAATGAAATATAATCGTATATGGATAACGGAGAAATTACAATTAGCTTCAAGCTACACATGCCAATTAATGAGATTAATACAACACTTCTACTTGATTGTCACTATCAATCACTATTGAGTTTGTAATAACTTCTGACTGTGATCCAATGTGGATTTTGGTCAAACGATGAGGCAGAAATATGTTGTTAGTAACATTCTAGAAGAATTTTATGTGGAAGAACTTCTGTGGGGCGTGAAGAAAAAGTAATGTAACTAGTAGTGTAACTAATTACTGTTGCCAGAAAGTAATAAGTAAAGTAACAATATTACTTTTGAAAGGAGTAACTAGTAATGAGTAATATATTACATTCTTAACCAGTAACCAGCCCAACACTGCAGAAGAGAAAAAGATATCATGTTCAGAGTCACTCCCTTACACCCTTGAGGCAGCATTTTAGACAAGGTAATATATCACAAAGTATTGCTGTAATGTACAATAATAATAAAAAAGGACATATAAAAAACTTTTAAAAAGAAAAAACAAAACTTATCAAAACTGGAACACAACATCACAGTCTGTGTGAAAAAAAAAAATGTCCTGGAGCCCTGTAAGGATGACTGTTGTCTAACAGCTGGGTAGTTTTGTCTCTCATTGAGAGGCTGTTGTTGCTGCCTGCCTGTGTTGCTCACCTGTGAGGGACCCTGATGTTGCCCCGTTAGGAGGAATGGAATGTCTGTTCTGTGCGGATGAGGTTTGCTTCATGCTGACTTTACATTACCTCATTATACCTTTGCTTTGCGATAAATTACCTACAAGAGTGAGCTTGTCCTACCCACAAAGCCAGCCTATTATCTAACATCCATTATCGTCTGTGTGCTCAACACACTGTAGGCCTGGCTGAACATGGACTAGGTTGTTTTATTGCAGGTAATCCTACATGATCTAAAGTGTTTACACAGCTGAGAGTATTTCTGCTTCCCTTTTAAAAGTTGTCCACCCCTGGATGTCCGGAGTGTCTTTCAGATACTTGTTGATCCTCAGACATGTATGGTTTTATTATTGTATTCTCCGATAGCTTATGGTTTGTGGCTTTGAGTAATTGCCTGTATAATATCCTGGAGAGTGAGTGAATATACCTTAGGGTGGGGTGTAATTTTCTGCATTTGTGGAAATTGTTTGTTTTTATAGGTATAAGACGGTCTTTAGATGTTACTTTCTCATGCTCACAGCAATACCACTAAAAACTTGACTGGCGCCAGTTAACTTTGATACTATCTTCTCAAAGACTGTAAAATGTCTACTTATTCAGCACATTCCTTAACCACAGAACGTCTTTGTAGGTGCCTGCTTTGAATAGGGAAAAATTATTGACACCAAGTAACCCATCTTGGCATGTTGTCTTGCAGCCTCCTCTACCTGTGCATGTCATGGTAAGGCACGGTACTGCAGAGAAGATCACCTGGGACTCTACTGTTTAAACTGCCAGGGAAACACTGAAGGGCGGCACTGTGAAAACTGTAAGGAAGGATACTACCACCAGAGGGCAGGAGACAACTGTGTGCCATGCAACTGCAACACTGCAGGTGAGTTGCTACTTTAAGACGAAGTGTCTTTTTTTTTTTTTTACTATAAGAGAGTTCTTACAAAAAATAAAAATGCATTTACTTTCCTTTTATGTTCCAAGTCATACAGGAAAATAATTGTCATTTTTGATGAACAGTCATTTAGAACAGAGGGTCCTGGTCTATTGATATTTGTTATGACATCCGCTTCAAACATTACAGTGCACTTGATAACATTAACTCTGCAATAAGTAAATCCACTTCACCAGCTCTTTAACAGTGATGCTATAAAGCTACCATAAAAATGTAAGTTCAAAGACAAAATTCTAAAGATGGCTGCACATTCGTTTCTCTGATGCATAAGGTGACGATTTTACAGACGTGAAACATTGTAGTCATTTTGTCTTTTACTAATGTTTCAGAATCTGGCCCCCAAAAAATTTAAATCACACTTAAAAATGTCTCAGTTCCACTGTATTAGATGCAAAATATCAAACCAAGCAGCACCTGCAAAGAAATGATACCAGAGCTTTTTTTTCAGAATTGACATTACTGAGACACTTTTTAATTTATTTTTTAATCAGTTGTTACCCTGGACCACAAAACCAGTCTTAAGTGTCAATTTTTCAAAATTGAGATTTATACATCATCTGAAAGCTGAATAAATAAGCTTTCCATTGATGTATGGTTTGTTAGGATTGGACAAAATTTGATACAACTATTTGAAAATCTGGAATCTGAGGGTGCATAAAATCAAAATACTGAGAAAATCACCTTTAAAGTTGTCCAAATTAAGTTCTTAGCAATGCATATTACTAATCAAAAATGAAGTTTTGATACATTTATGGTAAGAAATTTACAAAATATCTTCATGGAACATGATCTTTACTTAATATCCTAATGATTTTTGGCATAAAAGAAAAATCGATAATTTTGACCCATACAATGTATTTTTGGCTATTGCTACAAATATACCCCAGCGACTTAAGACTGGTTTTGTGGTCCAGGATCACAATTGGTCCCAAGGTCATTTTTCCCAAAGTCAGTTTCCCTCAAGTTCACACTATAACCATCAATATTGTTCATCATATTAACATTTCAACACGTTCCTCAGTGTTTGACAACCAAGATTTTGATACTCATTTTAAACAATACATATATTGTTTCATAATTAAAAATGTAGGAAATTTCATTTTGTGAAATATTTTGATTGAAAGGTGTACTTGTGCTAAATGTTGTTCAAATAAATGATACTTGCTATTTTGTTATTTAATGAAAATAAGTTTGTCCATTTTTAATAGCTTTCAAATATTTGTGGGTCCACTCTATATAGTAAAGATGTACAAAATGCATATACTTTGTTCTATTCAGGTTCTCAAGGAACAGGGTGCAACAATGAGGGACAGTGTAGCTGTAAACAAGGAGTTTATGGAGACAAATGTGACCGCTGTCGTGATGACTCTCCAGTCACTGCCAATGGATGTGAACCTTTGAGGTGAGAACAATGAGCCTTACATCTCAGACTGGGATCTAACCAATATGCGGGATTATTTGGTTCAATCAATGTTCTTCTTATGCAGGCTAATCTGTCGGTCACGTATCAGCGGCCGTCTCACGCATAATGCAGAGGAGTGCCTGCCCTGCTTTTGCAATGGCCATTCAAGTGTGTGCTCCTCAGCTGAGGGATATTCCATTCACAACATCACTTCAACTTTTGAAAATGGTGAGTTTGATGTGTAAACTCTGATTTTAGCAAATCACGTTTGGTTTTAGTTGTTGATATAAATCTAATGTTTGTCTCGTCTCACAGAACCTGAGGGCTGGCGAGCCGCCACTGCTCAAGGCGTGAACCCTTCTCAAGTGCAATTCAGGTGGTCTCCAACTCACAAAGACCTTGAGGTTATCTCTAAGGAGATCTTTCCTGTTTATCTGTTTGCTCCAGGTATGTTGATGACAATGTTTGTTACTTTCATTACAATCAGTGATGTATTGACATTTCCATGACTCCTGTGCTTCTGTGTTCTGTAGCATCCTACCTGGGGAATCAGGCATTGAGCTACGGTCAGACGCTCAGCTTCTCTCTGCGTCTGGACAGAGGTGTGCGTCGTCCTTCCATCGCTGATGTTGTCCTAGAAGGAGCAGGTCTTAAGGTGTCTGCTTCGCTAGGAGACTTGAGGACTGTGGTTCCCTGTGGCAAGAAAGTCACCTACACATTCAAGTGAGTCATTTTTAATAACTAGATCTTTGCCTTTTCTAAAGAAATGTAAGTGGTGCTTACCTTGCCCTCGTTCCTGCTTCTGTTTAAGTCTATGAATTTTATAGGGATACATGGTACTGTATATGGGTGTTTTGATTTTGATTGTTCTGTTTATATACAAATGTGAAAAATGACTGAGTCTGATATTAAATATTCTAATGGATATCATACTTCATAGACTGGACGAACAATCTGGCAGCAAATGGAGACCTCAGCTCTCATCCAAAGAATTTCAAACACTTCTGAGCAACCTTACAGCCATTAAAATCAGAGGAACATTCGGTGAAAACGGTGAGTGTTTAATCTCTCCACTCTATCACTGAGCTGCATTGTTGGAAACAAGTGCACACATAACATAATACAGAATAAAAGAATTGTATATCTGCTTTCACAACAGGACGTGGTTATCTGGATGATGTGTCTCTGGTGTCAGCTAAACTGGGTCCCGGCACCCCTGCCACCTGGGTAGAAAAGTGCAGATGTCCTGCTGGTTATGATGGATTGTTTTGTGAACGCTGTGCCACTGGATACAGGAGACGTTTCCCTGGCCAAGGCTCCCAAAGCCCGTGTGATCCCTGCTCCTGTCAGGGTGGAACATGTGATCCAGAAACAGGTTTGTTATTTCAGCATTTAATGCATGTTGGTGTTTTAGTTATGAGGAAAATCTGAGCTGAGAAATGTGGATTTGTTGTGTTTACAGGAGGCTGTTATTCAGCTGATGAGATACCAAATCTGCAGATGTGCCCTAAAGGTTATTATGTAAACCGCCAACAACCCAACTCCTGCCAGAAGTGTCCTTGTCCCGAGGGAGAGGCTTGCTATGTTATTCCAGGAACCCAGGAGGTGATGTGTGCTCGTTGTCCCCGGGGGACTACAGGTGAGGAACACAGAGTAAAAGAACAAGGAAACATGATGCAGATGTTCTTAAAGGGATAGTGCACCCAAAATTGAAAAGTCTATTAATATGTACAACGTGCAATGTACATGTATAATAAAATAATTGCCTCTGTCAATTTGTAAAATCTCAAAAAGTTCTATAAAAGTAGGATTATAAAAGTCAAAACATTAGTAGAACATTAGTTGCAATTTAAATGGAACTATAAAATAACTTATTTCTGTATGAGTGTGAAGACTACATTATTGTGCTGTTAATCATAATGGATACTAATAAAAACATTTTTAGGCTCTCGTTGTGAAATCTGTGATGACGGTTTTTATGGAGACCCTCTGGGAGAGTATGGCCCTCCCAAACAGTGCCAGCCTTGCCAATGTTATGGCCATATGGACCAGAATGCTGTCGGCAACTGTGACCGCCGGACAGGGGAGTGTCAGAAGTGCTTGGATCACAGCACCGGCCCCAAGTGTGAGAACTGTGAAGATGGATACTACCACAGTTACCCCACAGACCCATGTCAAGGTATGAAAAAATAACTATAACTGTCACCAGCCTGAATATACAACATGTTCTCCCTAAAGGGGTACCCTGTGCATCAAAAAGTGACACCAAAGGGTCCTGACGAAGCGTCAATATGTGACGAGTTGGGAGTGAGAATGTGTTGGAATATAAAGTGAAATGCAAAATCCATAATAGTGAAAGTCACCTCAGTTTTGCTCTTTTCTCCCTGTAGCTTGTAACTGCAACCGACTGGGTTCTGTGTCAAATTCATGCAATGATAAAGGACAGTGCAAGTGTAAGGAAGGTTACAATGGACTCAAGTGTGACAAATCAACATGTCCTTCCTGCTTTAACCCAGTCAAAAACAAGGTGAGACTTTGCAGAACTCAAAACAAAAATAAAGAAATACAAATGAATAAAAATATTTATATGATATGAGGCGTAATATACATGAAATGTATGTATGAAAAACATTTGAATGAAGTCTCTTATGTTCACCAAGTCTTCAATAATGAAGATAATGATCATTTAATATCATGTCAAAATAAGCACTTTACACTCTACGCTGTGTGAAAGAAAAAAATGAGCGAGTCCTGCTGGATTTGATGATTGTTTATTATCTGGAGAGTGATATAACGGTATGTTGCTTTGGCGCTGATCTTGAACACTGCCTGTGTGGGTGGAATTAAAATGTGCTGTTTTTCCAGGGACCAGCATGCACAGAATCTGACTGCTGTTAACTCTAGTACATTTACCAAATCTGTATAACAAGCAAAAAAAAAAAAGAGCCTGTTCACTCAAGGTTAAAAATGATTAAATCATGGCATTTGCTGAAGTGTTGGATCCAGTCCCTGCACACCTGTTAAAGTAGAGATATATGAACAAATGTTGATGGTAAATAAATGGCATTGTTTTTTTGTTTTTTTTTTTATCAGATAGAGGTTTATGCAAGACAGCTGCAAGAAATGGAGGATTTATTTACAGGAATTGGAGGTGATGATGCTCCAGTCAACGATGCTCAATTGGAACGGACTATTAGGGCCGCAGAGGTCATGGTGCAAAACCTGGAATTTAGAGCAAATGAACTCACAAGTATGAAAATCCTTTATTTATCTTGTTTAATTCATTGTGTCTAGCTAGTTTATTTAAGACTGGCTTTTTTTTTTTTACCAAATAGATACAGAGAAACAGCTTCAAGATAAACTGGCGAGCATTAGCCGATCCCAGCTGAGAGAGGACAGAAAAATGGAGGCTTTGTTGACAACAGTGGATGGGATCAGAAACAAAGATCAGCAGTACAGAACAGAAGTTTCAGAAATCCGGAAACTCATCAGTGAAATCAGGTTAAAACTGCAACAGGCCAAACGGGACATCCAACAGGCTGTGAGTATTTCATTATTATGGTTATATGGGTGTTGTTATATTAATATGGGTGTTTTTTAGCTTTAGGTTTTCAGTGTTTAGAGGTGATACCACTTAACTATCACATAGAGGGTTAATAAAAGTATAATCATTGTTTTGAAAATTCTCAGCATTTCCCTCATTCCCTGCATGTCTATTTCAGGAGTTTCCCTCAGGTGATGCTGTGCCAGGCGCTGACACCTTGTCTGATTTGGTTGAGAGAGCTGCTGATCTTGCTGAGCAGTAAGTCATGTGTTATTCTCAAATGCCATAAACAGTGAAACAACATAACATGCTGTGATCTGTAACTGCATGTGCACTAATAAGGCAGTTGCTTAGCCAGCAAAAGCATTAAAGGGGTCATTTGGAGTGTTACAAGCTGTTTGTGCATATATAAGATCTGTAAGGTTGCAAAGATTAAAGTCTCAAACCCAAAGAGATATTCTTTATGAAGGTTAAGACTCTGCCACGCCTTCCTAAAACGGCTCATTCAAACATGCCCCCACATGTCTACATCACGGTGTGGGAAGATTTGCATAACACGGCCCAAACGTACACACAATGAAAGAAGGCATAACTTTTATTCTCGCTGTAGTATTGTTACTGCTGCCACCGCCATGTCATAGAGACGCTGTGTGTTTCTTTATAAAAGCGAAAGTACTTTGTTTGGCCTTTCAAATGAGTACACAACTAGAAAGTTGTAGTTAAGTTATATTTACAACACTGTTCCAGAACAGTACAATGCAAATATTCGAGTGTGTGCAGCGCATTTTACGGAGGACTTTGTTAAAATCAGCGCATTTCAGAAAGACGGAGCATAGAGGAGCAACAATAATGTACAGTATGTGGAAAATGCGTTTTTTGAACCTCGAAACGCGTCAAACCATTGCATTACACCAAATACACAAAATAATTCTTTTTAGCAACATCATTTAACCCCTTTAATAGCTTTCCAACAGTTTCACACATGTGAAGTAATTTTTATTGTAAGTCATAAATCAAACACTGGAATTTATTGTATTTATTAAAGTCTAGAATTTGATTGGATTTGCTATATTAACTATGCATGATTATGTATTTGCATTGAATTTGTTGCATTATTTGAATTTATTGTTGTTTCCCTTGCTGTCCATGGTAAGATAGTCGAGAACCATTGCATTACCACTGATTTCATCTTTGTTGTTCATCCAAGATATGTGACTAACTGAAAAAAAAAAAAAAAAGACTGACTGAAGGGTGTTTTCTTGCCAGGCACCAAGGTGAGGCAGTGACAGTGGAGACCATTGCAGCCACTTCTCTAGCAGAATCTGAGAAAGCCCTAGACCTCATCCGTGGTGTCATCAGCCGAGAAAATAATGTCAAAGATGAGCTCAGGGACCTCAAAAAACAGTAAGTTGCTTTGGTATTAGAAACACTGTTAAACCAGATGGTCGAAGTATTTACCTTCATCGTGCAGAGATTAAGTCTGTGACCTTACTTTCCAATGATGTTGTTTTCAGGTATGAAGCAGATGTAACTAAAGTGCTTGACATGGATAGGAAGGCTGTTCAAATTACTGATGCAGCTGGAAAGGAGAGCGGAGTGGCTCAGAACACTCTCAAACAGTTATCTGACCTGGAGAAGAAACTTCCAAAGCCCCTGACGGTAGTCAATCTGAATTAAATATTTATGTTTATAGAAGAGTTTAAGTAAAAATAGGGGAATGCAGGAGATGCAAGTCTTTGTTCGAACCCCCCATTCACTTCCACAAAATGTCTATGTGTACTATTATCTTTCTGTTTCTGCAGAAGGACATTGCTGGTGTGGTTTCCAAGTTCGATGGTCTGAAGGGTATGGTAGAGGGGAATTTATCACAGTATCAGGACTTTCAGCAGAACATGCTCAGTGAGCAGAAAGAGGCAGCTGATCTGTTAAATAAGGCCAAGAGTTTCCAACAGGTAAACCTGATCCTCTGTTAAACATTCCTGATAGTGTGGATATTCAAACCGATAATTACAAAGAACAATATAGTCAACCAAGAATTTGCAACAAGATTTATGCATCTCTGTGCAAACGATGACCTTTCATGGTTGTTCCTGGGTCAACGGGAAAATTAACCATTGTTTTTGCTTCATTTAAGGTTCAAGACAAACTTCTTGCCAGGGCAAATGCAGCTGAAGCAGTTAAAAATAAATCTTTGGAAATCTTTGCCAACAACATGGGTAGTCTGGATAAGACACTAGAGACGCTCAAAGGTACGGATGAACACTAGACAAGCACTACAGCTGAAGAGTTTGTCAGTCAAAAGTTTTTAATATTTTTTAAGGAGTCTCTTATGCTCACCAAGGCTGCATTTATTTGATTAAAAATACATTTATTTAACAAACACAATGGACAGTCTATGACTGCCCCAGAATTAGCTAGAGATCATTTCATCGGCAGTCCCTCTTATTTTTACAATAACTGTGTTCTATTTTAATGTATTTTAAATTACATTTATTTCTGTTATGACGCTGCTACCTTTTTACTAGCCATTGCTCCAGTCTTAAGTGTCATATGATTTTTCATAATCAGTGTTAAAAATTCATGTGCCGCTTAATATTTTTATGGAAACCATGATACATTTTTCAGGATTTTGTCATGAAGAAGTGATTAGAAATAGAAAATAGAATTTTTGTATCATAATAAAAAAATCTTACCTACCTGAACTTTTGACGTTCTCAAAAGTTGTCATTAATGTTGTCATTATTTAAACACAATCAACCTTAACCCTTTTAAAAAAACATGCATTACTCAGGATTTGATGACCAGATCAGTGGGAATAAGGATCTGGCAGATGCCGCTATTAGAAAACTTCCTGCCATCAATGCCACCATCCAGAAGGCCATAGTTGACAACATGAAGACTCAGGACATTCTGGATGGAATGTCTACTCACTACAGAGATGCTCAGGATACTATCGACACTCTTACAAGCACTGCAACCAAACTGGAGGTATGGCAACCTGTTACCTTTGTGCTTACCCATTTTATTTTGTAAAAACAGTATTTGTGCCATTGCCATTATTTCGTCGGTTTCACAAAGAGACCAGTTTCTCGCAAAATCTGTCACTAGCTTTACTAAATGGCCCGGGTTGAGTGGGTCTATTTGAGTCGTGTACAGAAAATTTTGAATGTGCTCACAGGGTGCTTGTATGTGTCTCCACAGGGAATGTCAGCTACTCTTCCGCCCTCTTTGGATATTTTGGAAGCTGCCACTAAATTGAAAAAGGATGTGGATGGACTCAAGAAAGGGGCTTCTGTAACTAGAGACAAACTGAACGAAGAGAAAAACAACGCAAAAGCACAGATAACCCAAGCAAAAAATGTAAGAATGTCTGCTTACATAAAACTCTTTGAGAAATTACATGTAAATGTGGAGATGTATGCAAAATTTTCTTTTCTTTGTTATTAAATCAGGCTGTCACGGAATCCACTGGGGCACTTCAAAATGCTAAGAATGCCAGGGATGCTGTTAGTGATACTTTAAAGACAATCACTGATATTATGAGCTCACTAGGTGAGTTATAACAATGATTCACTACCTGCAACACAAGCAATTTATATGACATTATAGTATTAATATTTTGACTTAGCTTTTGTTCAGTGTGTTTATGTTTAGCTTTCATTTTATTCAGTTTGTTTTAGTAATTTTGTTATGTGCTTTTGTCATTTCTGTTTAGCTTTCATTTATTTTTACTTCAGTTTTAGTCATTTTAGTACTTCGACTTATTTTATTTCAGACTAGGCAGCGTTTTTAATTTTTGTTAAAGTTTTTTCTCTTTTGTTTATATATTAGTTTAGCTTTATTTCAATTAACAAAAACTATTTTAATAGTTTATTTTAGTAAGATAAAATACATTTTGTAGTAACACTTTGTCAGAGAATTACTTAAAACATTTGATAATGGCAGAACTAAAATATTATTTCTTGCTAAATCTATTTTCAAATCAAATTTTTTATCCCAGTGATGAGCAAGGATTCACCGTGACTGTAATACTGTTTTCCAGGAACTTCTGGGGAAATTGACAACACACGACTGGCCGAGCTAGAAGACACCGTCGCGAAAAGCCGCAGCCGTGTGGAGAAGGAGCTGAGACCCAGACTCAGGGAGCTGGAGGAGAAGGAAGCCCAGCAGAGAGCCACCATTGCAGGCATGATCAATGACATTGACACCATCCTGGCTGACATTGCCAACTTAGAGGAGATCCGTAAAAGCATTCCCAATGGCTGTTACAACATACCACCTATTGAAAGGCCGTAAAGGCTTTGGGTTACTGCAGGGCCAAATCACAATCTTACATAGTTTAATCTATGAACTTACTGGCACTACTTTTTAACTAAAGAGAGTTTATTGTCATAACATGATTTTGTACTGTGTGAGAATTTTTTAGTATTTATTTTTTCAGTTTAATTTGTTTTTCTAATTTCGAAAATTATTACTGTGAAGTATGAAATGAGGTAAATGATATTTCTGTTTTGCATGAGTGCCAAAGATATTTCATTTTGGGTGATTAATAGATAAATATATACCCTATCTGTAATTGATCTAGATAAGAAGTAACATCCAGTTGCTGCTTCAGCATCTAGTGAAAAATGCACGAAAAGAAATGCACAAACTAACAATTCTCTTTCTTTTGTGTTCTGTTTTGTTTTATTAAATTCAGTATTGTCATCAAGGACATGAGTTATTTTCATGGCAACATACTTTTTTAGTTTTTGAACGCTTATCGAATAGCCACTATAACGTAGAAATATATTCATATAAGACATTACGCAGACACACTTACACATGCTTTACACCATAGACAACTAATTAAAAAATGAATAATATTGACCTCCTAAATTAAGATCTACAGTTTCAGCATCTTAAAAACAGAACCTTATAATGTTACATGGTGTTTTATATGTATACAATGAGATTTTTCTCTATAATCAATTTAAAAGCAAGAGGGCAATAAAAATACAAGAAACAAACAATATCGTCAACAATATCTATTTTTGTTGCTTGTGATTTTGAATGAAGGCATGAAGAATGCAAGGAAGCAGTGAAGATTGTAGAGCTACAGAAAAATGCAGCATGCCAAAACCATGAAAAAATATATTATTTGTGGTGTATTTTCCACTATTTTTAAATGAATTTACACTAAGAGAAAATTGTTTCCTAGTGATTCCTGATACTGTAGTTGCATGAAAATGGAAAAAAAAAATCATGAATTTATGTTGATACAAACAGTGAGGTATCAGTGTGTGTTTAATAGTGCTCTGTATATTAGAGAAGTATAATCCATTCAAAAAATGAAATGGGGGTGTTATATTTCTCCTTTAATGTCTGTGACAATGGACATAACCAACAGCAGGTACAGCAAACGTAGTAAACGCTGGGTATGAAGTGGTTAAACAAGGAATATCGAATAAGAATATCGAATAAAGGCTTTACAATTTTGAAGATTAACATTCTGGCTTCTAGTTTCATTTAAGAAAAGTCTCTGGTTAAAATGATCAAAATGAAACCATTTTTTTACCTGAGACTTAAAGCATTATCATATGAAAAACAATAATCACAGTAGTATATTGAAGTCTTCTTCATATCGTAAAGCCGGAGCCTCCCATAAACTCACCAAATCAATTATGCACAATATACATAATTCACAGAATCTGTTATTCTTCTCATCAAATACACTTTGATTCATTTATAAAGGTTGTGTTAGATGTGCAGCAGATTGACATTTCATGTCAGCTCAAATCATAATTGAATCATTTAAAGGATGTTCCAACTTTAAAAAGAGTTTGAAAGCAAGGACTTTTTGGTGATCTCTTCATAAAACAAGCGTAAGTGCAGGGAATCTCATCCTGAAACGAATGGTTTGATGCACAGGCAGTGACCGGCTTTACTAGACATCACATCTGTGGCATGTTAGCAGGTTAATGTTGAGCAAAAGGAGCTGAGGAGAAGTAAATGTGCACGAAAGCAAAGTAAATGAAATCACATTCTTTAATGTGCAACCAAATACTCCACGTATACATGAATGCACATTGAAGACAAAACATTGAGGCATAATACAGTATATGAGATGTTCTCTGTACATACAGTTGATTGATGAGTAGAAAATGTATTTAGAGATGAGATGAGTCTAGCACAGTCTTTTGCAAACACTAACCACAGACTACGGTCTATGTGGTATTTTAAACACTCATGCGCTGAAAGAAAACCCTTAGGCATGCAACTACAAGAACAGAGAGTATTAAATTAACAGCAAAGACCGACATTATAGCAGGCAATGAATTATCTAATTCAATCAAAAACACTTTCTTTCTCTGTCATAGTGGCAGCGAGGCTCTCTCCTCGTCCTCCTATTGGGCACCAAAGCCCACCCAGTCCCTTAAAGCTGATTGGTGGAGCAGATCCCTCAGGCACAGTGCTGTACATCCCAATGAGACACGAGTAAGAGGGGGAGGACAGATTAATGCTCCTCTACATGGAAAAGCAGTGGTAGCACAGGAGGATTATACTCTAGATTACACACAGAGAGACAGACAGGGATGACTGACGGCTCGGAAGTGGACTTCCCCAGCCTATCCAGAAGCATTGATGTAGAGTTGACTTTGCAGGATGTAGTCGATGACAGGCTGGCTCAGGTAATCCACCACGTGACCGTCGCCGTGCTGAAGAGCCAGTCTGGTGAGGAGAAAAGCAAGAGGGTTTCAGTATAGAACGGAGAGATGAATTATGTGTTGACGGCGAGAGCACGCACCTGCTCTTGGTGGAACTGACGACTGACATTGGGTGGTCGATTTCATCCTTTACCACGATTATATTGTCCTGTGAGAGGAAAACCGAAGCTGTATAAATATCACAAAACAGCAAATATGCTCTAAACTGCACTGTTATCTACACAGTAAATAACTTACTAGGTTGTACCCCACACTCCCTAAGCAATACCTTATGTTTTCGAAGCACAGATGAATGGTTCATTATCCTTTCTGTGTCAGCTCCATCCCGAGGAACCACCACTATCCCGAAATCCCCCACAATCACTTCCATCTAGAAAAATATTATAATCACATATTTAGTTCATTTTAACAAAACATATCTGGATTTCTATTTACAATATTTTGTATGCTAAAGATACGTTGTTAGTGCTATAATTTAGAAATCAAAACTGTGTGCATGTTATTCTGAAAAGTTGGTTCTAATTTCCTTACTCCATATCTTGCACAAAAATAGTAGTACCTTGCGTATTATATTTATCATTTTTATACAAACGTTAGTACATTCGTATAATTAGTAACATAGATAAAACTAAAACTACAAAAAATGCATTACATATTACTCAAAATTTTTTTTATATATATATATATATATATATATATATATATATATATATGTGTGTGTGTGTGTGTGTGTGTGTATGTATATATATATATATATATATATATATATATATATATATGTGTGTGACCCTGGACCACAAAACCAGTCTTAAGTCGCTGGGGTATATTTGTAGCAATAGCCAAAAATACATTGTATGGGTCAAAATTATCGATTTTTCTTTTATGCCAAAAATCATTAGGATATTAATTAAAGATCAGGTTCCATGAGGATATTTTGTAAATTTCTTACCATAAATATATCAAAACTTCATTTTTGATTAGTAATATGCATTGCTAAGAACTTCATTTGGACAACTTTAAAGGCGATTTTCTCAATATTTTGATTTTGACCCTCAGATTCCAGATTTTCAAATAGTTGTATCTTGGCCAAATATTGTCGGATCATACATCATACATCAATGGAAAGCTTATTTACTTGGCTTTCAGATGATGTATAAATCCCAATTTTGAAAAATTTACACTTAAGGCTGGTTTTGGGTCACAAGGTCACATATTAACTTAATTATTTTATTTTATTTTATTTGCCAAAGCAGAATTTCTCATTTTTTATTTAGTTTAACTTTAGTTTAAATGTACTAAATAAAACTGAAATAAAAACTAAATAAACATTTTTTTTTAGAAAACACTAATAAAAATTCCAAAAGACAACAAAATGACTAAAACTTTAAAACAGAAAATATACAAATAACAACTGATTCAAACGATAATAGTATCTCAATGATACTAAAATAACACTTAGTAGTGTGAAAATCACAATTTCATCATACTGCCAGTAGGTGGAGACAAGTGACATGTATCTCGACTCAACTGATTCAGAACTGAATACAAGCATACAATCCCAAAGTATTTTATTATCTTTCTATGGCAAAAGAAGTAAGAGTAGTATGCTAGTATGCTGTTCTGAATTTATCACTTGACTTAAAAGAATCATTCAAAACACAAATTCATTCGGGAACAAATCAAGTGATTATGTATATGATTGAGCCACTTAAAAGTTTCGTTTCACGACACTCGATTCTGCTTTTGCTTCGACTGGAACTATTTTGTAGGTGGAGAAAGTCACTCAATATTAACTTGTTACTTATTTGGCTGTTGAATAAAAGCAATTTCATAATGGCAACTGTGCCTTTTTGGTCTGAATATACAAGGTCTGATTGTTTTAGACCTGCATGTGATATTGCTTAATTTAGGTGAACATACAAAATATGCACTAGAATAATATAATTTATTATATTTAGAGGTTTGTGACTAAGAAACACAGGGAAAGAGAAAAGGAATTATATCTTACATCACTTTCGTTCCACAAGCCAGGGATGCAGAAAGATTCCAGGAGATCGCTGCCACAAAGGAGCAGGATACGCAACTCTGAAAAAACCACAATCACAGTCACACATCACACCATAGAAAGCACAAGACACAGTAATGAGATGTTTTTCCTCCGCTGTGGGGGTAAACACAACAGCTTTGATAAGATGAAAAAGAAACAAGTCACATTTTCCCCACGAGGAGGAAGAATGAGGCACTATACAGCACACAGATGCCTTCTTCACAGTATATAGACAAACACCATCACATGACTTATAGAAAGATTTCGACTGTTTTGTCTATTTCTCTGACAGCCGTTTGTCTGTCTTTGTCTTATTTGATGTTGTTTATATTTTCCTGAGGAGTGAGTTTTTTTCTCTCACTGGGGAAACTCAGTATTTTCTGACGATGAATCAAAGTGACAAGCAAGAACTGATTTGAAAACAAAAAACCAAGGCAAGGAAAATCACATCGTCTCACCAATTTCCTCGTAGCGCATTGCAGTACCAAGGTTGGCATTTTCGTCTGTTCAGAAAAATCAGAAAAGCATGGGAGGTCACAGGGATGATTGATTCATTGGAAGTCACCAGAGTCATATAAAATTGATACACATCCTGTGTGAAGCGTATGAATAATTAAAAATAATTTTACGGAATTATGTGATTTCTACATGAACCAAACCACAAAGCTGTCGCGTATCTTTGTTACTGACGTTTTTCATTTTGACACAAATTAAAAGCGGTTGAAATGGTGACATTAAAATTACATGCTTGAAAGTCTGGGGTGGTTAATTTAATGCATTCATTTGGTGTGATTAATTATTTAAAAATCCAATAAAAAAAATGAACACAAAAGTTAAATAAATAAATAAATCGATTTTTTGAAATGTCTATTCAGTGGTTTTGTCTGTCATAATAATGTAAAGTCTTGAGTGATCTGTTTTTTTTTTAACAAATATTCGTATATATGTGATATATTATGATCAATGTGATTAATTACGTTGCATTTCATGTAATGAATACAGTTAAAATGTTTAATAAATTAAAAAAATTTATTTAATTTTAAAAATTAAATGACATATGAAGGACTGTTTCTTCAACAGAGTAAAAAATACAAAGGCAACTGTGACCATTATCTCACAATTCAGACTTTTTGAATTTCAAGATATGAGAAATGCGAGATTTAAACTCAAAATTTATATTTATAACACTGAGTTACTTTCTTGCAATTAACATTTATTTTACATTTATATCTCACAAAAACGGAAACAAGCATAGTCTTCTGAGGGTTTGTTAGATTAGTCAACTAATCAGTTACAAAATTAGTGTGAAATGAGTCATGGCACACATCCCTAATATGTATATGAATATGCCAACTTACCAACAAAGGTAAAACGCTCCATGTGTGGGCGAACACAGCAAATTTTGCCCAGGCTTTCGCTCATCTTTCCCCAAAGCTTAACTGGAGAAAAAGAGACATAAGTCAATCAAGAAATGCCTGTTCTCCAGAACCCCCAAACATAACAAACATCTGAACATTTAAAAATCACTTACTAGCCACAGACTTGTTAGCTGTGTTTTGGTAAATAGTAGAAGTTTCGTTTTGGGGCTGGCCAATCACAGGGGTTGTGGAAGGTGTGTTCACGTTGGACAGAATGCACCCTGTGACTCTCTGCAGGGGAACAACACAGTTTATTACTTCGAGATTGAGTACAAGTAAAAATTTAATAGCGTTCGGACCAAATTTGGGACTAACCTTCATTAGGTCTCGGTGATGCTCCAAAACGCTGCAAGTGGTCTGCCAGGTGTCCTGGTAGGACTCCCAAGGATCCACTCTGCGGAACACCATTAATCCATCAAATATTTTATGCTCATTCAACAATATATATATCCATCATCTATATAACTCAAGGCTGCTGACGTATATGTAAGTGCTGCAAAGCATTCTTATGAGGGTGTAGCTGAGATGCATTCTGACTGATTGACAGTTACCTGATCCAATCAGAAGACTGAACTGCTAGCTGACACATGGTGAGACGATGTCTGCTTGAGACAAGGCCCTAGAAAAGCAGAAAAGAAACCAAAACAAGGCAAAGTGAGTCCTCCTCAAGGCATCCACCTACCAATAAAGAGAATTTCTGAGATTCAAACAATATTCTTAAGTTTACATCTGCTTGCTGAAAGAAGGAGAACCTATTTGATCAACATAAAAGCCATTATTCAAACATTTGCCTTTTTTAAATAATCAAGGTTCAAAACACAATGATTTCTAGAATTGTTTCTTTCACACGGGTTATACCTCTCCCACCACAAAGGATTTAATTTGGTATGACTGAATCCTGCTTTCTAAAGCATTTATTATTCATATTTTGTTGCCAAGAGAGAGGAAATCTAGGCCAAAGTTCTTTTTAATTCAGAGTTCTGTTGATAATATTAGAGATGATTCGTATGATTCACATTAAAACCGTTATTTAAACCATCGTTCGACAATGCAGTTCAGTAGGAATCCATCTCAGATTCCACACAGATTTTGCAGTTGGTCATGCAAATCTGCAGCATTTACCAATAGAAACGGTTTTAAAGTGACTTATGTTAACTGTATAATAGACCTATTACTGTGTAATAACTGTGTAATAGACCTATAATAGACCTATTTTGACCACAACATTTCGTTAAAGTGACCCCACCTATATTGATGTAACAGTCCACTGTTTGTATGGGGATTTTGTAACTCTTTTTTGCAGGTTGCATAAATAAACCAGTAGATGGCGTCAAGTGACCATCTTATAAATGATGATTGAGCCATGGAATCATTCACTAAACTAATACGTTCAACAATGCTGATTCATTTAGGGCATGAAACAAGTGTCTTTATAAATTAGGGGTGTAACGAAATAAATCGATTAATGGATCGATTCTGTGATTTTCCTAAAGCATCGCGATTCTCCCTTGAATTGATTCTGACTTAGTTTTTAACAGCAGATAGCGCTCTAGGCTAGTTTTTAATTAGTGCCATCTGCTGTTAAATCTAAGCTCAGAATCAATTTCAGAGAGAATTGCGATGCATTAGATTAATCGATTTATCGTTACACCCCTATTATAAATAAGTTACTGAATCATTTCTTAATTCAAAAACACTGATTTATTCAGGAACACCACTACTTGTGTTGCTCAAAGATTTGCAGTGGGGCAATGTTGGGGCTATGTTAGGTGGAGAAGCAAAAATAGACAAAGCAACTGGTAATGTATCTATATAAAAATGCAAGTTTTTCAATATATATTATAACTTTTTGTTCACTGAACTGTAATTATACATGTGAAGTTGGCCTCAACATCTACATGTGATTATCTACAATATAAAAATCAATAGCACTCTGCTCCTGTGATATTGCTTAAATACACAAGACTAAAATAACTTTAGACCTTAAAACGAACAGATTCTCTTACCGGTTTGCCATAGGAATCATGTACTGGTGAGATGATACCCCCAATCACAATGAATCGTCCAGTCTTGTGTAGGTACTCTCTGGCTTTTTCTGCAAACCAAACAGTTTAGCTTATTATCTCATGAGCATTTTTTTGTTTTCTGTAACACACTTTATGCCTTGTAGCTTGGATGAAAGGAATTCTCTTAGAGACATAAACAAGCGAAACAATGCCTTTTAAGTGAGGACAGCACCTCTGTTTTAACTCTGATGACTGATATCTGATTTCTCTCACGATGTAAGCAATCTGTATAATATAACCTCACACCCCGAGCCCCATCAAAATATTAACAAAGGTGAATGTCAGAAACAAGATCTCCTGCTGGGGAATATGAGGCAGACATAAAATGTAATAATCTGAACAAATCTCTAAAGAAAATATCTCTAGTGTGCAAAAGAAACTACAAAGAAAGGAAAAATGAGGCCACAATGTAAAGCAGAGGCAACAGAAACCAAGATATTCAATACTTAATAAATGAAATGCTACCATTTAAATGTGTTATATTTAATTGTATTTTTAGTAGTATCAGATATCCAAGCGGTTCAGCATGAGACCACTGATCACCGTCAGAAGCATTGCTCAGAATAAGACATAAACCCGTTCTTATTTTTGTACCTCAAAATATGCAAAGGCATGCAGTAGGAGAAGGAGGCTTAAAAATTAGGTCACGGACACAGATGCTTTTGCTTCAAGGGAAAAACAGTGGAATTGTATTGATCAAACTGTGGTGGTGGTACTCCTCATGTTGCTTACGCTCAGAGAAATACAGCTGCAGTAACTAAATTAAGGAAAGTACAAAGCTCCTAAGGTTTTTTTCCCCCTCTGCTATGTTTATTGGCACACTGAAACGTGGAGATGGATGAGCCAATGGAAGAAATCGCTCTCTGAGTGTCTTTTACTTTCCCACATGCACTCTTAGTTTCTATATCATAAACCGTATGATGGTATAAATCATGCTTTTCAGTGCAAACAGCCAAGCTTTAACCCTCATGTTCTTTTGAAATTTACATGACTTTGTTTTAAAATACAAATTAATATCAATATTTTTTTTTAACATGTTCCTCTTATATCAAACCCATAGGCAAAGTAGACATGCATTTTTCAGACAAACATTCTTTCAATATTCTGTCATTATAGAAAATACAATGAAACAAATCAAAATAAACATCACTGAACATCTTAACATGTGAAAATTCATTGCATTTATTCATGTTTTATACCTGAGCTCCCAAATCATGGGTCACATATCAGTATTAATTGAAGGATAAATCAAGCTGAAATTTTGTTTATAATTCTGAAGTCATGAAGTATCAAACCATTATTTCTGAGCAAGAGCCCAGGGCTACCCTAATGGAACATAAGGGCATATACAGGTTCATTTATGTGATGATTTTTTTTTCCTTTTAACTACACAGGGTTGGCTTATTAAAATGGTGGTCTTTTATTTTTGTACTATTATTATTATTTTATTTTTTGTCAAACATGTTTATGGAGCAGTGACTTTCTGTGTTAATCATTTTAATAATTATAAAATCATATTTTTTTTCAAGCTTTGACATATATCTGTTCAATATATTGTCGAATAAAGCTATAAAACATTCATTGCAATACTGAATTGAAAAATAAATTGAATGTTTAATTAACTGCCTTCTTTTAAAGTAAAATGTAAACTAATGACAAACAGTAGTGATATGATCATTACACTTTCAAACACTTTGGACTGTATTAAGAACAAAGAAGAAAGTCAAGATGAATCTCTGAAAACTTGTAAAATCAAGCAGACATGACAAGTTATTTTGGGAAGGTACATGGATGCAAACATAAATTAAATATTTAAATACATAGATTAAACCTAGCACTAAATGAATTCCATTAAATAGTAAATTAATATCAAAACCTCCTACATCATTTAATTTCCTATATTTCTATGTACTTATTCACATTCACATTACGTTAAATGTACAGTGTAGACAGTTATTTGTCTTCACATAAGCGCCCTGCCAATCATCCTTCGCAGAAGTAATGATTAATTACACTTGTTGAAATATCATAAATCATAGGTAGCCTATACTGCTTGCGTCCACAAAACCTTGGATGAATATAGCGATTTCTTTGCTAAACCTGCGGCTGCGCAGCACCACCATCTGAACCGAGAGATGATTTGATCGTTCTGGGTTTTGAGGCCGTCGCCCATTTCAGCACCTTCGCTGTGGACAGCGATCGACATTATAAGAATTCATTACAGAAACATCTAATCGATCATCGAGCCTGACTTCACAACGTCTAAAATCATCACGGCCACCAAGAACCCTTTACATACACATACAACACACGGCTAAATTAAAAATCAGCTCGCGCATCATCCACTCCCTCCAGAATAGGTGAAATACTTACCGAACATATGAATGTGTCCCTTCGTGATGGGGTTGAAACTTCCACATGACAGCAAAATGACATGCGTTTTAGTGGTCTCCGTCATTCTGGTTGTGGTGATCTATCGTTTTTTAACATATGTCGCGGATTTTAAGGCCTTTTGTTTTGTTGTGAGACCGCAGCAAGAGGCGAGGTTCATTAGGCTGCGGCAGGCGCGAGAGGCAGAGCGTCACTGTGATCCGTTCCTGCGCACTTAAAGGAACATGCGCGTAAGCGTGCGAGTCAACGCGTTCGGTTCTGATTCATCTTAAAGATTCTATTTCTTCTTAACGATTCCGAATCTTCTATTAGCCTAGGCTACTTCTTATTTCAGTAGTCACATTGGAACATGAAAAACATTTTCAGATTTAAAAAGAAAATATGACGGATCAGAAAATGAATAAAATTACTGAAAAAAAGTTGTGCAACTTTTTCACAGACATTTGCAATTGTTCCTTGCAAACGTGCCCATTTAAAATATATATATATATATATATATATATATATATATATATCGATTTCATTGCGTTATGTTTATTCCTAGAAAATTACAAAATCACACAAATCAGGGTTTGGTTTTTTATTGTAGTAACAAATAAATTGATTAATAAGTTAATATATTATTACATAAATGTGTTTTTCCAAGTAAAAATATATTTAAATGTGATTATTGTTATTGCACAGTTTTACATCAGATAAAGGCCAAATACATAGCTGTTTGAAAATACTATTTGATTAAAAATGAAAAATGCTATCAAACCGAGAGTGTTGTACTGTAATGTGTGTTTAAAAGGCAGGAAAATTCCTAAAATGAACCTTTTAAAAAAATATTAGCAGAGACACATAGGCTACAAGATCGTATGCCAGAAATTGACACAAACAGTTGTTTCTGAACAGCTGTGGAGCTTTCCTTTTATAATAGTCTATGATCCCACGCAGCTGCTAAAAAAATAATAATAATAAAATCAAAAAGATCATTTATTAATGTCAACATTGCAAGAAAAAGTCTGTAGAAAAATGGAAAAGTTATGTTAATTTTCTACATTACACTCTCAGAAATAAAGGTACAAAAGCTGTCACTGGGGCGGTACCATTTCAAAAGGTACACTTTTGTAACTACACTCTAAAAAATATTGTTTCGACGCAACAAAAAAAATTACCGCAACAGTTTGCATCTATATTTTGGAGTTAAGGCAACTTCTACTGAAATTAAATTCAACCAATAAACTATATTTTGCTATATATACACTTAGAAAATTGTGTTAAAACTAACAATTATTAAGTTGAATACTCATAAAAATTAAGTTGTTTTAACTTGTTTTTTTCACATTGTTTTAAATTTGATTCAATCATGGACACTGGTTACAAAAACTACTAAAGTATTCTATTTTGATGAAACAATATGTAATGCTGTCGAGAAACCAATCTTTTAGCATTTTCACCTAAATGCCTTCTGAGTGAAACAGCATGTAAACAATGCCCAGTGAGTCTGTTCTCAACCCAAGCAAATGCTCTACTCTTCAGCACAATGGTAATCTCTTAAAAACCACCAACATAACAGAAACACTTTTAAATACCAAAAGAACAAAACACTGAACATTAATAAATCTTCTCCTGTTCTGATCTTGAATAGAAATGCATAAAATATGAGTTTATTTCTACATTACCGCTCATTATTCAGTCACATGCAAAGCATGCTGGGAACCTGAAGTTATGGGGCTAATTACATTGAGTTAGTACAACTTAAATAATGTTTTAAACAAACTAACACAGATATTTAAGTTGAAGTTACACACAATATTACGTTGATGTAATTATCAACATTAAGATGTCAGGACAACTCATTAAAAACTGTTAAAAACTTAAAATGTTTAATTAAATCAATAAATTGGAATTTTTAACTTGCACAAATGCATTAAATTAAGTAGTGGCAACAAATTAAGTTCAAATATGTACACTTTAAGTACTATTATGTATCTTTAAGGTACCAAAATGGACCTTTTAGGTACAAAAATGTACCTTCTGAAAAGGTACCGCCCCTGTGACAGCTTTTGTACCTTTATTTCTGAGAGTGTATCTACTTGACTCTAAAACACAACAATGCATTATTTGAAATGCAGTAAAACACCTGTGAAAAATCAATATGGAAAATTCCTTTAATGCATTATGCCTTATTTTTTACAGACTTTTCTTAGAGTGTACAGCAGAATGGCATCCCCTGTGGGCAAATTGCATTTGCACCCCATGTTTGTCATCACTAAAAATACATTCAATACACACATGTGCAGACAAGCAGCCAGAAGAGACAAGCCAGTGGCCCTCATTAACATTGGCTGCCTCTGTCTCAGTCTAAAGATCCTACGGCTTGTAAGAAGTGAATCATGGATCAATTTGGATTTGTCTCTCTCAGACTATTCTCAAACCAATCATAACTAGTCATTAGCAAATACTGTCCAATATATTATGCAAATGTAATTAAACATCCAGCTGCTAAACCAAGCTGCTTGGACTAATCGCTTCTGCTTGTATTATTCTCATCTGTAAGTCACTTTGGATAATAGCATCTGTTACAGTCAATGAATTAATGTAATGAATTAGTTGACAGCAAATATAGAAATTTACACCTAAGTGCAGTTTTGAATCAATGCCATTTTTCCTTAGTTCAGCCTTAGTTGTATTCCATTTGGAGTCTTGGATTAGATTTCAAATTTTTCCTCACATATTTGGCATTACATTAATGTGTTTATCAGCATGACAAACACTGTCCTTGATGATAGGCATTTGAATATGGAAGCACTACAGTCACAGTGTGACTCATCAATTGCAAAACAAGCTCTCTAAAGCTCTCAAATGGGGAAAACAACTCAGTTTAACAAATCATTTTGAGATATTATGCATTTTTTGGTTGAAATTTTGTCTGTAATACAACTTGTAGGCTTGAAATTTGGACAGTTTTGTGGCTGTTTAATTTGCCAGTGGGCTATCTGGCAACTCTGAGCAGCATTCTTTTATTTGTTACACTTTTTATTTATTTATTTTTTCATTTTTAGTCTGACAATACACTTTAAAATATATATTAGAGGTTTAAACTCAGCAGAAATCATTTCACAGTAGTAGATTTGTATTGCTTTCAGTGTACATTTACATAGTTGTTTTGCAGATGCTTTTATACAAAGCGACTCACAAATGATGAGAATAGAAGCAATCAAAACCAACAAAGGAACAATAACATGTCATTTCTATGACACGTCTTGGTTAGCCTAACGCAGTAAACGTAGCAAGGTTTTTTATTTATTTATATACATATAACAAAAAGAATAGAATAAGAAATAGCATAGAAAAAGAATAGAGAAAGCTAGTGTTAGAGGCCTTTTTTCAAAGAAAACTAGTGTAGGGTTGGGTATGCTTTGAATTTGATCATTTTTAATTCCGATTCTGCTTATCGATTCTCATTTTCTATTCCAATGTGTTAATTATTTGTGTCTCCTTTGGCGAAACATTTAATTGCTGCTGAACACCATGAATAAAAATCAGCCAGCTATATAAAAACTGGACTCAATTAAGAGCTGTTTGTGTGCAAATAGAGCTGCACGATGCTGGATAGATTCTGGAGACTTTTTTTAATGGAGGTTGAAGTTCTCTCACAATTCTGAAGAATAAGTATTCATAAGAGGGTCAATTCAACAAATAGATCAAATAGAATTATAATAGAGAGTGCTAGAGTTAGAGGTTCAAATAAGGATGGAACAGATGTGTTTTTAGCCGTTTCTTGAAGATGGCTAAGGATTCAGCTGCTCGAATTGAGTTGGCCAGGTCAGAGGGAACAATTAACCCTCTGGGGTCTGAGGGGCGTTTGGGACCCTGGAGAAGTTTTGACATGCCCTATAATTTGTGTTTTTTTCAGTATCTTAAGAACATATTAATGACTAAAGTCTAATAGCACTGTAATCAGCACAAACTGGGCTACAATATAGCAGCATGAATGTACATATTTGTGTTTTTGAGAAAACAAAAAGTTTATGCATGGTTAGTAAAAAACTAAAAATTTTAAGTCACTGAAATAAGGCACATACAGAATATTTGTTGACAAGACTTTTGAGAACTGGATGTGGTAGAATTTTACCTACCCCGCTGATAGGCCAACGAAAATAGTATAAGAGGTCAAACTGTATGGACCCATTTGTCTTTCAAGCATTTAGTCTTGCTACGACGCACAGTCTGGATTTGGACGAGCTATATTTATGAAAAGTAATTACTGTACGTGAGCGAGGGGGCGGGGTCTGTGACGTAGTTCAGCGCGCTCCTGTGTGTACGTCTGGACCGTTTTCTACCAATGACGATGTGATGGACAATATGGCGCCGGGAGTAGATTTAGCTTGTGAACCTGTCGTTGTCTAAAAGACTGGCGATCCGACAGGATGAACCTCTGCGCCCAATACTTACGGTGAGTAAAATCCGGAGATTCTCAGGCTCGAATTGGCGACCGAGTCCGTGTTTCTATCATTGAGGCCGAATGTGGTTTATCGGAATGTTGTTCGACTAGCATTGGCTGTCAGTGCTAGACGCTAGGCTAGTTAGCATACTAGCCTGTAAACGAGACACGAAACTGAAAACAAGCAGAAGTGGCTGACATTTTGCCCCAGATATTGCTAAAAGGAATTGATAGATGGGTGGTGAGTTAAATCGCGACATTTACTTGATGTAAAGATAATTCGTGTCTACATAGCAGCTGTTGTGGGAGGGCATGCTAGGTGCTGTGCTGTGTTAGACCGCGTTAGCTACAAACATACCATTGGATGGTCAGAAAACAATCTAGTTAACGTACACATGCTCGCTACATTAGTCACATACGGTTTCAAGTGACTAATCAACTGTAAAACTTGCCTAAAAAAAGTCAAGGATTCATATGTGGCGCATCTGCTGTACACAGATTTCCTTTTCGTTTCATTTCAGGTTGAATAATATATTACAGTGGCGAGCCAATGGTGACCGTGAACTCGTATAATAAATATTTATATAAATTTTATGTTATTTTTTTGTGATTGACAAGTTTTTTTTATTTTTGAATTATCATTTAGCTGTAGCACGCATCGATTTGGACAGATAACGTTGAGATTCAGAACAAAACCAACACACATTTTTGAGAAGTTTTCTTTAGGCTTTTTGAGACCTTATCTTTGTGAACGTCTGGTATGCAAGTCATTGTTTTTGCATTTGACATGTCTCAGTAACCTTGCGTTGGTTCAAAACCGAGTCGAGCGAGGGAGTTTGTAAATGAATTTAGTGACTGGTAATGACAAATCCAGGCCGTTTGAACTTGAAAGGTTGTAAGCAGTGTGCTGAGTAGATGTGTTTGTTGTTGAGGAGTGTTGTGAAGGAATGATGGTGCTGTGATGACAGTCAGATTTCAGCTTTAAACTGACAGTGAGCTGAGAACATGACTTTAGTACTCTGGTTTTGTACTTGTTGACATGTGGATAAGAGACAACAGAAAAGTTATGCTTTAATGTAATCTGAAGCGTCATCTAGAGCTTGGATAACTGTATTCAACCTGATCCAGGTGTGCGGTTTCATTCTGCTTGTTTTGATGTGATATTCATTTAGTGTACACTCCCACACATATGGTCAGAGGCTTTTTGACAACATTAGACAGGTGCTTTTTGAAACAGATTTTTTCAAGTTCCCCTAAAAAGATTATGCATGTCATTTTTAAAAATTAGGGATGCACCGAAAAAAGAAAAAAATTCTTGGCTGAAGCTGAAATGAACAAAATGAAACATTGCGCTGAAGGCCGAATACTGAAAATGGTTGTTTGCGTTGTTCCCCATGTTTTTTGCCAATTTTTTTCCCCCCATTGCATAAATTAAATAGCCAAAATGTGCTTTTTATTGTTTTGTCTTGCTTTTCAAAGAAGAAATTAATTACAAAACAAGAATTTAAAAATATTTATTTAACATTGAAATATTTTTAACATCCTAGTAGACATTATACCATCAAAGCACAATTTAATTTAAAATTATTAAGTTAAAAATAAAAATATCTTTTGGCTTTTGAAACCCCCTTCTTGAATCCGGCATGTGATTGGCTAAAACAAAAAAAGAAGGACAACTGAACACTTTCATGTTAGAATGATTTCTGATGGATAATGTGAGAGAGACATTTTGATGAAAACAATTCTGTTATGAATTCTGAAAGAAAAGTCACTCAGACATCAGTTCATCCATACCAGGAGATCTACCGTTTGATATGCGTGAGACCGCTTTATGAAGTCAACAGTCCAGTTGTAGTCAGATGTTAGAGACTTTTCAGCTGATTAAACTGTCACTTGCCCAACTGGTTCAGTGCTGCACTGTCACAGAATTTTACGTTCACTGATCTTGTACAATGTGTACAGAATATTTTGTTTTGTGGGATATTTTCTGTGACATTTTATACATTTTTATTGTGCTGATGATTTGTGTGAACTGCTGCTCTAAATATTACCAGTGTAGCATTATCAGGCTTGCTTTTGGATGGTCTTATAAGCATCTGCTAGAATGGATTAAAATTCTTAACCAATCAGTAATATTTTGCATTGTATTGATAAAAACATATAATTTTCCAGGAAAAGTCTTGAAATTCTTATCTTTTTAAAGTTAAGGAAATCTTAAAGTTTCGAAATTTTAGCTGATATTTATAGTGTTGACTCTTGTAAATTAAGATCGTATTGATTTCTATTTTTATTATTGATTCTATTGAAAAGAAAATTTCATGAAAATTAAGGATGCATCGATCCGATACTGGCATTTTCTGCCGGATCGGGTATCGGTCAGATGAGAGCGAACCAAATCTGATACTCTGCGTTGGGGATGGGCGATATAGCCTCAAAATTATATTACGATAATTCAAGAATATTTGCGATAATGATATTTATGACGGTATACAAAAAAATATGGAACAGCATTTTATTGGTGATTGCAGCTGGCAGGCAGGAGCATTTATTAGTGCAAACACAATGAAGGGCATTTTCCATCTTTTTCCAATGAGCTACTGTCATTGATGACAGACTACCTAATTCGAAGTGTAAATCTAATGTCATAAGGTGGCAGAAGCAGCATTATAGTGCAATAGTAGCCAGTGTTGGGCAAGTTACTTTAAAAAAAGTAATTAGTTATACTTACTTTTCATATAGTTACTTTTCACAAATAGTAATTGAGTTAGTGACTGAGTTACATCATTATAAAAGTAACCAATTACCAGGGAAAGTAACTATTGCTAATGTGTCAAATAACTTGGATGCCTCCAATATTAAATGTTGAATGAAATGGACACTACAAGGAATAAATTACAATTTTTAAACATTGTACACTAATACAAAACAATTTAAAAATACTTATTTAACACTGAAATTTATTTAACATTCTAGCAGACATTATACCAACAAAGCACAATTTAACTTAAAATGAATAATTAATAAAATAATATTTTGTGGCCATTTTTGAGACCCCCTTTTTGAATCAGGCTTGCAAATAAATGCAGCCTTGCTGAGCAGAAGGGAATTCTTTTAAAACATTAGAAAATATTACAGATCCAAATTTGAACACTATGTGTGAATGTTATAATGTATTAGTAGAGCTGTTGTAATTATTATCATTATTATTAATGATAATATTAACGCTCCTGCGGGTTTCCGTCAAAATAAAAGCTCCATCAACATTCACATTCATAAATGTTATTATTGTAATATTACTTTTATTAATGCTTTTATTTTGACGGAAACCCGCAGGAGGTCCTCAGTGCTTCTTTTTGTTGACAGCAGCAGATTTATAAATTATTCTCATTACTAATTTGGGAAGATGCATGTATCACATTGTCACATTTTTCATTAAAATTAAGTTGTCTATATTTAGCAGATTGTGTTTAACACGCATAAGAGTGATGATCAGGTCAACACGCAGAAGTGTAGAAATTCTACATTGATTTAAAAAACAAACTGTGCAGGTATCGGCAGATACTCAGAATTTTTGGTATCAGATCAGATAGGTTCTGAAAAAATGGTATTGTTGCATCCGTAATGAAAATATAAAACTTCCATTAAATAATAATACATTCTAAATAATTTTGAAGCATTGAATAGGCAAATAAATAAATACATGGCCCACAAAACCAGTCATAAGGGTCAATTTTTTGAAATTGAGATTTTTACATCATCTGAAAAATTATAAATACATTTTCCATTGATGTATGGTTTGTTAAGATAGGACAATATTTGGCCAAGATACAACTATTTTAAAATCTGGAATCTGAGGGTGCAAAAAAATCTAAATATTCAGAAAAACGCCTTTAAAGTTGTCCAAATGAAGTCCTTAGTAATGCATATTACTAATCAAAAATTAAGTTTTGATATATTTACATTAGGAAATTTACAAAATATCTTCATGGAACATGATCTTTGCTAATCCTAATGAAAAATTGTTTTTACCCATACAATGTGGTGTTGGCTATTGCTACAAATATACCCATGTGACTTAAGACTGATTTTGTGGTCCAGGGTCCCAAATATGGCAGGCTCCCACAAAGAAAAGCCCTGAAATGTAATTGTATATGTAATGTAATCATACATACTGACCACTAAAATATCAACCAGAAGTTATTATTATTGGCAATATTTTTATGTTAATTAAACCAATAGCATTGCCTTAAATTTGCTGTCTGTCATCACTTGAACTATGTGCTTGACCAATAAAAATGTAGGTACAAAATGTTCTTGATATATATAAGAATGAAGCCCCTGAACTGCAATGCTGTCTTGTTCGTTCCAGAGATGTGTTCACCAGACCTTGCCCAATGATTCTGTCTTCAATCATCTCCTCATTAACATATTCATTTCTTGTTTTGAGCAGGCAGGCAGAGGCCCTGAAGGCTGACATGACAGGTATGTGCTAGTTTAGTCTATTTAATTAGCAATTTAAACATTTGTCAATGTCTTTTAGTCTCTTAGCATGGTATTTTGAAGTGTTTATCTAATGTGTCATCTTTAAAATATTAATATTTTAAATGCAATGGTTAAAAGTTGCACATATTATTAGAATTATTGATCTGATGTATTAACTTGCTTGGAGTCTACTGCTGTATTTCGTATTTGTCATCTTATCCCTGTCACTCTGGTAACCATGGCATTGAATGTGGTTACTAAGACGTGCAGATCTTTCTCCAAATGAACAGAAAGGCGCTGTTAGACACAGTCAGCCACATTATACAGTGCGGCTGCAGCATTAGCTGTTTAACATGTTTCACTCCTCGTGTCATGCAGATTCAAAGCTTGGTGCCGCGGAGGTCTGGACATCACGGCAGGCTCTTCAGGATTTGTACCAGAAAATGCTGGTTACGGATCTGGAGTACGCCCTGGACAAGAAAGTAGAACAAGATCTGTAAGAATACCAATAATAATTCTTTGTATAACTGACATGCATCTGATTTTGTTGAAAATATCTGGTTGACGCTGATCTCGCTTTTGTTTCAGCTGGAACCATGCTTTTAAGAATCAGATAACCACACTACAGAGTCAAGCTAAGAACAGGGCCAACCCCAATCGAAGTGAAGTACAGGCCAATCTCTCCCTGTTTCTTGAGGCAGCTAGTGGATTCTACACACAAGTAAGCTTCGTTATTGTACAGAGCTCATTGTTAAGCAGATTGTGGCTGAAACAACCACAGACAAGCTTGATGTCACATGACCAATTGTTATGCCAGTTTGCTGTTCTTTGTTGAGGTAGGGCCCTATGAAATCGGTTTTATTTTTTCCCAAATTCCATTTTAGTTTTTTCTGGGTGCAGTAATTTTTCCGTTTTAATGGTTAGGTTAAATTAAATGAAATTAAATTCATCCAAAAGCATGTCAAGCTAATTTAAGTCATGAAACTTACAATATTAAACGGTAGTATATTAAAGGTTTATGAGCTTCATTACGTGTGTAGTTACCGAAACCGCGCTATTCTTTCACACACACAGTGGCATGCAGAACTTGCAAGATTCATATTTAAATGGTATTTTTGCAGCTAAGCACAGACACGGTTCACACACACTTTTCTGTATCATGTATTGGAGCGAATATTGTGTACTGACATACTTTTGATGTATCCATCCAAAATTTGGCAGATTCCATGACATTTTGCATTATACAGTAAATTCTGTTTTTATGACTGGTTTCTGCGAATCCGTCTGCGTTTTCTGCATACTGGAAATCATAGGACCCTGTTGAGGCCAGAGCTGTAATGCCTTTTTATATATTTTAAAAAAATCTCTTTTTGGATCCTCAGCTGTTGCAGGAGCTGTGCACGGTGTTTAATGTGGACTTGCCTTGCCGTGTGAAATCATCTCAGCTTGGCATCATCAGCAATAAACAGAGCAGCACCAGCGCCATAGTGAAGCCCCAACCCAGTTCCTGTTCCTACATCTGCCAGCACTGTCTTGTCCATCTTGGAGATATTGGTGAGTTCACTCAGGACATATTGCTTTTTTGTAGCTGGCATGTGGAGAACACCAGCAGACCGCTCTGCTGCTTTTATGAATATGAAATATTTAGAAGCATAGAAATTGGGAAGAGTGCTATTCATGGGAGGGTTTAATTGGTTGTGGTTTATTTTTTGCAATCCACAGCACGTTATCGGAACCAAACCAGCCAGGCTGAGTCGTACTATAGACATGCAGCTCAACTTGTTCCCTCAAATGGTTGGTATCTGTTTGTTTTGACATTCTCAAGCACACCACTGAAATTTGAATATATAAAACGAATTAATTAAAAATGAAATCTTCCCCCTCTACTTTCAGGTCAACCTTACAATCAACTGGCCATCCTGGCTTCCTCCAAAGGAGACCACCTCACAACAATCTTCTACTACTGCAGGAGCATTGCTGTCAAATTCCCCTTTCCTGCTGCCTCCACCAATCTACAGAAAGCTCTTTCCAAGGCCCTTGAGAGGTCAGAATATTTACATTTATTAGATCATAATATTTTGCTCACATTATCATATGTAAATTTGAAACCAGTGCTTAATTCTCCGGTGTCTCTTTAACCCACAGCCGTGATGAGGTCAAAACAAAATGGAGCGTGTCTGATTTTATTAAGGCCTTCATCAAGTTCCACGGCCATGTTTATCTCTGCAAAAGCCTGGATAAGTTGAACACCCTGAGAGAGAAATTAGAGGAGCAGTTCCAGGTAAGTCCAAAACGACCAGCTGTAGCACTTCATGTCATTTTTCCCCATTAACTTGAGGTGGCAGTTATTCGACAGATTTCTGTCTCATTAGTCTTTCTTAGTTTGAATTTGCATGCTCATTATTCTCCTTACTAATTCGCTCCACAGAGGCTGATTCTGCAGAAAGCCTTCAGCTCCCAGCAGCTGGTCCACATCACAGTGATAAACCTGTTTGAACTGCACCACCTCCGAGACTTCAGCAATGAGGCGGATGAGCACAGCTACAGCTCAGATGAGCAGATCAGCTGGATCCAGCTCCTCGGCCTTTTCAGTATGTCGATCTTATCATGCTGCTCTTAACTCACTGTCTTACTAAATCCTGGGTTAAGCACAGTACCACTTGTAATTTTAAAAGATACCACTCAAAACGTTTAAGGTTGGTAATTTGGTGTTCCTCGTGCTTGCCAAAGCTGCATTTATTTGATCAAAAATACAGTATAAACAGTAATATCATTACAGTGTAAAATAACTGTTTTCTATTTTCATATATTTTGAAAATAGCTGAATTTTCAGCATCATTACTCTAGTCTTAAGTGTCACATGATCCTTCAGAAATCATTCTAATATGCTGATTTGGTGCTCAAGAAACATTTCGTATTATTATTAATGTTGAAAACAGTTGCGCTGCTTAATATATTGTTGTGTGAACTGATACAGTTTGTTTCAAAATTTTTATGAATACAAAGTTCGAAACACAAGCATTTATTTGAAATATAAATCTTAATGACAATTTCTAACTGCAGCCTTAAAACTGATTTGAGACTATTGAAGAAAATCTCAATTATAATCTCATTTTGTAAAATGTGGTGATAGAAACATGTAACCCTAGTTTGTGCAATGTTGTAATGCAATTGTCTTTTCCTAGTGTCTTTCCTGGGCGTGATGCTAAGCCGAGCTTTACTCAATAAGAACCGAGAGGAGATCATGGGAGAGTGCCCTCTTCCTGCCATCAAAGTGTCTCTGGATTGGCTGAGGCTTCGACCGAATGTGTTTAATGAAAGTACCATGGACAAGCGACAGTAGTAAGAAAGGCTTTCTTTTTTCCTTCCACCGTAGTACTGAACACTATTTTGTAGGTTTCATTTCAGTTTCAAAACTGAAGCTAGTTGATTTAGCGTTTTAATGTTTGTATTTGATGGGGAACTTGTGGTAGTTTCTTAAAAGCCTGAGTCTCTTTAATCCACAATTTGCATAATCCCAGCAACAATACCCACAATCCATTACACAACATGTCTGTTTTTGACTTTTAAAATGGTTCTGCCTGAGCCAAGATTTAGAGGTATTTGTTAAAATGACACATCTTTGGCATCTCACAGCATCTGGCCATGGCTGGTGTCCATTCTGAACAGCTTTCAGCCAAAGGAGGAGGATGTGTCAAATGCATCAGGTAGTGAGCACTGCATCACACGCTTTTTGCTCATGAACGTTTCTTTTTTTGTTTTCTTAATGGTCATGATTGTTTGTTTTACAGTGATTCCACTGCCCGAGGAGTTTGAACTGCAAGGGTTTCTGGCCCTTCGGCCTGCTCTGCGGTAATTCTTCATGATTAATTGATTACTGTTCTTGTTTTAACTCTTTTATTTCACAAACATGACTATTTTAGCTATATATGTTCTTTTAAGGCTGTGATTCAATGATTTCAGAATGCTAGACTTCTCTAAAGGGCATCAGGGTATCGTGGTTGGCAAAGAGAGCTTGTTAATTCATGCCCGTCACCAGAGACTCATCAGCCTGGGCAAGTGGGTGGCTGACAACCAACCGCAGTGAGTCGTTCTTTCATTTTCATTTCATTCTTTCTTGGACTTTCTTGGACTTTCCAATTGAAGTCTGTCACCTTAATAATTCCCCCCAGCAGTAAAATATGCTTTAAAAAGTAATTTTTCTACTTTTCTTTGCTTTGCTCTTTTCTTGTTTTTTTGCTTTAATTTGCTTCTTTTACTATTCTTGACATAACCTTTCCTGTAGTTTTTCTTTTCTTGCTTTGTGTTTTGTTTTCTTCGTTTTCTTTTTTTTAGCTTATCACTTCTGTTTGTTCCTCAGGTTTTGTTTGCAAAAAACGTAATTCTTACTTTTGGCACCAACAGGTTGATCCAGTGTCGCATAAGTGATGGCCTTCTGCTCTTCATCACTGACATCCCTGAGATGGTGGTGGAAGAGCCACAGGAAAAAGACACACCTGTCCTCCAGGAGTCATCTAATGGTGAGCAGACGCCTAACGACAGCACACAGGGCCTGAAGTCGGTCCTCTCGGCCGGAAAGAACCAGAACAGTGGGCTGGATGGCAGCGAGAGACCTGTGGTCACCTTCAAAGAGAACATCAAACCTCGAGAGCAGAGTAGAGAACAGAACCGGAACCAGCACCAGAGGGATGCAGGGAAGGACAGAGCTGGATTTAATAAAGGAAATGGAATACAAGGGAAGAATGAACAGAAGAAAGAGGGCAAGAGAAAGAGCGAGGTGAAGAAAAGCAGTCATGATAAAACAGTGGATGCTGGGAAACAGGTGAGACTTGCACAGGAAACTGTCTCATTTTGATGCAATTCTTTTTTTAAATGTGTGAACTCCTCCTGATCTCCACTTTGATTTTCTGCAAGGTGAAGACTCAGACTGAGATGAGGAAGACTCCAGTGTCTGAGGCGAGGAAGACTCCAGTCACACAGACTCAAACCACATGCTCTTCACAGTTTATCCCAATCCACCACCCAGGAGCTTTCCCCCCTCTGCCCAGCAGACCAGGTACCCTCAGACACTTTCCTACATGCCACACCTGAACATTATTGACACATGTGCTGTTCAGTCGGTGCTCACTTCCTCTTTTTTTGTGGTTTTCCTCCTTCAGGTTTCCCCCCACCGGCATACGTGATCCCTCCTCCTGTGGCATTCTCCATGAGCCCGGGTTTTACCTTCCCCACTGGTGTATCCGTATCTGCACCCTTCCTCCAGACTGCTTCCCACCCTCAATCTGCCAATCCAGTGCAGACGGGGAAACCCTCACACATTCCCTACAGCCAGCAGAGGCCATCGGGCCCTGGAGCCCTAAACCAAGGCCCTCCACAGCCTCAGCAGACACAGCCTCCCCCTCCACAGCCATCCCAACAGGCCTTGCAACAATCTGTACAGCTTCAAGTACAGCAACAACAACAGCAGCAGTCACCCACAAAGCAGAGCTCTCAGCTTGGAAAAAGTCCGCCACATCATCACAGCATGCAACAGGTAATGTGATGCTTTTATTTTAAGCAAGGTGTATTACATGAACCATGCCATTTTTGTTTTGGCTTATTATGCCCGTTTCATTGGCTCTTGTGGTGCTGAGGTTTAATATCTGCTCTCCTGTTTCCTTGACAAGTCCGATTACCATGGAGACTACTTAGAAACTTGGATGTTGCTGACCTTGTTGGGTAATCTCTCTATTTTCTCCATTTTTATTTTGTCCTTGCAGTCTTACATGCAGGTGGCTGAACAGCCTGGTCAAATGTGGAACCAGCACCAAAGTCAGCCCACCATGCAGAAAATCCCCATGCAGATGCCAGTCAAACAGCCTTTCTTCATGCCCACCCAAGACCCAATGAAACTCTTTGAACACCCCATGAGCATGCAGCCCCCTCAGCCCAGCATGGACAAGAAGATGAAGTTTCCGGAGGTCAAAATGCAAGATTTCTATTGGGAGCCTTCTTACCACATTGGAGGAGAGGGCAGGAGTGGAATGGTGGACAGAATGGGCAAACGTCAGCCTGGAGTCTTCTGCCCCGACCAGGAGAACATGCCCAGAGGCCCTCCATATGAAGTTAGCATTCTTTGTCTTCTCTGTTTAGACAGTTGTATTATGTTAAAAACTGTCAGATTAAGAAATGAGTGTCAGGCTCAATATAATGTAATAATAGCACACTATCCTGATACTCTCTGTATTTGATGTGCATACAAAATGTCAAATAACAATAGAAACATTAATATTTTGTAAATATTCATTCATTCATTCATTTATTCGTGTATTTGCATAAACTACCATTCAAAAGTATAAGGTTGGTAAGGTTGGTCCCTCATGGTCTCCAAGGTTGCAATTATTTGATCAATACAGTAAAAGCACTAATGTTGTGAAAACGTAAGTAGTGATAGATCATTTCTTCTGTGTTGTGATGCACATCTGAGTGTAACAGGTCATCGGAATGACAAAATGTAGGCTGGGAACTTGGTTCTATGGACTGACTACGGATTGAATTTTGGGATGTGGCCATTGCACTCAAAAGTTGAGGCAGATGAAAATCATTCAAGGGCAAGGTTTAAGCAGACTGAATGAGTGATGCATTTAGGAAGTAGACCGGTTGAATTTTCATTTTATGCCAAGTAAAATAACTGTTTTCTATTTTAATATATATTAAGATGTCATTTATTTCTGTGATGGCAAAGATTGATTTTCAGCTGCCATTACTCCAGTCTTCAGTATCGCATATTCCTTCAGAAATCGTTTTAATTTGCTGATTTGTTGCTCAAGAAATATTTCTTAGCAATGTTAAAAACAGTTGTGCTGCTTAATGTTTTTGTAGAAACCGTAATTGCATAATGCAGTTAAACACAATACTTTATTTCAGACTGCTAGATGTTAAGACATTTTAAAAAATGTGAATTTAAAGTATTTTTATTTCCAAATTAATTGCTTTCATCATTCACGAATTTAAAACATACAACATTAGTTCAAGCATGCAGTAAAGTTCATAAATGATTTAAACATTTATTGTTTCATAATATGTTCACATTATTTATTAATAGTGTACTGCTTGGTGCAGTGATCCCCAAGCAGTAAGCAAGCATTCCTTTCCGAACAGTCCTTATTCTCAGTTAATTCCTTACACTTGCTTTTGGTTTCTCCAGGCTTAATGTCTGTACAATATCTGTTATGACTCTATGATTATCATGGGTTTCCGGAATAAGCTGGGTATCATTTGCAGCCACGTTTGGTTTTATTGAAACTTGATCTCAGCGGTTGTTGAAATGCGCATGCTTGCTAATTTTTCATCTCTTCTTTCACGTTTCTACCTTTAACTGCCGTGAAGTATTCTGTGATGTGTTTTTTGAAACACTTATTTACATTTGAGTAAGTCAAACAGCTTCATCATAGGTCGTGAACTGACCTATTCTCAGGTTGACAATCGCACTGATCTTCACAGGCTGCTGTTTTTCTCGCAGATAGCTATGACAGGCCGCTTCCTATTTTCTTACATCCTGTTTCTCTCATCCCTTTTTCCTCCTTCCCTCTGTCTCTCTCTCTCTCCTTCCTTCCCCTTTGTGCCTCGTCTCTCACTAGGACAACAAGAGCTCCCCTCTTCTGCCCCCAGACCTGTTAAAGACTCTGGCGGACTTTGAGGAGGAGGAGGAATTACTCTTTACTAAACCTCATGATTTCTACCAGGCCTTGGCTGGCCCTCTTAATTCTGCTCCTGGAAGGAACATGTTTGTATGTAGTTCTCCTCCTATCATGTTGTCAGGCGGGAGTGAATAGTGAGATTTCATATAGCCTTCTCTGGTTCCTGTGTACAGTACCAGTTAAAAGGACACACCTACTCAATAATTAGTACCATTTTCCAGATATTAGGATAAGCGTGTAAGAAAAGTCATTGAAACTAAGGAACAAGACATCTAACTTCATGAGGTGCATCCTGGGATTATTTTTAAACCATATTGAAAGAGGTTCTTCATATTCAAATTATTAACATCTTGGTATTTTTGTCAATTAAAATAATTTAGCAAGAAAAATCCGATTCAGTCTAATGTGCCCAACGTTGGACTTGTACTGTATGTGCAATTTGTACTGTATCTTATATTTGTTATAATAATATTTGACTTTCTGGAAATATAGTTTTTCCTAGTACTGTGGTCTGCTAGAAAAGACTGATCTGTTTGAACTTGCATGTCTATTGCAGAGTTCTCATCTTTTGTGCTTCTCTTCTTCTGTAGTTGCCAAATCAGTCACGACTAGACAGTGGAGCTGATGTGATTGGCCAGTCCTCTCTTCTCCCCCGCTTTTCCATTCAGGTAAAGCTGCTTTCCTCTTTCTCAAACACTTTAGTCCTCACTTGCATTATAGATCAAAAGTCACCAGGTGGCAGTGTTTTATTCAAAACACAACCAGACTTTGTTTGCTGGGCTGGAAGTTGCTCTATTTTTACTTTCCAATCATGCTTTGACTAGTAATGAAAATAAAAAAATCTTTCTTTTTTGTCAGACCTGACTGGTAAACACATTATGAAGTAAAATAACCAAGTTTGAATCTGGCTTGCAAAATTTTCTGACACCATTCACCCTTTTTTCTTCCCTCTCTCCACTAAATCTATCAATACTAGTGGCAAAAGGCCAAAATATTGATTAAATAGTTTTTTGTTGTTTACAGGAGAGCTCCTACCAGAACAACAGCATTTTCAGCGAGGCCTATGGTAAAAATATGGCTCCTGCGTCTAAGCCAGACATACCCATGATGCACCAGGAGCCTTCACTCTACTCCCTGTTTGAAGGAACTCCATGGTCCCCCTCCCTTCCTGCTAGCTCAGGTACCATATTGTGATTTTGATTTACTTATAGATATAAGTATAATGTTGATTTAGTTAATAGCCATTATTTTAGATTGTACAAGTGAACTAGTAGCATTTATTTGTTAATAATCTGTTGCTATCTTTTGTTATAGATCACTCTACACCAGCCAGTCAGTCCCCTCACTCTTCAAACCCAAGCAGCCTGCCTTCATCCCCACCCACCCACAGCCACAGCTCCCTACCCATCTCCAACTTTGGCCCTATCGGGACGCCTGACAGCAGAGACCGCCGTGGAACTGATCGCTGGAAGGCTGATAAGACTGGTAATGCTGCTAATTCCCATACTGAGTCTCCTCTAGTGGTCAACTTTTATTATTAGCACTGGCTGATCAGTTTTTCTTAAGTGTCAGACTGCACTGTTGGTTATGGCACTTACTTTCTTTGTTCATATTTCTTTATTTTTAAAAATGCCAGGATTACAGACAGTCTGTTGTTCAAATTGATTTGATTTATTTGTAAATTAATTTATTTGCAATTTTAATGTTTTAGTAAATGTTATGTAGAATGAATATACATTTAATTGCAGTAATTGTTATGCTTGTATTATTTACAAACTTAAAGTCGGCCACAAGTAGTAATTAATAAACTGTTAATCATACTTGTTACTGTAAATGGTTGGTATGACTGTCTTCAGGTGTGAGCGGCTTTGGGTTGGACTACCTGCCGTCTGCCTCGACCTCCTCTGTGCCAGATACCAACAGCTGGCACCAGGGGCCGCCAACCAGCAGCTGGGCGGCCCAGGACATGCCAATGGAGGACTCCTCCACCGTCCTCCTTGACAGTTTCAAGGTAGCACGGGATGTTCTTTTCAACATTTTAGTGTCGTACAATTTTCTACAAATTGACAGACTGACAACAGAGTTGTCATTCTAACCGCAGATGTGCAACGACATGTATTTTGCTGTTTTTCCTTCAGTCTCCACATTTCCTTTATTCTACCCTCTTTCTGCAGTCAATCTGGTCAAGCTCTATGATGCAGCCCGGTCCGTCTGCTCTGGAGCAGCTCCTGATGCAGCAGAAACAGAAGCAGCAGCGCGGCCACGGCAACATGAACCCGCCACACTGAGAGTCCACGGAAAGATGCACTTGTGTGAAACATGATTCAACAGAAGAGGTGAAACACCACAAGCTCCAATCGGAAATTTCCGGCATTACCTGCGCGCGGAGGCTGGAGACGGCGAACGATGTGAAGCGACAGGCTCCAAACGAACCGCTCGCCTGACCGACGAGGGACGTGCAGCCCTCTCCTCTCCTCTATCTCCTCTCTCACTCACTCTGTCTGTCTCTCTCCCTGTGAGGGCGTGCAAGCACCAGACCTGTCACGCTGCTCAGCACGTAGCCGCTGCAGAACACTGACTCTGAGGGGGACAAACTCTCTCTGATTGCCACCTCGCTTCCTCTGGGGGTCAAAGGTCATTCTCCTGTCTCATCTGGACTTAAGACTCTGGACTAGACACCCTCATGCCACCTGCTTAAATCGCTCTGTGTGACCGGCACGCCGCACGTTAAGGAGTTAAGGGTGCGAGCGTGTCAGCAAGGGATGTTTATTGACAGCAGACGTGGTGTTACGAGGGACAAAAAAAAAGAAAGGAGGACTGGTTTTGTGTTTTATTCCAATTCTGGATTCATTTTCTCAGAGGGATTCGTGTCGCTGTGTTCAGCATTAAAAAAATTAAAAAAACCGAATGAAGGAAGGAAGATGCGAACGGCGTGAACGTGCGCTTCTAGAGAACGTGCTCGGATATTAGGACTTAGATTGACACAGGCATGGATCATGGTGTTGTCATGTACAGTCTGTTGATTTGTAAGAAGAGTTCGCAGAACGGGACAGGGAACGTCTCTAAAGTTCGAACCATTATGAAGCTCATAGCGACATTATAGCTTAATCAGTATCAAGCGGAGTTGGGGGTTAGACTATAGATGTAGGATGTAGTATCATTAGCTGCAATAGAGACTGCAATTATTAACAATACTGTATTTTGTGACTTGTTCTGTAGCAGTTTTAGCTCTCTGAAATATTATTCAGTACATATGTTCAATAGTTTACTGCTAACGGGGGAGTTCATTCGATATAAATGTGTGCCTCCCCTTCCTCCCTCCTCTCCTCATTTCTTTATTCTCTAGCTTAAACGCATAACGGCTTCTTTTGTTCATGTTCTGCCTTTTTATTAATAGTTTTATCAGCTCTCTTTGTGCCTGGTCTGTGTTTTTCTCTCTTCCTTTTGTTGTTCTTTCTCTATTTTTGTTTTAAGGAATTGCTATCAATTTAGCATCGCTATCACAGTTGGCACTGTAGGGATGAGGCGAACGGGTCTAGCTGTGGTGCTGTTAGCTCGGCGGAAAGGGATGCGAACCGGGGAAGCCTGTTTTCCCACAGCAACCTCACAGCCACTGAACTGTTCTCCTTTCAGGTACCATCTCCACAGCCACTGTACTCGGTTGAAAAAAACCACAGAACAACGTACCTCCGAAAGGACGCTTCAGCTCCCGTTACGCTTAGCACTAAAAAGTCGTCTCTGAGGAAGAGCGTCAAGCCCGATTACTGCTTCGTTCTGAAATCTTGTAACGTATATCATCGGCTGCCTCGGGTTAGCGTCACGTGGCCGTGTTTCTCAAGCTAGAAAAGGGTCACGTCATCGTAGACGCCCTTTTTGCAGCCCGTTTGTTTTTTTTCCTCAATCAAAAGCAAATATTGTTTTGAAAACTTAACGGTTCTCTTTTCAGTAGAGGATATAGCACTGAGTAGGCCTTCGAGACCTTGTGTGGGTGCCACTGTTTGGTAGAGATGTTCTGGGGCCAGGGGTTTCTGTTGGATAGGCCGAAATATCTATAAAGCGTTCACAGTGGATATTTCTTCCTGGTTACGCAAGATGTTTTTGTTCGGCGAAGGTTATATGAAAGACGTACTCTCTTGTATGATGAGAATAAAGCGTGTTTTTATTTTTGAGTAGAGAACATTTTATTAAAGACGAACTTTAAATGATGTGTCTATTTGCCGTGTGATTGTGCTTCTCTTGTTGCATTTAAAATTGTATTAAAAAATAGAGGAATAAATAATTACATGGAACCTTAAAAGTTGAGTTAGGTCAAAATATCGATTGCAGAAGAAAAAATGTTTTCAGTGGGAGCTGCGCGCCCCATTTTGTTTGTCTTTTGTTTTCCTTTTAGAATCGTTCAGCAAGGAGTTTCAGAAGCCTGTGCTCTGATTGGTTGCTGTGGACGCCTAACATTCTTTTATTTTGGATGGACTTGTGGTGCACAGTCTTGTGAATGTGCTTTTTTCGATACCCTGCATTGTAAATGTGGATTTTTTCCCTGTTGTCCAGTATCCATCTTTTAACTGTGGCTTCTGTAGTGATGTACATTACAATGCTGATCACAGGACAACAGCCTTGCGCCTCTGGGCCGTAATATAACATTCCAATAGTAAAGCTAAAAGAAACTATAACAGCCAGCTTTTTACATTCAATTTACCACTAAGAAAGTTTGTCCCAACCCTAAATTCTAGTCTGCCACTGATTCTGCATGAAATCCATCTTTCAGAATGCCTTGTATTTTGGATGAGGGAGATATCCAGTCAAGTTCGTTTTTGTTTTTTGTTTTTTTAGAGGATTTTGTCAGGGAATAGTTGGGGGTGAGGATATCTCCTTCTATAATGGGCTTGATTTATTGTGTTCTTGTCTCTTTGTGGACACTTGTAAACGCTGGAATCAGCTATGCCTTTAATAAAATAAACCATGTCCTCATATTCAGACTTGAGTCTTCTCTGTACATCACACTTTCTCATTGTACCTTTCAGTTCCTTATGATGTGAATCATACACGTGCATGTCGGGGACACTGATGACTGTTAGTGGGGCATGATTACAAGGTCATGTCATTTCTGACCTCTGTAAGAAAATTGGTTTTTATAGTGAATTCTGGAAAAATTTTTTTAGTTCACTAGCATAATTTTGACAAAGCAACAGCTATAGAAATGCTTTACTGTATACATTAATACTTATAGATCACTTATTGGGACTTGATAACCGGCTGTATTTAGACTGTGTCTTATTTTTATAGCTTATGAATATTTAATTGTCCTATAAATCTCTATGAGAGAAACTTTTTTTTTTTTTACCTTGAAATATCAGTTTCTAAATCAAGAAAGTCTGCGGATTGCTTTATGACAGCAACAAATGCATGTGTACATTTATCAACTGTTATTACGATGAATTAGTGATATTTACCACAATGAATTCCAATCACTTAAATGTAGGGTCTCCAATGTCGTGAAAATGCACAAAACTATATACAGTTTATTTAATACATCTAATTATTTACCTTATTCTGAATAAGACAATATTATGATTAAGGTGTTTACATGAGTTAATCCTTTAATGTTCCCGTTTTACATGTTATACTACATAGATCAATTAATGGCACACATCATTACGACCCCACGTGACGCCATCCGATGTCCCTTCCAGAGTTTCACGTGTAAACATATAGTTCGTCTTCGTGATCATGCCATATACAGTTTTGGGTGTTTCATTTTTAATTTAAGTGCAGTTAATTATTTGTACGTGCATACAGACGACAGCGGTGTTGAAGCTCTTTTATTTGCCGTCAAACGGTTGACCACTACCATGTATCCTGTCGCAAAATGCGACGGTAATAGTTTGATTAAGGTGTTTACATGTCTGTACTGCTCCTTGATAATGCGCCTAAAATAGGAATACTCCACACGTCTTAATTTGAGTCGTTTACTTCTAATATGACTTTAGCCGGATGATTTGGAATCAGCTTTCGCTATCTGCAGGGCTACAGTGACCAACAGCAAAGCAGTCTCAGTTGAATGGTGCTGCTGAAACCTGATTGGTTAAAGTTCAGTTGATCATTCTGTGAAAGAAATAACATAACTGTGCCTATAAAGGTGTGAACCAAATGGTCCATTCCATTAGAATAACAAAGGAACAGCATTCCTCAGGAACGTCTTGCAGATTGCAGGATCTCCAGAGGGAGGGTCCTAACAGTATTGTTTCTAGCCCTTTTGTCCTCGGGTATAAAATTATACCCCACAGACAGAACTTTGGGAAAAGCTAGGATTCATACAAGGGTTAAGATTGTTTGAAGGAAGACATGCTAACATCGCTATTGAAGAACTGCTATACTACCATCTTCAATAAATTCTTCTCCTCACAAAACTTTTGGTCAAGCCTACTTGTACTGCAGATAACATTCTGGTACAACCGCTACATATCTCAGACCATTTCTTCATTACATTTACACTACACTTTGCTGCCCGTGTGCCAACAACCCCCCTACCGGTTACTTTTAGACGAAACCTACGCTCCCTTTCTCCCTCCCATCTTTCCTCTGTAGTATCCGCCTCTCTTCCCTCACCTAGCCATTTCTCATCTCTGGATGTAAACACAGCTACTGAAACTTTATGCTCTACCTTAACTTCTTGTCTAGACGACATTTGTCCTCTCTCCTCTAGGCCAGCACGGGCTGCCCCTTCTAACCCCTGGTTATCTGATGTTCTCCGTGAACATCGGACTAAACTCAGAGCGGCAGAGAGGAAATGGCGCAAATCAAACAACCCGTCGGACCTGAGTAGGTATCAGTCTCTGCTCTCATCTTTCTCTGCTGATGTCCACACTGCCAAATCCTCACATTTCCACAACAAAATCAACAGCGCTCCAGACATGCGTAACCTCTTCAGAACATTTAATTCTCTACTCTGTCCCCCTCCACCACCTCCCACCACTTCTATTACAGCCGATGACTTTGCAACCTTTTTTACTGACAAAACTAGATCGATCAGTGATCAGTTCTCACCTCCACGCACACAGGACCCCCGACCAACCACATCCACTGCTAAAACTCCCATCTTCTCCTTCCGTCCCCTGACGGAGGCTGAAGTATCCAAACTTCTCCTCTCCAACCATCCTACAACATGTCCTCTTGACCCAATCCCCTCACACCTTCTGCAAGCAATCTCTCCCACGCTCTTACCGGCACTCAAACACATCATCAACACATCCCTCCTCACAGGCATCTTCCCCACTGCGTTCAAGCAGGCTCGGGTAACCCCACTGCTCAAAAAACCTACACTAAACACTTCTCTGATAGAAAACTATAGACCTGTTTCTCTCCTTCCATTCATAGCGAAAACACTTGAACGTGTTGTCTTCAACCAGGTCTCATTGTTCCTTTCACAGAACAACAAACTGGACTCTAAACAGTCGGGTTTCAGGAGTGGACATTCAACTGAGACTGCGCTTCTCTCTGTCACTGAAGCCCTGCGAACTGCGAAAGCTGACTCCAAATCATCAGTCCTCATTCTGCTGGACCTATCTGCCGCGTTTGACACTGTCAATCATCAGATACTCCTCTCCACCCTCTCATCACTGGGCATCACTGGAATTCCACTTCGCTGGTTTGAATCCTATCTCACTGGTAGGTCTTTCAGGGTGGCCTGGGGAGGGGAGGTATCCAAAGCACATACACTGGTCACTGGGGTTCCTCAGGAATCGGTTCTTGGACCCCTCCTCTTCTCCACATACACTACATCGCTGGGTCCAATCATACAGGCACATGGATTCTCCTACCACTGCTATGCTGATGACACACAACTTTATCTCTCCTTTCAACCAGATGATCCAACGGTAGCTGCAAGGATCTCAGGTTGCCTGGCGGACATTTCGGCATGGATGAAAGAACATCACCTTCAGCTCAACCTGGCAAAGTCTGAGCTTCTTGTCCTTCCCGCCGCTCCAACTCTACAGCATGACATCACGATCCAGTTAGGTTCATCAACTATTACCCCATCAACTTCGGTCAGAAATCTTGGTGTAATCTTTGATGACCAGCTGACCTTCAAAGACCACATTGCAAAGACTGCTCGAGCTTGCAGGTTTGCACTACACAACATCAGAAAGATCAGGCCCTTTCTGACGGAGCGTGCTGCACAACTTCTTGTCCAGGCCCTTGTCATTTCTAAGCTGGACTATTGCAATGCTCTTCTGGCTGGACTTCCATCAAACACATTCAAACCTCTACAAATGATTCAGAATGCAGCGGCACGACTGGTCTTTAAGGAACCCAAAAGAGCCCATGTCACACCTCTCTTCATCTCATTGCATTGGCTACCAATCGCAGCTCGCATCAAGTTCAAGACACTGATGCTTGCTTATAGAACAACCACAAGCTCAGCACCCGCCTACATGCACTCACTACTAAGAATCTACATCCCCTCCAGAAGTCTGAGATCTGCTAGTGAGCGACGTCTCGTGGTACCATCACAAAGAGGCTCAAAATCTCTCTCCAGAACATTCTCGTTCACCATTCCTAGCTGGTGGAATGATCTTCCCACCCACATTCGGAGTGCCGGATCCTTGTCAATCTTCAAGTAACAGCTGAAAACTCATCTCTTTCGACACTACTTGACTATACCCCACACATAAAAAAAAAAATAAATAAAAAAAAATAAAAAAAAAACTTTCTCCTTATTTATTCCTTCCCCTGCTAGCTTGTACTTATTTAAACAACGCCTGAGACTTGGTGTTACAAGCACTTCGTTTGTCGGATTGCCTCCTCAAGATGAATCGCTTTTTGTATCCCCAATTGTAAGTCGCTTTGGATAAAAGCGTCTGCAAAATGGCTAAATGTAAATGTACTTAATTTTTATTATTAGAGAAATCTGGTACATTGGTGAGCCACCCAAAAGACTGCTCAGCAAAAATACAGTAAAGATGGGGCATGGAGCAACATTTTAGGTTAAAAGGAGTAGTATGCACTGTCCAGTCTAGACAAGAAGTAAAAGTGGATCATAAAGTGTCAGTTGCTATATTTCTATCCACAGATGAGAAATGGGTGGGTGAGGGGATGACACTACAGAGGAAAGATGGAGGGGTGAAAGGGAGCGTAGGTTTTGCCTAAAAGTAACTGGTAGAGGAATTGGTAGCACACAGGTAGTAATATGTAGGTTAAATGTAATAAAGAAATGAGCCGATATGTCTAGAGGTTTTACCAAATGTCGTCTGTGATAAAATTGCATGTGTAAATTAAGTCAAGCTGGTTGCCTGATTTGTTAGTGCTTGTAGGTGGTAAGCCTTTTGAGATCGAATGAAGCTAGGAGTGGAAGTGGAAGTCAGCAGTGTAAGGTTTCTCCAGATGGATTTCATAATCACCAAAGACTACAAGTGGACTGCCATCCACAGAGAATGAGGACAGCAGCCTATCCAGCTCCTATATAAAGGTGCCCAGTTGACCAGGAAAGCGATAAAGCAGCCGTTACCATAATAGCATGAAACTCAAAAGAATTATTATTTTTTTGCATAGGGAAGAGTGGGTCGATTATTTCCAATTATTAGAAATGAGAAGACCAGTACCCTTCCAACCTGATGGGGGGTGTGAGAGAAAGGGAAGTTGTTCGAGAGAACAGCAGTGGTTGATCAGTCTTCTGGACGAATCCAGGTCTCAGTCAAGCCCAAGATACTGAGAGTAGACTGAGAAGCAATGGCCAGAATGATGTTTGTTGAAAGCTGACAGACAATTCCAGAGACCCACAGAAAATGACGGAGGTGCAGCACAGGAGGTGCAGCACAAGAGGTGCAGATAAGACGCAGTTTAGCAAGATTGCATTGCCGTCTGCCTGTCATGTTAAAGCATTGTTGAGAGAGAACAAGAATTTATTGGAAACATAGTACCCGACTCTGCCTGAGAGGTCAGGAAAAATACACTTATATGAGATGATTTTTTTTTATATCTCTGAAATAAATGATTGTATTCTTGAAAACAAACTTTTATTGCACTATTAAATAAAATATTAGTTAAGTTGGTGTGTGGTGGGCGTTCTGGCGCAATATGGCTGCTGTCACATCATCCAGGTGGATGCTGCACATTGGTGATGGTTGAGGAGATTCCCACTTCCATGTAAAGCGCTATTTAAATGTAACAAATTAATAATTAATTATTTAAAACAATCTTTTATTGTACTATTGACTAAAATATTAGTTAATTATCAAAGAAAGAAAAAATTGATGGCCATAATATGTGCTGTGATACTGTGATGCTCATGTGATTTCCTTCTCACATTGCCGATTTCACCATTAACTCTTCACCTGAACAGTTTATGGGGGTAGACATCACCTTTTCTGTGTTATCATGTTTGGTTCAGGAGATATGACACATAATATATTATTTGGTTATGGCGGAACGTAAAATAGTCGCCATGGTAACCACGAGGTGTTTTCGCTATGGCTCCATTTCTGAAAATGTTCAGGGCTCTAACCTGTACAATTGCACCAAGTTTTATGCTTTTATGAAAACGTGAACATATCACCCGGACTATTAGCAGTAATAATAATAATGAACAGTAACCAACTATTTTTACAGTTTTAGTCTTTGTAAAACTTATAAAATGTATTCCTTCTTTTTCCTTTTTTTGTTCATATTGATGTTGATGGAAATTAACATGAATTTATATGAATAAATTCTGTAAAACTATTCATTGTTTGACAACTAATGATTTAGTTCATGTAGACAAATGGAACCCTATTTTGTCAGAATTAGCATTTATTTTTATTTTGTCACTATGCAGTTAATTACTATAAATTTGAGTTGGTGCAAAATTGGCTTAATTGAGGGGGAAATGGGGTTTAAATCACAGAGGAATGAACTGTGAACTTGATGCTGTCTAGAGATGGAAGGGCATGGGGTTGTTCTTAGAACATCTCTCAGCTCCTTACCCACTTCCTGACAGGAAACCACAGTGGTTGAAGATCTGCTTACCACATACACCAGCTGCCTTATCATCTCACTCCTTAATGCAAACTCTATTGAACCGTTTTTGACAAAGAGTATTTCAGTGTGTACTCGGGGGCACGTTGAGTCAATCTTTAATGAGCCCCTGCAAAAACTCAAGTTATTTGATTTCAGAATTCATGTCTGTTTCCTACCCTGTTATGATGCTAGCTTCAGATTGACCAGACCCTCAGTCATAGCCTGACAGCCGTTATTACACTACCATAACTCACTTACACATTGTTAAATTTCATGATTATAATATAAATTGAAATATGAATATTTATTCTACAATCTACAATGAGAGTCCGAATTTTTCTTTGAATTTGAGACTATTTTACTTTGAACTTTTTTAAATTTATACATTGTTACTATACATTTTTAATTGCCATTCTGATATTAACTATGCAGGTGTTCTATTTCAAGCGTTTATAACATGTATGAAATACAACTGTTGTACCTATGTATTTGTAACTGTACACTGTTTGCAGTAGTGGTCACACTTTCACCAGGCTACGTTTTTGGAGGATATAGTATATTTCATAATGTGCATAAGAGAAAAAAAGTTATTTATGTCCAAATATAAAAATAGTTTGTTTTTGTGTTTCTGATAAATTATTTTAGAAATAAGGAACTGATCAAATCCAACCAAACCAAACAAGAAACAATCAATGCGAACATTCATCTGCTCTGGTTCTTACTGCATTGAATTCATTTGAATATCATTGTTATGTTTGGGAGTTATGTTATGTAAACTTACAGTGGGGCAAAAAAGTATTTAGTCAGCCACCAATTGTGCAAGTTCTCCCACTTAAAAAGATGAGAGATGCCTGTAATTTTCATCATAGGTATACCTCAACTATGAGAGACAAAATGAGAAAAAAAAATCCAGAAAATCACATTGTAGGATTTTTAAAGAATTTATTTACAAATTATGGTGGAAAATAAGTATTTGGTCAATAACAAAATTTAATCTCAATACTTTGTTATATACCCTTTGTTGGCAATGACAGAGCTCAAACGTTTTCTGTAAGTCTTCACAAGGTTTTCACACACTGTTGCTGGTATTTTGGCCCATTCCTCCATGCAGATCTCCTCTAGAGCAGTAATGTTTTGGGGCTGTCCCTGGGCAACACAGACTTTCAACTCCCTCCAAAGATTTTCGATGGGGTTGAGATCTGGAGACTGGCTAGGCCACTCCAGGACCTTGAAATGCTTCTTACGAAGCCACTCCTTCGTTGCCCGGGCGGTGTGTTTGGGATCATTGTCATGCTGAAAGACTCAGCCACGTTTCATCTTCAGTGCCCTTGCTGATGGAAGGAGGTTTTCACTCAAAATCTCACGATACATGGCCCCATTCATTCTTTCGTTTACACGGATCAGTCGTCCTGGTCCCTTTGCAGAAAAACAGCCCCAAAGCATGATGTTTCCACCCCCATGCTTCACAGTAGGTATGGTGTTCTTTGGATGCAACTCGGCATTCTTTCTCCTCCAAACACGACAAGTTGAGTTTTTACCAAAAAGTTCTATTTTGGTTTCATCTGACCATATGACATTCTCCCAATCCTCTTCTGGATCATCCAAATGCTCTCTAGCAAACTTCAGATGGGTCCGGACATGTACTGGCTTAAGCAGGGGGACACGTCTGGCACTGCAGGATCTGAGTCCCTGGCGGCACAGTGTGTTACTGATGGTAGCCTTTGTTACTTTGGTCCCAGCTCTCTGCAGGTCATTCACTAGGTCCCCCCGTGTGGTTCTGGGATTTCTGCTCACATTTCTTGTGATCATTTTGACCCCACAGGGTGAGATCTTGCGTGGAGCCCCAGATCGAGGGAGATTATCAGTGGTCTTGTATGTCTTCCATTTTCTAATAATTGCTCCCACAGTTGATTTCTTCACACCAAGCTGCTTACCTATTGCAGATTCAGTCTTCCCAGCCTGGTGCAGGTCTACAATTTTGTTTCTGGTGTCCTTTGACAGCTCTTTGGTCTTGGCCATGGTGGAGTTTGGAGTTGGACTGTTTGAGGTTGTGGACAGGTGTCTTTTATACTGATAACGAGTTCAAACAGATGCCATTAATACAGGTAACGAGTGGAGGACAGAGGAGCCTCTTAAAGAAGTTGTTACAGGTCTGTGAGAGCCAGAAATCTTGCTTGTTTGTAGGTGACCAAATACTTATTTTCCACCATAATTTCCAAATAAATTCTTTAAAAAGCCTACAATGTCATTTTTTGGATTTTCTTTTCTCATAGTTGAGGTATACCTATGATGAAAATTACAGGCCTCTCTCATCTTTTTAAGTGGGAGAACTTGCACAATTGGTGGCTGACTAAATACTTTTTTGCCCCACTGTATATAAACATCATACGATATTCAAAGTGATAGTAATTAAGTGCTCTAAGAGTTCTCCAGAGTGGTTTGTTCCATTGCCATCAAACTTACTTATTTACATTGAGTTATAAACATTATTTTTAATGCTGTCAAAATTAGCACAAAGGCATTCGATCAGTTTTTTTTTCAGTTTAACAGTATTAATAATATTCCCGCAAGTTCCGCAGCTAAAGTAAACAGTCTCATGAGAACAGCTCCTCACTCCACGGAAGAGCTCATTAGCATTTAAAGGTACATGCACCAAAATGGCTTGCTGAAAACAGCTGATTTTGACAGGGTAAAAGGTTGTTGTTTTACACTATACCACTGAGAAATTTTAACCAAAGTATGTTATAGACTTTTCATTAAGACCCCAAAGAATCATATCAACTTGTGGAAAATGGACATCTGATGACCCCTTTAAGGACTGTGCAATTTTTTTTCTTCTGTGAAACAAAAGTTAAAGGGGTCATATCATGCCCAATTTTTACGTTAATAATATTCTTTAGGGTCTTAATGAAAAGTCTGTTACATAGTTTGGTAAAACATTTTCATTGGTAGTGTAAAACACCTTTTTTACCCTGTCAAAAACAGCTTTTGACAGAGCAAGCCGTATTGTGTCATTCTCCTTTAAATGTTGCTGAGCTCTGCTGACTCCGCCCCTCTCTTCCAAGCTGCTCTCTGAGGGACTGTTTACTTTAGCCGCATTCATCGTGAAACTTGCTAATTAGCACATTATTAGGAAAGACGATTCGCAAAGATTCATTTAAAAAAAAAACTTGTACTCACTTCTTCTGGAGGTGAAGTTGAATCACGAATGATTCGCGCGAACATAGACGCATCTAGGTAGCCTGACTACGTCAGACTTCGTACTTCCGCTCAGTCTGATATAGCAAACCAGCTCCCAGATTATCTCCGGCTCCGCAGCAGCCGGCCAACCAACGAACAGAGGGCGGGCTAAACACTGAGTTTAAGATTCTAGTTTAGGTTTGGGAAATCTAAAACGACAGCGGACATGGAGACACGGGATGCTATTCGCTCTGTTGTGCAGAATATTCCCGGCATTTGCCAACCGAAGCCCGAACAAGAAGAGTGTTTGGTTCACATTTTGAATGGAGGTGATGTTGTGGCCCTTCTCCCAACAGGTTTTGGGAAAAGTTTAATTAATTTAACTTACCGTGGGTGCGTAGATTTACTTCACATAATCTACAAAAATCGTTCACAACCATCTTCACTCCGGTATTTCGCTCGATGGTTTTGTTTTCGCAGCATACCTGTGTTTACAGCGGAAGTTCGAGGCGGCTGAGCTGGCGCATAACATACGTCATAACCAAACGTTATGCCATTGGCTTACGGGTACACCATTGTTTTTTTTAAACTTCAGACAAGCATGCATGTTTCCCCCCTTAGCTCGGTTCGTTTAGGCATATGTGAACACGGCAGTCGTGCTCAGATCCACGCCAAAACAATCAGCCCGAGATTGCCTGAGCGAGGTGGTCTCAGCTCGATTGAAAACGAACTCTGGAGCGGATCGGTTGAAGTGAGAAAGCAATCCGATCCAATGGATCAACGAACCAGGCTATATCACAATGTATGATGGGTGTAAGTTCCGTGAAAAAGCAGTAGACTATCCCTGCGTCTCAGTGTGCATACTATCCACCCTAAATAGTATTGAAAATGACTAATCTCACATAGAATTTAGGATGGATAGTATACACACTGGGACGCAGGCTGTGTCTGTGGGTGAGCACGTCTTCGCCATTCAAAATCAAAGTGCGCCTTTTCATTTTATAATGTCGTCTTATTGCTCTTCGTAGTAGGTGCATTTTAACAATGTTTTCCCATATCCTGGACTACTGCTCAAAATGATAAATTAATAAACTAATATAACGACAGCTACAAAAAACCAACAATAAGCCCTCGAAGCTGTTGTAGTTCCATCCTGACATCAGAGCCAGCTGCAAATGTCAGAAGCAGTAGCCGAGTTAAAGCTGCTCTCATCGGGAAACATGAGCACTGAGCGCCCGCTGACCGTGCGGAGCTCGCGTCTCCGAAATCAGCAAAGCACATTTTAAATAAACCGCAGATTTGAATTTTAAACAACTACATTCTCGAAATACTTTTAAAACTACATTTCATGACACAGTAACTAATATTTCAAATACAATGTTGCTGAACTCAACCTATCAGCATGTTCTTATTTTCACCAACTTTATTCTTTTAATAGTACACATAGTAATCCATCCATTTTTTATTCATTCATAATGGTGAAAGACAGTATTTACTTCAAGAATTTGAGTTGTATCTTGTGAAATATGCATGTGTATACTGATATATATCAGTCAATTCCAAAAAGAAATACTTAAAATTAATCTAATAACAGTTTATAGTGCCTGTGTTACAACTATTATGTTAATAATATAATTAATATTACCTAGTGATTATATTCAATTATAATAAGTGATTATGTACTGTAAATACAAACAGCTCCTTAAAGTAATTTGTCAGGTACAAGTTCAGTAGTATTACTCACTTATTTTATTCTTAAGCTGAAAACTTACATTACAAGAGCCCTAATGTAAGTTAAGACTAATTTTTTTCAAAAATGTTCTGTTTCTAAAGTTTTCTTTGAGGTGGTCTTTTAGGTGCCAATTTCTCTATATATTTATGCGTAGTTGTTCTGAAATGATTCTATCACACAGAGGAGGGGGGTTTTTGTTTCGAGTTGTGTCGTTGTGTGGACTGGGGTACGGCACAGTGATTCAGTTCTGGCTTTGCCTCATACAAAAACCTCACAGAGTTTAATTGGCTGTCATTGCATTGAATGATTAGTCTGAGGCTGTTCTATCATCTTAGACATGAAGACTTCCACTGCAGCTCGGGGTTTCATCTCATGGCTATGGATTTTAAACAGTTTTAGTCAAATATATCTGTTGAGAAGATTGTTCAGATGACGGCATTTCTCTCTTCCGTATAAGACAGCCCCTCAACTGAGGGCATAGGTTTTTGTATTGATGTTTTTCATTGTGTCTGGACTACCACAGTGATACATTCTTCATTAGGCGCTGTACAAAATCTCATAGCTCTGTTATTTCTGTTTATAAACTGTATTGATAAATGTAAACCAATATCTGACAGAAAGACTGAACTATCACAGAACTATTCTCTCAATCTTGATGTTTTTGTCTTGAAGGCTTTTGTTCCAGACACCTGTTTGTATGTGAATGGAGCAGACATGGGTATATCACGAGGATGACTGACAGATGGAATTACCTTTGAAAGAATATCAAGCTGGACTTCTTCGACTGGATATTTCACATCAGAAGTCCAGATGAGTCTATAGTGCATTTCTTAAGACGTGCAGATACTTTTCATTACAAAAGGATATTGTCAGGGGGCTGAATGAAGTGCAGATCCACTAACTTTTGGAAGTCCCATCCGTCTCACGGTCAATCCAAGTAAGTAAATCCACGTTCAATGTTATCATAATGCAGTTTTCAAAACCATAAACCTGATTTTGTGAAAATGTGAACTTTGGTCAGTTAGTTGAAGCTAGCAGGGCTCAGTTAGGTCGCTTAGCCAGTCCCAAAGCTGATGTAGGGTCAGGGGTGTTTTTGTAAGGGTTACGGTAGCAGTGCATTTTCAGCTACTGACACCTTAACATTCGGAAAGCCGATAACCCTCAAGGTCTTACCAAGTAAGTACTTCTTTTTAAATGTTACGAGTTTTTACTCCAACGTATGTGCTGTAGAAAATAGTGAAAAACTTTGCAAAAGAGCTTGAAACGGTTAGTTAGTTGGTTGTGCTGCTGTGCTGCTGTGCTGCGTTCAGCTTCTGATCGCGGCGTTTTGTTAACTTGGGCTGCTGCTCCAAAGAAAACGTTTCTAGTAGAGTAATTGCATTTGTTTATGTTTTGTGCATGAATAGAGGATTGGAAGAGTTTTTCACTGACATCATGGGCATAGATTTGCAACTGCCACATATGTAAAAAGTACTGTCTTGCCAAAGGACTGAAAAACTGATGAAAACTGCTTATTTTTCTTTGTTCAGAAGATACACCGGAAACTTCTCCGCTTCTGTACATCTTGTCCCCTTTAAAGGGCAGTGGACCAGATATTTGTCTGGCCGCCGGGTTCTATCCTGGAGAAAAGACTATGACTTTGGAAGGTAAAGCGCCTGTAAGTCTTAACACCAGCAATGCACCCTTGTCCAAATCGACCAAAACCTACTATTACGCTGGATTCAATGGTGATGATAAAATCCAAAAATGCCAAATGGATAAAGTGAACGTAGACAAAAATAGTGAGACTCCTGACACTCCTGACCCGACAGGTTTGTACTTAAATTGTAATTAATGTTTATTTATTAATTTTTATTTTTTATTAATTAATTAGTTTTGTTCTACTTAATTTTTATTTTGCAGATAAACCCAAAGTACTAACTCCACAGTCTTGTGAAACAAATACTAGTACTTCTGCCTCAGAGTTCATAAACACTGGTTAGTAATAAAATACATGAGATATTCTACATGTATATCTTGCATTTGTGAACTTATCTACATTATGCTATGATTTACAAGATTTAAATTAATTTAATATCAAAGGATGATTAATTTATTGCTTTAATTTTTTCAGGTGATCCAAAAATGAACTCCTTGAATCTTCTTGTGACAGGTCTGAGAATTCTGCTTGCTAAATGTGTTGCAGTTAATGCAATGATGACTGTGAAGGCATTCATATTTTAAAAGTTCAATTCAGCCAAATCATCTGAATAATCAAAATTTTTAACTGTAACTTGATTAAACCCTGACAAACAAACAAATGCGGTTATAAAGTCAGCCACAGGGTCAATATTTATCTATATTCTATCTAATAATGTTACATGGAATGAAAAATACAAATTGTTAGTAATGTCTTTCAAATGTACAGAATATCGACAAACATTGCAAACCTTTTTGACATTTAGAAACATTTCTGTATTCAGTGGTATAATGTGCATATTATTGCTTTGCTATGGTGTGTGTATTTTTGGCTTTATTTGCAGACAAGTGCAAATTAATTTTTTAATACTTTTATATTTTTTCCTTTTTTCACATAACAGTATTGCATTGTTTAAGACTTTTAAATTGTTTAATTGTGTAACGGATAACTATTTGACTTAACTATTAAGGTTCTGGTCTTTGGATGTAATATGGTTTTTTAAAAATATATTAAATAATAAAATGTCTTGATAAAAGAGAAGTTTCATGTGAGTGTGTCTAAACCACAGTTTCAACAGCACATTCGCACTGGAGGCAGATTCTAACCACAGATTCAGATAAAGATCTACTGCTCGCTTTGGGTTCCAAGAATTAGTATGTTTGTTGCTACATTTCCCCCCCTCTGTTATAGAAAGAGAAAAACAGCTGTAAAGTCTTACAGCTACGGTTTTTGGAACTTTTTACTTAACTTTTACATAAAATGATTTAAAAATAAATATTCCTCAAAATAGTTTGTCAAACTACTGTTTTGATGATTAGCCTACATTTGAGAGACATAAGTTACTAAGTCTGTCGAGAGCACATTTTTTAGTTCATTTTTTACTTCATTTTATTATTTATGAACTATTTATTAAGGAGTATTAAGTGATGTTCTCACTGAGCTGAGCTTGCTACACATCAAAGAGCGTGAAATAGAGTATACTGCCCTCCTGTGGCTGTTCAGTGCGAATTTGCCGTTTGTTTTGACAGGCGAACTTGAGTGACCTCTAGTGGCCGACTGAGCATTGACATTGACATGAGCATTGCATATTTGCTTATGAGTGAACATGTAAGACTCGCAAAAGCTTTTGGCTCAAGGGAAAAATGATTCTAGTCTGGCCTGGGCCATGTCCCGTTTTCAGTCTGGCTTTACCCCGCTGTAAGAAGACACTTTCTAACACAGAATAAAAGCTCTCTGCAAATAGCACATTTCTCTGGTGGCATGGGTAACTAGCCGAAACGTTTGTTTTTGCTCGATACTCCATCAAATATAAAGAGGCACTCAATATGAAGTGTTTTGTTCAAGCACAAACGTTAATTTAGAGCTTAAAACGCCTTAAATAAGACATTTAGCTGCGTTGACAACAAAGACATTGTTTTACTGTGTTACTATGCGTTTACAAAACAAAACCGAGTAAAGCAAATGTAAATGTTAGCCTATATGCTATTATTATTTCAGAGCCTGCTTCTGTAGGTTCACAGAAATGAACAAGAAATAAGGCCATGCTTAACGTTAAAACTAGGCCAGTAGAACACTGATGTCTATATGAAGAGGTGAGTTGCCATATATTTCTCATTTGAATGATTGTCTTCACCTAAACTAAAATGTTGTGCTGGGCAAGGTGGCATTTTATTTTTTGGTTTGGATTAATTTGAGTAAAGATTGAGGAGTTGGACACATTTAATACACTGTTTCTTACAGAGGATGTGCAAACATGTTCCAGGATCTGATAGCCTGTAAATTGGGAGTTGGGACACTTAAGGTAAGGATTTAAACTCTTTCAGAATTGTTTTGTTTCACCATAATATCACGTTTAAATGTATTGGAGAGGTTGTAGCTTCAAGATCATTGATGCATGGTATTATTAATGCCATCACTCAATTGAAACTTTTGCATTTGATAATTCTAAAATTTAGGGGAAATTTATATAAAAAATATAGGAGTGTTTTGAGCATTTTAAGCTTTTATCATTGATCTAGAATGTTTGGTAAATTGTGATTTGAAGATATACCATTTTAAACTATCTTCTTTATCTGTATCTTGTGTGCGGAGGTTTTATGTCTGAGAATGCAACACTGTGGTGGTCTGGTTCTGGCTCCAAGCTCTTTATGGGATCTGGAACAAAGTTAATTGTGCAGACCAGTGAGTATTCTTTTAAATAGCTTTTATTGTTGCTTTATAGCATGAAATTTAGGCTTGAAACTACTTAAAAAAAAAAAAAATTAAAAGTAGTGAAATGAGTGATGATGATTTTTCATATGATCATCACTTGTGATAATTCAAAGCGTATAAATTAAATGTTTTGTTTTGAGTTTGCACATAGAAATGTAGATCAGTTGATCAGTTGTTTGCACTGAAGGGTATTTGATATGTTGTTAAGTGTTGTGTGAATGTCCAGGGAGTCAATAAGATAATCTTTGGCACCGGTACTAAACTTATAGTGGAATCAGGTGAGATTTATAATTCTTTACTGCGTTTAAGTCTTCTGTGATGCAAGCAAGTGACATTTATGGACTAATTTGTTTATAATACAGACATAATTATTAATTTGCTCATCAGCTACAAACCAGTTATTTTTTATTTTCAAAGTATGAAAAGGAAAAGTACAAACATAATTCTGTCTGCATTTAATTGGACAGTATATTAGTTGCAAATGCAATGTTTGACTAGCGTAACGATTAATGTAGTACGAAAATATTTCATTAGTTTTTTTAATTAGTAAAATATTTTAAATTGCAACAATTATTGGGAAATGAGTAGAAAACTGTTCTGAGAGTGGAATATGAAATCTAGTGTCAGTTCTTAAAAATAGATAGTGTTGAGGTGTTTTTGTTAAGTAATGTAGCGCTGTGAGAATGCAATAGGGGTGAACCAGGTCATATTTGGCCATGGTACCAGACTCATTGTGGAATCAAGTAAGTTATATTCATTTGACTAGATATTTTGATAGGCCACTGAATTCAGATGTGTAAGATTAAATATAAAATTGATTACAGGTCCTATTTAGTGTTTTGCTTCTAAAAATCATTTTGAGTAATTGTAATGATAAGGTTTAATCTAAGTATCTTTTTGTAAAATCTACAGTCATGTTGCATCAACATTAAAATATCTGCATAGCTTTTGTATTTGAAAGTGTTTAGTATTCAGTTACTTTTCTCTCAGCTAAATCCAATTTCCATCTATGTGAAACTAAATGTTATATATTGCCTAATAAGAAAATATAAGTAATTTAGTAATTTAATTATTGAAATCGATTTGAGAACATCTGTTTTTATTTTTCAAAACTGTCTGTATGATGGATTTGAGGCATTTACAGGGAGTTTCTGTTATGGTGTATAACTTTGTGTGACTAGAGGGAATGACAAGCTTATTTTTGCAAGTGGCATGAAACTAATTGTGGAATCAAGTAAGTTTCTGCTCTTTCTAATCTTAAAAATCACTAAAAATATTTATCTTGGAACTGACTTTTAAATACTAAATAAGCAGTTTTCAAAAAGTAGTTTAGTATAACACAACATATATTTTGTGTGAATTTTAAAACTACTTATTTTTGTCATACTTCCTCAAAACATACCTAAAATGTACCTAAAACATTTATCATATTAGTACAGCATTCTTTATGTTCCGCTGGGATTTTTTTCAGAGGTAGAATGAAAACATCCTATATTTTACATTCTTGAACAAAAAAATCTAACAGAATATTTTAAAATAAAAATGCATAATTAAATCACCTCTTAAATAGGCAGCATGTAGTTTTAGAGATAGCCTCTGATGCATAGATTTATGTATGGATGTATAGTCATGTGTGAATACTGGCAGCCTTGGAAAGATAATCTTTGGTAAAGGAACCAAACTTTTCATCCATTCAAGTAAGCACTTTTGCACTTTTGAAAAAAAATTCAAAGTTTTTTTGTTTGTTTAGTTTTTTTTAATATTGAGAAAGTTCTGTGAATTTGGTGCTAGTATTGCTTTAGTAATTGGGCAAATGTTGAAGCTTGAAATGTTGAAACAAGGTGATTCTGAAGAGTTACTGAGTGAAAGTCCTAGAGAAAGTTAGTAAATCTTGAGTTGCTCTCTTGATGAAACAAATACACCAAAAAGCATATGCATCTTATTTATGCAATTTTAATTATCTAAAAATGAATATCTTTTAAACATGCCCTGTTATTAAAGTCTTAAATCTTACATTTCTATATTTATTTCATAAATATATGCTTTGAAAAATAAAGAAAAGCTAATGAATGCATAACAATAAAATGCTGTAATAATCTATACTACTAAAATAGTAATTATAAAAGTAAAAATTGTTCTGTTGAGTGAGCAAATAGCAGTTTCAGTGTTTGGCGGTATTTGGTATGAAGCGTGACTTTGTGTGTCTAATGGTGCAGACAGAATCTTTTTTGGAAAAGGAACAAAGTTGCTAATTCAAACCAGTAAGTGGAATGTATATAAAAATGACATGTTTGACAATGGAAACTAAACTGTTATGATTAATACTAATATTTTTTCAATTGTTAAATTCCTTAACAATTTACTACAACATACAAAGATGCATAGTTAAATTCTTCATTTTAAATCCTAAATAATACAGGTGGTGCATTTCTGCATTGGTTTAGCTTGTAACATTTATCGTAGGGTAGAAATGGTTATTGTAGTGGGATAGTAAGCTGTGTGAATGTTGGTGCTGGAAATAAGCTGATTTTTGGTCAAGGAACCAAACTCTTTGTTGAATCAAGTAAGTACAATACGATGTCTGTTATAGAAACAGAAGAAGAACTAAGAAAAGCATAGACTAAATGTGCTGAGTTATAAGAATTTGTAAAAATGATAAACTTTTACCAAGATCATTATCATCTGGTGGGACTTTTTAAAACATTTCTGTTTAACCTTTTGCAATATCTTTGAATCATTTGAGCACTGAATATACCTTTAAAAATATCCATCGAGGAAATAATAATGAGGTTTGTAAATGGACAACGTTTTACAGTAATATCTGGGAGTGACACAAACCTTGTTCTAGAAAAAAAAAAGTAGGTGTATTTTATTTTTTCCTATTTGGTAAGAAGATTTTTTCCCCCCGTTTTAGATGGTGAATTTAGTCTCTTTTTTGGTTACTGGACTGCGAGTATGATAGTTAAAAGAACATCAAATTGTTTAAAAAGAAACAAAAAAAATAAAGGACAAATTTTCAGCCATGGCAATATAATTTTATTTTTTTTGTATTGATGTCTATTGTCTCTGTTCCTTAAGCCTGATTTGTAAAGTGACCTTGAGTGCTAGAAAGGCGCTATATAAATAAATTATTATTATTATAATGTAAACAAATGAAACTACAGGTGTAATATTACACAACACCATAATATAAAAAATATGTTATAACAATGATTATTTCCAACATCAGTTTGAAAAATTCTAGCTTTAAAGTCTAAATCTTGTATTTTTCTGCTATGACAAGTAGTGCATTGAGTATTTTACGCAGGCTGTAGTGCTGTGTGGATGCAAATACTAACAAGTTGTTTTTTGGAAGTGGAACAAGGCTCATTGTTGAATCAGGTATTTGAGTATTTAAGTATTTTACAACAGAACACTTTATGTGCACGTTGTGCCATTGAATTTAGTGATGAACAGGCAAGTTCAAATCATAGTCGTTTTATCTCATTAGATCTTTGACATGTAAATCTCATTTGTTTTATAGTACAGTATGATCATCCAATGCATATTTGACGTGAATGGATAGGAACTCTTTTAAAAAAGCTTTGACTGGTGCGATATGGTTAAGTCTTGTTTAGTAGTTCATTGATCTTAAGTAGTAGTTCATTGATTTAAAAGTAATTCAAATATCCAAATAATTGTAGAGTAAAGATTGCATGCCATCGTCATGAATATACAATATATTTATTCTAGCCACTTATTTTGCTAATCTAAATTTACATATGTTTAGTGACTGAGACTAATCTGTCTTTAATGGGTAATGAATATGGTGTTTTGCACTGTGTGAATGCTGGAGGTGGATATAATAAGCTGTTCTTTGGGTCAGGCACAAGTTTACAGATTCAGTCAAGTGAGTATGCAAAAAACAATTTAGATGGTGTTTCCATTTGCATTACACATCAAAAAATACCACGGAATTGAATATGAATTTGCGTTATAAGTTGTGTTAGACAAGATGCAGAGTTGAAGAAACGAGAGGAAAGAAGTTAAATTGCGTAAAATAGCAATTCTTTATCAGGAGGTATTGTCAGGTATTCATATTTGTGCATTTTCACTTTATGTCACTTTCATGAAAGTGGCCATGTATTTGTTAGCGCACAAGGCACTGTGTGTCTAGTAGTGGAGCAACATGGAAGGTTATTTTTGGAAAAGGAACAAAACTCACAATAAATTCAGGTATGAAAACATCTTAATACATTAAAAACAAACATACCTGATCTCAAAACACCTTTAGACAGTATTGCAGTGTAAAAAGCTTGGATAAAATAGCTGATTGCTTAAAATCATAAAAAAAATGTGATTTTTTTTTTTTTTTTTTAAGCATCTTGCCTCAGACATGTAGTTTTCAAAGTCTTCACATTGTGTGACTAGAACACAACATTTGTTTTGTTTGTGAAAAAAAAAAAACAAAACTGCAGCAAAATCCATCATTACATCCATATATTCAGCTTTAGTAATGTAGAATTTACGTCATCTGAATAGGTGAAGTATTAAAAACTTGACCGTTGCTAAATGTTTATATATGCATGTACTATAACAAATACCTATACAAGTGTAATACTGCACAACAAAAAATGCGTATGTAAAAGCAATCATTATTCTCTCTTTACGTCTTTAGTAATAACACTTCTAAACGTGAACGGCAGTTCTCTGCAAAGAGAGATGTGCATGGGGTATTTGGTATAGGTTGTAGCTCTGTGTGAATACAGGAAATTATAAGATTATATTTGGCAGTGGAACAAAAGTCATTGTTGAACCAGGCAAG